>PVIR01000073.1:0-222500 GCA_004026965.1 Petromus typicus | reverse complement strand
CTTATCTCTCTCCTTTTTTTTTTTTTTTCTTATAAGAAAAAAGGAGATTAGTGAGTGTTAGGGAGGTGTTAAAGACCGATAGCACCCACCGGATACTTTCTCCTTGAAGCAATCAGAAGGAAAGAGACAGAACTGACAAGGGCGTAATTTATGACTGTGTGACTCAAGGTGAACCACCTAATATTTTCCTGTGGCACTGTGGGAACTCTTCCCCCACTGTGAGACATTCTGACTTTGACTTCTGTTAGCTTCTCCAGGGGTCCTTTAGCCCCCAAAGGGTTAGGAACTCTTCCTGTAGGGTAATGCCTTGTCGAAGAGGAAGAGGCAAAGCATTAAGGAGCCAGAAGGGCTTCTGAATCACTAGAATGGGGACCCTCCAGCTGGCCCAAGGGGATATTCTGTCCTTGTGGAAAAGTTCTGCTCTGAGCTGCCCCACAGAGGAGCCACCGACCACAGCCTTTGAAGTGTGAGTACCACTGAGGGATGGAATTGTAAACTTTATTTGATGTTCATTCATTTCAACTTCACGGAAGTCTGGTCTAGATCTTTCTTTTGTCGCTCCATGCGTGGTTTTCTACCTAAGTGGGGCTTTTCCAGCTTATCATTCCTAACTCCAGGATGCCCCTGAGTGTGATGTGCGTGGCATAGACCAGTGCCCAAAATGCCTTCCTGTTAAGTATCCCTGTTAGAGCAGCCCATGGAAAACTTGACATCATCACTCCAATTTTCCAGATGGGGAAACTGAGGCCTGAAGGTGATCTGGCACAGAAGCAGGATTCCAAGAGGAGGCAGCTGGGCTCACAGACCTCTTTTTCTAAGTGGAATCTCCACCTTCTGGTCATGGTCCCCAGCCCCAGGGAGCCTCCGCATGGATGCAGAGCCAGTGAACAAGCAAAGAATGAGCCCAGCTTTTTCTCCTCCTCCATTTTATGTCCCAGGGAGTTCAGGTTGGGGGAACTAAGGCCTCTCTTGCTGCAAGGAACCAGCCTGTATAGTCAGGGTTCAAAGGTCAGACTCTCACATCTTGCTTCATGAAGGTGCCTAGAGGGACCAGAGCACAGCGGGGTCTGGAGCACCTGTTTGCTTTTTCTCCATCTTCTCCCACCTCCCAGCACACTAAGGCTATTGATTTCTTAGGCGTTAGGGAGTGGGAAATGAGCTATAGATAAATGCATGACCAGAGCAGATTCAGGCATAGGCCTCTCTGCGATCCATTCTCCTTTATCCTACTCCAGCCTTCTTATTTTTTTTTTCCTTTTTTTTGAGACAGAGTCTCACTTTGTAGTTCAGGCTGGCACCAGCTCAGCCTCGAACTCATAGCAGTCCTCCTTCCTCTGCCTCCCAAGTGCTGGGATTACAGGTGTGAGCCATCATGGCCGGCCCTGTGGTATGTGGTTCTGATTGCTGGTGGGTATGAATCTCCACAACCAGCATTGTTGTATGTGGTTATTGGGGATCAAACCTGGGCCCTTGTGCTTACAAGACAAGTGCTGGAACCACTGAGCTAAATCCCTGGCCTCTTATTTGCTTTGTATAAGAAGCCAAAATTCAGCAGAGCTAAGCCCAGAGTCTACCCGACTTAGTGCAAGTTCCCCTCGATAGGTAGTGATTCTGCTACCTGAGACTGTGAGATCTGGTCCCCATGGAGATCCTGGCCTTTTCACTGCAGGGATCATCTTTGCTGATGGAACATCGTCGTTTCTAGAACCAGAAGTAACGTCTTTATTGAATGCCTGCCGTATACTAATCCTTGTGCTAAGTGCTGTATGTGCCTAACGCCATTAGTAACAATCCTCAGAAGCTGCTGCCAATCTCATTGTAAAGATGCGGAAGCGGAAGCGGAAGCTTGGAGAAGTGTATTCACTTGGCCCAGGTCCTCCAGATGCTTCGAATGGAGCAGAAGATGAGCCAGGACATGAACGATGCTGGTGTCCATTAGTATCATGCTGTATGCCCCACAATGGCCACCACCTCATCCCGATATCCTTGCAGCAGATATTTGCAGACCAGCCTGGATGCCAGTTCCTGGGACTGTGAAAGGGAATGCATGCAGAGAGCATCCAAGTTTCTGAAGGCCGCACTTTGGCTTAGGGACGTTAATGTCGGACTGTGCTTTCCCTCTCGTTTCTTCCCCCTCACTCTTCTCACTCTTCTGGATCACTCAACTCAGTCTCGCCTTTCTGGCATATTGGCCCCTGAGCAGCAGCTCAGGTGAGAGAGAGAGAGAGAGAGAGGCAGGCTCATTCTCTGGGGCCAGGGTGGACAGAAGACATGCAAAAGCTGGGGCGCATAGTAGAAGCTCAGCAAATAGTCCAGGAATGCAGGTCCTGGGGTTTAGGGCATGGTGAAGGAAATATTGATTCATCTCAAGGAAGGGAGATGTACTTGTACCTATTTTCCTGTAATCTGCAAGTTCTGAGGGTGCTGGAATTTGTGCCAAAACAATTCGAGCAGATGAGTGTGTTAATAACCTGCTGTGGCCAGCATTGCCAGTTGCCAATTGCTGGGGATACAAGCTAGACTTCCAAGAAGTCAGAGTGTGGAGGATGTGACAGACAGACACAGGTAAGCCTGATATGAGTACACAACAGACATGAACGCTGAGTGGATGGGATGTCTTCCTCACCCTAGTTTGAGTCTTAGGGGAATAGATGCCACCCGTGGTCCTTAGTGCCAACTTTGCTTCCTGGGCTACACTGCCTAATTCTTTGCAAGAGAAGCTACATCTAGATGGCTAAGGAAATTACAAGCTTGCTGCCCTCTTTTCCTGTCAACATCTCCCAGGTTAAGGATTCTCTCCTCAACCTTTCTTGACCCCTCTGCTAATTCAGAATATTGTTCTTTTTGACCTGACAATTCCTAAAGCTGAGAAGTCACTCGGCTATGTTCTTCTGTGAAACGAACAGTTCTTATTGACGTGAGAACTTCTCAGCTGTGTCCCTGCTCCATCAGGGGATAGAGCTGCCCTTCTTTGGACTCCTACACTTGCAAAGATTTTCTTCTACCTTCTTGAAGATACAGCTCCATCCATCTATTCCCAAATAGAAGCCACTTCTTTCAGGTTAGGGCTTTGGAATCTGCTCCCTCACTTCCTTTTATCATTGCATTGTTTTAACACTCACACACTTGCCTCACCATCCCTGGTAGTTATCCCACATCTTACCACCTGAATTGGTAAATGGTGGCACCGAGAGACCGTAAGGACCACCAGGTCCTTAGCCCACAGGACGGTCTGTATTCAGTGATGACCACTTATTTGTCTGCTGTGGATGGTCAGCGATACTACGTGTGCATATTCACCCTGAGCAGAGCTCAAATCCGCCTTTGTTCCAGGGATACCTGGGAACAGCAGGCTCCTGGGTGAGCGGCGTTATGGCTATTATCTCATAGAGGAGTGAGCTATTGGGTCAGCCTTGGAGAAAATGACGGACAGCATCATAGGGAACAGGCCGGTTCCAGGGACTTAGGAGTTTGCATTTTGGTCCCAATGCCTCCATTTTAGTTACTGATACCTCTGAGTAGTCATCCCCCTTTTTGGCCTCTGCAGAGTGAATTTTTGCACTCAGTGCAATCTATAAGACTTCTGCTACCTCTACAGCTCTAGAGTGATGTGATTTTGAGCAGACAGAGCCAAAATCCCAGCTGGGGTCTTGAGGAATATGTCCCTGTTGTGCTCTTTTCCTAAGCAAGAGCGTTGGTTAGTGGAAGCCAGAGCGGGGAAGGGTCCCGGTGGAGCCTCTGGTCCCTCCGGGCATCTGAGCGATGGAGAATGCCTATGGGGTTGGTTGTCTCTTCACATTACCTCTGTGTACCCATGGGCCTGATGCCAGCCAGAGACCCACGCAACCCAAACCTCCACTTCCAGAGTGGGTTACAGGCCAGTGTCACAGACTGGCACTTGTATCATTGGCTGGACCCTGGAGAAGGTAACAGACCCTGAGACCTGTGTGTCCCTGAGGCTGTGGACTCCCTGGGGAGGGAGGCTCCTGGGCTATCTTTATTTTGCCTGTTGGGTGAATGTTCCAATGCATTCTTTTCCTTATTATGACTTGATTAAGGACACAATAAACCCTGGCCGTGATTTTTATCTCTTCCTAGTCATACCTCTCAGTTCTAATTTCGGAGATTAGTTTTCAAAACACTGAACGAAGAAGGACAGACCCAATCCCATTGTTGCCCTGCTCCGCCACACAGCCGTAGCCCACCACTGACGTGCACAAGCTGCTAGCCACACCTGCATGTCACTGCCACGGGAAGAAGCCTTGAGACTGTTGGAGTGGGAGGCAGAGTATTAGGGATTTCAATTCTGCTTTATTTTCAACTTGAAATGGAGGAAAACAGACAAAAAACAAATAAGAAAGCTAAACAGTTGCGTGAGAGCTAGCAATTTGCTGGGCTCCCGATGACAGACACTGCATTATCATAATTGTCTCTTCTACATGATAGGACAGAAAAATAATAATGTCATTTTATTTATAGCTGGGGTGGCCCCTTTATGAGAGTCATACAAGTTTCTGCCAAGTGGAGTAGGTCAAATGACATCTTTTGATCAGGCCTGTCCAAAGAGATCAAAGATGAATGGCAGGTAATGGATACCCAATGACAAACCAAATCTAAAACAGAAATAAGGCTGCCAGAGCCTGCCAGTTACCCATTAAAGGCCCGCCTAAGGAAGGCAGGCTGCTTGACATGTTGGCCGAACACCTAAATCAGCCAGGCGTCAGTGCTAAAATTGTGTATTATCATTGGAAATGGCTATTATTTCCTCGGTAACATTTCTGTTAAGGCTTTGTTTGTGTACGACTGACCCACAATCAGAAGTGAGTTGAGGTAGGCAAGCCCAAGAGACTGGTGGGCACCCTTGGCTTTGGCTGTTCGTTACCTGGTTTTAATAGTCGTCTGGTATGGACAGAGCGCCAGATCCCGATTCTGCCTTCTGCTCAAGTGGACAGATGTGATAACAGGTGAGGGGATGGAGCGGCCCTGCCTTTCTCTGCACCTCCAGCATCATTCCATCTTCTCTTGTTTCCTCACCCGTAGGCGTTTGTCCCATCAAAGGCCACACGAAGCCCAGAACCTTCCTACACATGGGAGCGGGGAAGGGTGAAGGGAGGTGGAGGGAACGGGGCTGGCACTTGGCATTTCACACCAGTTCAGTCTGCATGTACAGAAACAGGTACAGGCAGCTTCCAAAATATGGGAGTAGATATGATTATATATATAATTTCTCCAAGCACTTGAGTTATGTAATTAAGTTGGGCTTTGTAGGGATGTTATTTAAAAGGCTTTGGTGGGAAACAAAATTTACTATAGTTTTATTTATTTATTTATTTTTTTGCTTTTAATTTGTGGGGGTGAGATGGGGTGGAATACAAAGAAATATCAAAGAAATATTTAGAAACGAGGACTCCCAAGACTGCTGGAGAGATCTCTAAATCCTCCTGTCCCAGGGGACGCACAGGTGGTACTGTGGGTAATTTTTTATTCTACAGCGTATGCTGGAATGTTAAAACATATTATTAAACATTGAAATGAGTATGCGAGGTAGCTAATTAGTATGTTTCTTTTTCTTTTAATACTCCCGGTGCATTTTGTTTTCTCCCCTCCCTCTATCTTTGTGCACATGGTAACCCCGAAGAACATATTTAGAAGGATAATTAGTTATAATTAGAAGCAAACAAAGGTAGCCCAGGGTATCTCCAGTTTACTACAAAGACGACAGGTAGTGGGAGCAAAGGTGGAACCCAGAGCTTGTTAATGCTTTTAATGGGAGTTCTGGTTTTCCACACACATGTGCACACACACACGGGCACGGGCACGCGCACGGGCACGCGCCTTGGTGCCCTCGGAATGAAAGAGCCACCGAGGGAAGTTTGCTTTCGCTTGGCTCTTAAAAGTGTCCCAGACCTCACTTTTCTCGATCACTTTGCATTAACTCTGCCTCTAAGTCACGGAGACACTTTGTCAAAGTCAGAGCATCCTTTCTCGCTGATGAGAAGAAGATAGACATTTGACTGTTAGGCCTCTTGGCAGGAAATTTGGTAGTGAAGTCCCATCCAATTTGTCAAACTCAGCAGTGGTCTTCGCTCCAAAGGAAGCTTGCAGCCCGGCCTGATGTGTCACCTGTCTGGGAGGGCCCCCAGCTCCACCTAAGGTGACGAGCTGCGTATGCAGAACTGCCCGGGGAACAAGTCCCCCCACCCCACCCCCGGCATGTTGTCAGTGGTTGCGCAGGAAGAGCGCTCACCTTTGACATTTAGCAGTTCTAGAAAAGCGCCTACTCCGTTTGGTGGCTCCCACCCCAAACCTCTATGTAAATGAAAGTTTAAACAAATCTGTGATCGCGCTGGCTTTCAAGTGAGATTATGGAAAAAAAAAAATTCTCTTGAATTATGTAAAGATGCATCACAAGATATTTACAATTTTTTTTTAAAAAACAGATATTCTTTTTATATACTGATAAAATTGGAAACTTGGAAGCATATTTGGCAAGTGTAAACAGATGGTTAAAGATATTTGCTGGGAAGTATCAGAAACAGTTATTCCTGACTTGCCTGCTTGGCTAAACATTACTCTGAAAAGTCAAGTGACGGGGTACAGAGCAGGACTGCAGGGCTCACGCGCTCTGGGCGGAGTGGGCGACACTACTGTTTTCTTTCTCACCATGCTGCAGGGAAAACTTGCCTGGAGAACCCACGACCTCTTCTTTTTACCCACTAAGTCAGTGAAAGGCCTTCCAGCCAACCAACCGAGGAGAAAGATTCAGTGTGATCTCTGTAATTAAGGACACCAGCCACGAGGACCTCACTTGCGGGGAGCTGGGCATCTTTTCCTTTCTCTAGCTAAAAGACGGGATTGGCACGTCACCTTCACTGTGGGGATGGTGACCATTTTATTCCTGTGCCTGGGAAAGCAATTGATGCAAGTTACATAAAGGAAATCACAGGGCAGAAATAAAGAAGACACTGACACGCTGTATCCCCCCTCCACTTCCTCCTACGTAGCAGAATTTATCACAAAAAATATTTCAAGTATTGTATCAAGATATCCAGTTCAGGGGCATTAGCAGGAAGTGTAGACTTTTACAAAATTGTCTAATGGTGAGATGCATGGCTTGTGTGAAGGTGGGTCGGCAGGGTGTAGCCTTGAGATTGGGGTGCAGATGGAAGAAACTGCTGTATTTTTTTTTTTACAAGCTTATAAAGCACAAATGCTTGTGGCACTTGCTAACCTGAAATGCTTTTAGTAGAATTGTTCTGTAGCAATAATCTGTCAACAGATTACAATTTTGCTTAATTTTAATGTGGCTAACTTAAGATGGTTGTATAGTAAATTTATGCAACTGATCACAGTTATTAAATTACTGCATCTGCAAAGGAAGCAATCAAACCCCTTATTACAGTTGCTGTGAGTGAATGCTAAATGTCAAGGAGTTACCAGTGCGCTGCGGGGAATCGCGCTCCAGTTAAAGATGCATAAAATATCAGCACTTTTTTAATGCTTGTGCATTCAACAAAGACTCCCATCATAATTAACTGGTATGGAAATAAATAATTTTTACAAACTACCTTAGAAACAGTTGTGCTACAGTTTTTGTCAAAGTCTGCTGCTCTGCAGCGATATTTAAGCCCTTAGACACATTTCCCTCTAACTCACATATGCTATAAAATATTTAAATCTCACAGAGAGGTTTGAAAATGATATTATAAATCCAACTCTCAGTGCTAAAAAGTAATTTATGATGATTAATTTAATTATACGTTTTAAGGTTTTGATATTTTAAAAACTTGAGATTAATTTTTTTGGTGATGGTCCCAGTTTGACAGTTTGGGGGCGGGGGATTCTTTCCGTAAACATCAGAGATGATCATAAGGGTGCAGATTCATCAAAAAGGTGGAGGGGGAAGAACTTCACGCTGAGGGGTTGCCCCCAGATACCTGGGTCTGAGGCCTGGCTCTGCACAATCAGCTCTGTCCCCTTGAACCATTTTCGGAGTCCCCATCTGGGAAATGCAGATGGTGAGAGGGTATGTTTCCTAAGCTCCTTGTGAGGACTGCATGGGTTCACACATGGAGCACCTAGAAGCAGCCAGCCTTAGCAAAGATGCTAGCCCTTGTTATTATTTCGCATCTCTCCACCTGGCTCTTCACTAGAAGATCCATCTTTTGGAAACTCGTTTGCTTATGCTGGCACAGGCCAACAGCCAAGCCTGCCATGGTCAAATCAGAGAACTCAGGTCTATCCCTTTGCCAGTAGCTACATTACACAGTGAACTTTAAGGCTTTAGAACTGTGGCCTGGGAGGCCTAGAGAGCTTTGTGGGTTAGAAGCACCAGCCTAGAAGAAGGAAGGAAGGCAGACGGACAAGGGGGAGGAGCTGCACCATCACCTGATGGATGTGTCTCTCCTTGGAGCTGACCTGATCTACTCGGGGCCCCACAGGGATGGGTAGAGTGCCAGCTGGACCCTACCAAAGCCAGTTCATGTCACTCATGCTGTATGAAGAGAACGGAAATCATGGGGCAGAAATAAAGAAGATACCGACACGCTGTATCCACTGTGTGACTCTGCTGTACGGACCAGGTACTGCTGGTAGTCTCACTCGTGCATCCTCTGGAGAAAGGGTAAAGGGTCCTTCCTCAACGGTGCCAGCGTGACCGGCATGTGGTGCACTGAGCACTCTTCACAGCGCACTTCACTAAGGGGAAGCTCGGCAGCCGTGTGTCTCTCGGACTCTTCCCAGCGAGATGTGGCAATTCTCTGCTATGGCTGCTTGAGCTTCCGGAGTGGGGTGATTTACCAGCAGGTCACACTTGGTGTGAGTTTCTCCATAGTTTATTACAAGATATCTGAAGGCTAACTTCATAGGCAACCACATTTCTACAGAGGTCCATTTGTGCATATGTGTATACATGTGTGTAGGTGTGTATGTGTATATATATGTACATATTGTTAGTACGTATATTTAGAGAATGAATTCCAGCCACATCATTTACCTGTGATCTCTTATTATTTTACATCTATCAAGCAAGACATGGAATATCCAGAATCCATCCAAATTTTGACCATTTTTAACTCCAACTTTTGGCTTCTGGATGCTCCTGTAATAACATAGTTTCAGTATAAATCTCACTTCTGAGGTTAATGTGCAATGGGAGGGTGGATATTATTTTGCATTGGTTTTTGGTCTGTATTATAATGAAAAAAATGTACATTTTTGTGTGTGTGTGTGTGTGTGTGTGTGTGTGTGTGTGTGTGTGTAATAGTCCTTCATATCTGTGAGTTCAGCATATCCGGGTTCAATAAACCTCAGATCAAAAATATGTAGCATAGAAAATGTGTCTTTCCTAAACATGGACAGGCTTTGTTTCTTGTCATCATTGTCTGAACAGTTTAGATCAACAACTATTTACAGAGCATTTCTGTGGTATTCAGTCTTATATATAGTCTAGAGTTGGTGTAAAGTAGGTGAGAGGATATGCTTAGCTCGTATGCAAATACTACACCATTCTGTATAAGGCTCTTGAATGTCATCTTCAAATTATGGTGTCTTTCATGAGTCCTAGGCCCAGATTCCACAGATATTGTACCAAAAGATGACTATATGTTCATATCTATATCTGTATCTCTCTATCTCTATCTACTTAGTAATGTTTTAAGTATCTTAAGGTAAAAGGAAACAGTTATAAAGATCAGTTAGGGAATAGTCTGTCTGGTATTGAGGAAGAAATAGATTGGACTTGATAAAATGTACAGAGTACAGACCCTTTTAAAAGGAATGCATTTTGCTCTAGTTTTCTGTGTTTTAAATGCTTTGAGTTACAAGTGAGTACACTTCGTGTCTTCCACCTCCATTCACTTCAGAAAGGAAAGGTGCACCACTGAAAATTTTAGAGTGCAAACTTCAGTTCAAAAAAGCAGACACACTCTTGCAAATCAGCTAGGCTTCCTACATAGAGTTGTTATTAGGGAAGCATTTGGAAATCTCCGTGGTCTCTTTCTGTGACAGAGCTGCGTGGTTCGTTCTAGACCAAACTAGTGTTCACCTCGGAAAGCATAAAGGAGTGCGCTGTAAAAATCTATAATACCGAGAAGCAAAGTCCAGTGAGTACATGCAGATGGCTTTGTCCTTGCCAAGTTTTCTGCCCCACTCCCAGCCTTTTAAATACTTCCATTTACAAGCAAGCACACTTTATCTTCCACCTCCATTTACTTCAGTAGGTGAAGATATGGCACAGAAAATACCACATGCCTGCCTTGGCTGTTTGTGAATGAGTGCAACTCCTTTTTGATTGGCTGATTGAGTAGGTTGGCCACACTACAGGGTCATGGGTTTGATGCATACTGTGTGCTTTCACCAGTATGGATACCAGCACAATCTGTAGCCCTTATCTTTTGCAGCATCACCCACAATGAGCCATTGGGAAGTGTAGATGGCAGCTTGGGCACTGCAGGGTCACTGCTGTGTACCCCAGAACCCCGAGATGCCCTGGCAGCAGCAATCCAGATGCCTGCACACTGCAGCTCTTTCATCTGAACGGTACGGACATGCTTTGCCACACTGAGGTGCTGTCAAGGTTTCCCAAGCTTCACAGACCCTCTCCTAGTATAGGAAATGTTGTCAGGTGCTTACATAGCTGAGCTCTCCAAGGGCTACTAATGGTCACTAGCTGGACTCTGTTGGTGTGGAGGGTAACAAAACCCTAGCAACTGAATTCAGATCCTCCCTTTTTCTTTCACCATTCCAGCTTCTGAGCAGGGTGCAGAGTTTTCATGACAAATACAGGAAACAGTTTTTGGAGATTAGACATCCAAATACCCCCCCACTCCCGGAGCATCCTGGTCACTGTTGTCACCATGATCATTTTAACTGTCACATCAAGTCAAGCCTAGGGCTATGTGGGGTAAGTCCTTGAGAGTATTCAGACTCACTCTGGCAGCCCCTATACTCCTTCCCGCCTGACCCTCTACCACCTTCCCTTAGTTCCCCAGGCCAGGCCTTGTAAGGCCTTCCCCTGCTGAATCCCAGATCTGCGACAGTGCCCAGTTTCAGGCCAGCACCTTCTTGAGGAACACAGCTTATTCAGGTGGGTCACTCTAGGCCCCTGCCCCTCATTTGGGATATTTTCACATCACCTTTATTGTAGACGAGACGGCATGACCAGGATGAGTGATGGAACTGCAGATGTCCCTGCAGATACCAGCTAGATTTGAATTCTGATCATTGTCCAGATACCCCAAGTCTGTCTGTCATTTGCCCGGTTAAGTTAAGGTGACGTTCATCCTGTGGGGTTGAACACCATGGCTAGGAGGACAGTGAATGCTGCTTTTGAGTTGGCAGAAAGGTTCTGGGGGCTGAAGAGCACTTCGCCGTCTGTCCTTGGAGGGGAATGTGTGTGGGATCCTTCTCCCAAGTCCTCATCACCTGTTTCTCCGTCAGTGGGATGAGCTGAGATCCCCACACCGTCTGCTGCACCCTGCACACTCCCCACCCAGCCTTCCTTGTCTCACCCTCCTCCCTCCTATTGTAGCTGAGGGAGGGAAATGGTTTTTAAAGATTCTCTAATGGTAATGAAAAATATTCTGATATAGCATTAAGGATTTTGCTCCTGAAATGTGTTTAATGTAAATATGCTGTCAGAGCCCCTTCAAGTAATTGACACAAGCAGATGATTAGCAGTGTTCTCAATGGTGTTTCTGCATAATCTTACATTTTGACAGAACTCCTCAGCCGCATTTTATTGTCAGTGCTCTGCAATCAGTAGGGCTTCCTTCCTTGCCAACATTTACTTCGTCATTATAAATCTTGTAAGTGGTCATTTAACTGGTTCAGTGTGCATGTAGGAGTGTCATTACTGGCATGTTTGGGAATATGTCTTCCTACCGAGAAACCCTCCTGCAAAGTAAACTTTTCATCAACTTGGAAGAAACCAGGTGAGGCACTTTGCAGTTTTGATCCTGTGGCAAACTGTGGGCCTGGGGCTGGGAGGCTTAGTGGTCATTGTCCATGTGGGAGAAGTTGGAGCCAACTCCCCTGTGACCAGCCCCACTGCACAAAGCCCACCTCCCTCTGGGAATCTAGTTGTAACCTCCTTTCTGATCTGGGTTAGTTTTTCTTTTTCTTTTTTTCTCCATATTGAATTGAGTTCATCTTTGGCGATATATATGAAAAAAAAATAGTGTTCAATTATAATCATATCCAACTGGCCCAAATTAAACTGCCCTGATCCATAAGCATTCCTAACTGCATACAGTTAAGTTACATTAATAGTCAATATAATAAACCTTCACCTTTATTGAAGCCGCTCTTGTTTCTCCAGCAGTTCTTTAATCTATCTCAATAGATTTCTGGTGTGCAGCACATATAGATTTGGCCAGTGACAAGGGTTAGAGTAGTCTTGTAGAACATTTACTTGTAGCTCTGAAAAGCCTACATTCATCAGAGGTTGAAGTCGATCAGATTGTACTAGGATCAATGGAAGGCTTGCGGGATCCTTCTTAGGCTTGTAATGTGTTCACCTTCTTCAGAGAGAATTCACACCCTCACACACACACACACACTCTCTCTCTCACACACATACTTCTCTGTCTTAAAGCCATTTATCTCCGAGTGTCAAATTGCAATAATTAACCATTATTGATCTCAAATTCAATTAACTTCATTAACACAGGTCATGATGAGGGTGCTTGTAAGGGAAAGGCATTTGACAAGTGTCTTTGCTCATGTGACGTTCCACGTTCATCGTGGTGGCTATCAAGGTTCAGACCATCCCCTCTGATGCAACTAGCAGAAAGGGCCTTTTTGAGACTTTGGCCCTGGGCTGGGCCAGGTGAGAGACCCACAAGGTAGTTCTCACTGTGGATTTTTCCTGTGACTTTATGCATTAGGAGTCTGTGTGCTGTGGCTGAAATTGGTGGACTCTTGTGACAGGTGGACACCAGGCCCTGGTGAGCGCTGATGTTCTTATTCTTGTTTGGGATTTTGTCTCATTACCCTCCCTCCCTCCTCCCATACTCTGAAGTCTGGTCACAGCGGGTACTCACAGACCCTCAGATTTTGCTGAACCTGGAAAGCAACTCATCCCTTTGAATTTTCTTAAACCGCTTTCCTACTTGACCACAGGGAAAAGAAGGCTTGTGGCCACCATCGGAACCCATGGGGGCTCTGCGGACCCCCGAGAAGTGCCATCCACTGTGCTTTTTCAATATCTTGGGTGCTATTTTTGTGTCTTCACCTGATCTTCCAAGGTTGGCAGCATCACCCATTTTGCTGACAGGGACATTGAGGCTCAGAAAGATACAGTCTCACCAAGCCACATGCTGCCCAAGTGGCCCAACATAATTGCAGTGTCCTAGTTTGAGATGGGGACCAAGTGACTGTCATCTTAAGGACTCAGAGAAGCTTTCTTCTGCTTCTCTGCTTTTAACTAGTACATTTTGAGTATGTACTAGCTGGACACAGTGGCACACACACACCTCACCTCTAATCCCAGCACCCTGGGAGGCTGAGCCAGGAGGGATGAAAGTTTGAGCCCGGCTTGGGCAAGGTAGTGGGTAAGTGAAATCCTGTCTCAGAATGAAATGTTATGGAGGGCCCGGGAGGTAGCTGAGTACACAGGTCCTAGGCTCAGTCCTACTTGTCTGCACACTTAGGACAGATGTAATGAAGTAAATAGTCTTCTGACTTTCTGTGTCTCAGCCTCAGTCTTCTCATCTCTGTGATGGAACCTCTGACACTGACTTGCCTTCCTCCCTCGGTTGCTATGGAACTGGTGTGAGGTCATGCACAGAGAGTGTTGACAACATCCCCAAATGGACCAATATGATTCTGACCCCGGGTAGCTACAGGTGAACAAGCTGGACTTGAGCCTTGGTAATGAGTTCTGGGTGTTTAATTTTTGATAGAAATGCTGGTTGGTAAGTGCAGAGTGTTTCAAGGAAGCAAAGTAAAACATACAGTTGAGAAGAGCCAGCATGGGGGCCTCTTCCTGTTTATGATATCTTCTAATAGGAAGGCTTGATGGAATTCATAGAGCTTTATAGAGCACCCGGCACGTGCAGTGTCCTGCCTGGGCTGGGGGCTATTGGGAAACCCTCGCCCACTCAGTCCAGGTGGAAAGAACGTTTTGCAATAGTGACAAAAACCAGGGAGAGCTGTGGGCACATAGAGGTAAGGACAATCCTCTGGGATGCATGAAACAGCAAAGGCTTAGGCAGGTGGGACATCGGTCTTGTTTCTGGAGGTGAAATAGCTGTGGTCATGTGAGCAAAGGCCCAGAGCGACCTCCTCTGGCTCATGAAATACACCAGGAAGCCGGGACATGCTGAGATCCTGAAGGTCCTCGAGTGCTGCCTGAAGTGTGACTGCTTATTAAAGAAGACACAATACTGTCCTCCTGGGAGTCACTGTGGCCGAACCTGTCGGAGCGACATCTGCTGATGATGGCTTACATGTTGCAGCAGGGTGGCTGTGTTTCAGTGGTGGGATGGTGGGGCCCATCAGAATGTAGATGGCCAGGGCCGCTCATGGCAGGTGGGTATAGACACAGCTGCCAGCTTGAGGATGCCCTGCAAACCTGGGCTTTCTGGAGCACCGGTATTTGAATCAGAAAATGCATCCCAGAGATGGCACCACCGATCTCTCACAAGGCCATTTCACAGACTCCCTGCCAAGCCCACTGCAGGGACCCGAGAGAGTTGGTGAGGTGATTGCTGGGTCGGGGGCAGCGGAGACTCACCTTGGTGATAGCCCAACAAAAACCAGGCCTGAGTCAGAGTCTGAAAAGAAGGAGGCACTCACCACGTGTCAGTTTCCACAACAAGGCCCCACTCTGGCTGGGGTGCTCTACCCCATGGGCGCTTTGGGTCTCATGCAGCAGCTTTCCAGCTCAGTAAAAAGCCAGCCCTGCTTCTGTCCTCCACTGAGGTCCGTGACTTCAGTACAGCATCCCTTGTCTCCCTTTCCCCAGAATCTCTCATCACCATGAGCCACATTTTCACCCAGATGGCACAGTTAGGGAAACTACAGTGGAATTCACAGAAAGGTCCACAGATCTGGCTTCTGAGGCCTCTGTGACTCCTTGTCCGGACCCTTGGGTATAGGAAGCCACCTGTGTTCACCTGCCTGCACACCCTGGATGTGTGCTCTGTGTACAGTACCTTGTTCTCAATCCCCTCTACTGACAGTGTCTAGTTCATGGCCTGAAATAAAAGATGGTTGATGCCAGTGTGCTACCTTGTGTGATTTTTCTTGAATTCCACAACACTCCATAACTGTGCGCCTGTGAAGCACCAAACAATGAGAAGAGTCCTCTTTCTGTCCTGCCCTCTCCCTCCCCAGCAGTGCGTCACCCTCCCGTACCCACAGTAAGTCCATTCTGCAGGCCACGACCCTTCCCTGGGCACCCACCATACAGCCTGCGTGTAGAAGACAGTCCTCTGACACTTCACTTTCTCCCCCCTTGCCAGTGAGGCTTAGAGATCTCCCCTGGTGAGAACTCTGAGAATTCATTTCTTTCTTCCTTTTCCTTTCCTTCTTTCCTCCCTTTATTTTCCTCCTCCTCTTCTTACTCCTTTTTTAGTTACTTAGTTTCCTAGACTGGGCTTCACCTTGCAGTCTTCCTTCAGTCTTCCAGAGCGTTGGATGACTGGTATGCCATCACCATGGCCAACTGAGTATTAATTTTCTTTGTAAAACATGTGTGTGTGTGTGTGTGTGTGTGTGTGTGTGTGTGTGTGTGTGTGTGTGTTTATGATAAAGATCCAAGTGCAATGACCCACACCTGTAATTCCAGCACTTGGGAGGCTAAAGCAGGAAGTTGTTTGCTGGGCTACACATTAGCTCCTGGGAAACCCCATGCTGTTTCCCAGTCACTTCCTCCCAAGGATGACTGTGCTCTAACCTCCATCACCATTTGTCTGACTTTGAAAAACTGACACAGATGAATTTAAGCACTATGCACTCATTACATCTGGTGATTTTCATTTAATGTTGTGTTGGTGTGTTGGTGTGATTCTTGTAATAGTGGTTTCCTGTGATGGTTTGTTTTCACTGTAGATTGGTATTCCGCAGTGTAGATGTCTCATGGAAGATTTATGCATTCTGCTCTTGATTGATGCCAAGTGTGAGAGGCAGTAACTGACACACACAACTTAAGGGAGGAGTTTTATTTTGGCTGGTAGATTTCAGAGCTTTTCATCCACACTCATCAGGCTCCATTGCCAGAAGGGCATGGCAGAGGGCAGCTGGTCATTCCATAGGCATAGCAGTCAGGAAGCAGAGGGAAAGAGGGGAGCCAGGGAAGGAGAGACAGTGGCCCCTTCTGTCTGGGCTGCCTCTTATCACCACCTTGGTGAACTCATTAATGGTTGAATCCACTGGACCAGTATGGCACCCTATGATCCAGGACCTTCCCTACACAAGAGGCTTTGGGAGACTTTTTAAAAAATCTGAACTATAGGGCTAGGGATTTAGCTCAGTGGTTCTGGTGCCTGTCTTGCAAGTGCAAGGGCCTGGGTTCAATCCCTGGTAAACACATACAATAATGCCGGGTGTGTAGACTCATGCCCACCAGCAATCAGAACCACATACCACAATGCCAGGGGGGTGTCTCATGCCTGTAATTCCAGCACTTGGGAGGCAGAGGAAGGAGGATTTCTGTGAGTTTGAGGCTGAGCTCAGGGCCAGCTTGAGACCCTGTCTTACAAAGTGAGACCCTGTCTTACAAAAAAAAAAAAAAAAAAAAATCTGAGCTATAACTTGGGAGTTGTTTCCAGTGTCCTGCTATGATGAAAAGTATATCAAAGGATCTAACAGCATTGAATGCATTTCTGCTGGGGATACATCTGGGAGTGGAACTGCTGGGTCACAAAATTATACCTGTGTAAATTCAGTAGATTATGCTGCCCACTTTTATAAAATGCTTCTAACAGTTTACAACCACAGGTGATTGTGGTTGGGGTGATTGAGGATTGTGTCAATTCCTCTCTTTCCTGACACACTACTATTTCTGCCCTAGAATTCTTTATCCATGGTTATGTAATATTCCACAATGTCAGTTTGTGGAGCTACTCTTTTGTTATTGTAAGAAAGGATGGATGACATAGACATGGATTCCCTGAGATGGTTTTTTTGGTTGTCATTATTGAATGTTTCCATTGTACCTGAGTCAGAGAATATCTGTATCTCCAGTTATGACATACTGGAGTATTTTTGACTTGCCCTCCATAAAAAGGCTATGGCAAATAACACGGAGATTGGTTCGGACACTGCTCTCATTATTTTGTGGTTAAATTTTTCCTATTTCTGCCCCCTCCTGCCCTTTCTCTTGTGGTGGATATGTAGGAGTAGAGGATGTCTGAATCTAGTACAAGAAACACTAACTCAGCCTAAATACATGTCAATATATATTTGTGAGGCAGGGCACTTAAACATATATTGTGATGCCAGCCAGCCAATAAGTATTTACTTATATATTGGTTTGGAGAAGCCTCTTTTAATAAGTAGAAATGAAGTTGAAGTCTTACAGGTCCACATATTTCAGTCCAAGTCATAAACAATTTGAGTCTTGGAAACCTAGTTTTTGTTCCTCAAAGGCCGAGAAGATCTCAGCCCTGTCTATCCAGGTGGCGTGCTCAGGTGCACTAGTGAACATGGGTCAGTGCCGAGTGGGGCTGAATGAGAGCTGGAGGATGCGGAACATCAGTGGGATAGACTTGGTGCTGTGTGAGTGCAGTTTGAGTTTGTGACTTAGTGTTATAGCCGAGGGAGTGTGGGTGAGTGCTGGGTGCTGGGTCACTGTTAGGTGAGGACAGGCTGAGTGCTGGTGGTGGTGAGTGCTGGCAGCATTCTGGCTCCCTACTGGCAGCGCTGCTCACCTTAAGCACACTTAGCTCTTGCAGCTCCTGTGCTGGTGCTCGGTGGACAGAGGGCAGGCAGGGCTGACCTTCTCTGTGGTCACTGTGAGCATTTCCTCTCCAAGTTTTACTTCTGGTCATAAAATGAGGACCTTTGTCAGGACCTCTGAGGTACATTTGTGACCTTGGCTTTCCACTGCTGTGTCTCTGCTCTGCCAAATGAGACTGAGTTCCCAGGAAGAGATGGCCAAGGTGTCAGGGTACATTCACAACCGACTCTTCTACCCAGTGTTTGCTAGCTGTGGGGGAAGTTGGTGGAAGCTTTCACTTGAATAACCTTTGATCTGTGTTGACTGTCAGAGTAAGCATCACCAACCAAACTATGTGAATTCAGCTGGAAGTTTCTAAGGATAGTCGGGGTGGAGGGAGACCACTCCAGAAACTCCAGAATAACACCAAAGATGTACAAGATGTACAAGAATAATACCAACAGAAATTCATTGTATTTCTCTAGCATTTCAAACCCAGAGAGGGTTTTGCATCCCATCCTTGAGAATAAAGAGGTCACTTTCAGTGCAACAGATGAGAAAGGACTTCTTGAGAGCAGGGCCTTGGAGATAGGTAGAAGGATATGAAAAGATGAGCACTGTTTGCAAAGTGAGAGAAACAGCATAAATCCAGACAAGACTAAAAGAACAGCCAGAAAAGGGCAGCATGGTAGATGTGGAGTGGTCAGTGAAGGATGAAAGCAGGAAGGTGATGTGGGGCTTTGGATTTTGAGTGCCAAGCTAGGACATTTGTGGTAAGATGTAGGGTCCTCTAATATACTTATGTTTGATATAACTAAGGCCATCTTGGATCAAATGAAAAGAAAGTCTGTGCGTCTGACTCACCTTAGTAATTTCTTATTCCTAACTCTAAAGCATCGAGAGTATGTTATTTGGATGAATGGATGATGATGGATGGGTGGTTGGGTGGGTAGGTAGATGAGTGAATGGATAGATGCCTAAACAGGTGAGTGAATGGATAGATAAATCATTAAATCATTTCCTTCCTTTTCAATATAAATCTTTTTTTCATTGTTCTCCTTTTTTTTTTTTTTTTTTTTTGACCAAGGATCGAACTCAGGACCTTGCACTTGCCAGGCAGATGCCAGAACCACTGCACTAAACCCCTGGCCTTCTTCAATATAAATCTTAATTCTTCTGTCATGTAAACCATCCATTTACCTTTACCTTCTTTTTTTTTCTGGGTAAAATTCTTTAGCTATTAAGAAAAAAAGCTGATGATTTCCAGTGAGAATTTTAGGATGTGTTTAACTGCTCTGAAGACTTATTTTAAGGACATCTCTCAAATTTTTTCAGCCAATTGCCCATTTGTCAGATGTTTTCCCTGTTTCATTTTGAATGTACTGGGGATTGAGCCCAGGACTTTTGTACCAAGGTACATCCCAAACCTTTCTCTTATTTTTTTTGAGACAGGATCTTGCTGAGTTGCCTAGCAACTTTTGGCTTGAACTTGTGATTCTTCTGCCTTAACCTCCCAGAGTTCTAGTGTGGTAGGCATGTGCCACCACACAAGACTTTCCCCTGTGTTTTGAGATCACCAAGGACATTAGGCTACCTGAAGGAGCTGCCTTGTTGGAGAGCACAAGTTGCCCTCGAAGAATCATTCTATTGTACCTCCACAAGCTCTCATACTCTAGAGCCAAAGATGTGTAGGGTGCAGAGCCATTAACAAAATTGGCCACGGCTCATGTGTATAATTTGAGGAGTCCAAGGCATTCCATGCCCCTAATAATTCACCAGCCTCTGTTCCACCAAGGTGAGAGAATTCTTTCTGTGGATGAAGTCATTCTAATTTATTGTATCCATTATGTGTTAGGATTTACCTTATGTCTTTTGTGCAGTAAGAAGCAAAAGGACACAGGGGAGGGATTTAGATCTTGAGTTCTTTCTTCCGGATGGGTACCGATTTGGAAACATATTGAGCTCAAGAATGGGAATGAGAATGTAGCACCCACAGCAAGCTGCACTTCTGTTACATTCTTGCCAGGAGTTGTCCTGATACTAGGAGCTTTGCTTCATCTGGTAAAGTAACCACCATCTGAGTACCAGGCAGACCTATCGGGCCAACCCAGACATGTCCTGTCTACCCAGCTTATGGCTCTGTCGTGTTGGCTCTCCCGTGGATCATGATGACCCTAACAACAAAGTACTGCTGTGTTGGACAGGGGTGACAATCAAGATGCCTGGGGAGCTGGCTGTTGTGGATTCCCTGCTGATTGGGTGCCCAGTTGATTGGTATGTGCTTAAAGTGAAGGACGAAGTTGACTTAGAGGGTCCCAGACTGAGTATTTATTTACTTTCTGTTATCTGAAGAGTTGTCTGGGGCAATTACATTTGTTGTGTTAGCGTGTCCTTGGTACCTTTATTTTTCTTTGCATGGACAGTCTTTGTGCCCAACCTGTAGCATAGCCACCATCCCCACCCTCCCAGCAACAAGAAGAGTACTGCTTTAGAGGAGGGAAGCTGTTTTCCTTTTCTGATCTTGGAGAGTCCCCAACCTCCTGGCCTCTTTTTCCCTGAGCTGTTTCTCTCGGGAGAAAAGGGAGGTTGTTCTGGTTAGGGGCAGCTGAGGTGGCACAATTGAGCTCTCACACTACAATAAAAATCCAAAGCGAGAAGGCTGCGGCAGTGTCTTTCATTTTTTATTGTTTTGTTTTGGTGGTATTGGAGAATGAACCAAGGGTCACTGCACCAAACGAAATCTCCACTCCCCCTTTTTAACTCTCATTTTTATTTATTTTTTTTTTTAGACAAGGGTTTTGCTTTTGTAGTTCAGGCTGGCCCTGAGCTCAGCCTCGAACTCACAGCAATCCTCCTGCCTCTTTCTCCCGAGTGCTGGGATTACAGGCATGAGCCACCCTGCCCTGCACTGTGGTATGTGATTCTGATTGCTGGTGGGCGTGAGTCTCCACGCTCAGCCTTGCTGTATGTAGTTACTGGGGATCGAACCCAGGCCCTTGCTCTTGCAAGGCAGGTGTGAGGACCACTGAACTAAATCCCCAGCACCCAAATGTTTTGAGATAGTCTCACTAAATTTCCAGCTTGCCTGGACTGGGTTCACATTCCTGGTCCTCTTGCCTCAGCTTCCCTGAAAATGGGATCCCTGAGTGCTGCCGCCATGCCTGGCTGGCAGTGTCTTCCTAACCCAAGGGTGGCAGCCCAGCCAGGACTCCTGGCCCCTTCTTTTCTGCCATGGTTGGGTTGCTCTGGCTGCTGTCTCTCTGGAACAGACTGCGGTTTCCAGTAGTTGGCAGGTGTGTCATTTCGAGCCTCCCTGGCCTTGATTCCCTAAGAAGCAGCAGCAGCAGCCTGTCATAGTCTGAACAACCACTGGCCACTCTGGCTCTGCCAAAGAGCGATATAGCCTTGTCCATGCTGACTCTGTTCACCAATCAGCTAATGCCATGCTTTTCTTGGCAAGAAAGCCTCGCAGCTTTATTAACATAGTGATACCCAACTGAACAAGCATTCATCTCACACATTACATCAAATTAACGTGTACAAAATTAATATTCCTGACCTTGCTAGGGGAAGAACAATCAATCTAGGCAAGGTTGTCATCCTAGCACAACCTGCCTTCTGGGGAAGTCCTAACCATTACAGCTTCAGGCCATCTGTGAGCCGGACTGTACCTTCCCAGACCTTCTGGTTTAGTTTCACACCTTTGGATACTTCTCCTGTTTTCTGGGGAGCCCTGTACCCAGCAGGGATGCCTGGATCACTCTTAGTCTTTCTGGGATGATAGGGAATGACTTTTCTTTCTCTTTGTCACTGGAGCCTGTGACCTCTGTCATCCTAGATAGCTTGGGAGATGGCTCCAGGTGCCCAGGTAGATGCATTGAGAAGACCTCAGTTTGCATTACCGAACTGGGACCTCCTGCAGATGAGGCATAAGCTCTTCTTCTCTACCACCATTTTTTCTTTTTCTCTCCACTGCCTATTTAATAAACAGACATGGTCCAACATTCAAAATGGTCCCCTTGGTGTTGCTGAGGCTGCCTTCACTCCAGCCATCACCTCCTCTGCCATTGCTTCACTTTCAGAGCAGAAAGGAAATTGCACCTCCGAACTCCTGCTCAGGATCCTCTTCTGCTCAGCGGCGAAGAGGATGGTCTTCTTCTTGGGGCTGCCTAAAGGGTGGATATGCTTGGTGAGTGTAGTCTAGCTCTGAGCCCCGTATGTCTGAGAACTCTTACACCTTCAGAGCTGGCTGAGTCTGGGGGAGTGGTGGCTGCCTCTCACAGCCTATTTTTGTGGGCTTTCAGGACCAATCTGGGGAGAACTCTGGGTTCCCATCGAGGTTACCCAGGACAGATTGGATGCTATGGCTGTGGCCACCCATACAACTGGACCTCGGTGAGGTGCAAAACATGTTTATGCTGTATCACCCTATGTAGAAATAATCCAGAGACTCAGCACGGCAGGCGCTTACACTGGGTCTTCACAGAGCAGGGATTCCTGTGGCAAATCAATCAGTTTATCTGGAGTTTGCAAAGTGAGATTTCAGTGAATTTTCAGGGGGACTTGGAACTCTTTTTCTGTAAGTCATAGGCCAGTCAGACTTGGGGCCTAGGCTCATCCTGAGGAAGTGGCTTGCTCGGGGGATGGAGCTGCACGGACCCTGGGAACCAAGGAGTGTCTGAGGTGGCCTTGTTGGCAGCACCATGCAGCAGGTCATCCAGCACTGTCTCGAGTCCCAGCACAGGGCACTGGGAGCTTGGCCAGGTGCAAGCACTGGAGCTGGGGGATCGGACCAGGCTTGTCCCTGTCTTTGCCTGCTGTCTTCCTTGCAGTCCTGCACGTGGGGGTGGGGACCCAGGAAGAACACGAGTGTGGGCCAGCAGTCTTAATTTTGTGCATGCTTCCCTTATGCTGATTCTTCCTTCCTGCCTGATTTCCTTCCTTTCCAGTTTGTTTTTCTTTCCCATTGTTTCCATCTTTAAGGCTGCAGAGGCAGGAGAGGTGGACTCGAACCCCAGTGGGTTCATTCAGACAGAGCTTCCCCTGGTTCCTCCAGTACTCGCTTCCTGAAAGGCTACCACTGACCCTGCTCCTGCGCTTGACTCTGAGGGGCCCCTGCACTTCTCCAGAGCACAAACCCAGGACAATTTGCACGCCTCTGTTTGCAGAACCCCTTTCCCTTGGAAAAGACACTTGCAAGCTGAGTGTGCCCAATATTAAGTCCATTTCCTTCCACTTTCCCATTTGTGGATGAAAACCGAAAGCTCAGAGTCCAGGGCACAGCTGGACTTTACAGCCCCATGAGCGGTCTCAAGCAGAGAGAGGCTGAGTGTTTTGGCCACGTACTCTGTGACCCTGAAATGTTTTGTAGGAGAAAATGCGATGGAGAAATGCGAGCAGGAGCAGCAGGTCCTTCCCAGTGTCTTGTTCTTTTCACCAGAGTCGGCATTAACTTTCTTCCTGGTCCTTCCCTCAACTAATTAAATTATTCTTTCAAAAGAAAAATAATCACCCTATGTCACCTGAGTACTAGGGGAGGAAGAGAACAGGTCTCCAAGGAGCAGGGCCTTGGAGGTGACCCCCAGGAGCACCCTGGTGGCCTCTTCTCCCTCCCTGCTCTTGGTGTCTGTGTCCCTGGCCTCCTTTGCCTGAGCGTCCCAAGCTCTAAGCCTTCTCCACTGTACAGCCCTTTCCACTAAAGTTCTTGTTCCTTTCATCGATGTCTCTTCTCTCGTCTCTGTCCCGTTCTCTTTCTTTCCCTGCTACCTTCTGTCCCTGTTGGGACCTCCTTTCTCCTGGTCTTTCTTCTTCCCTTTATTTTCTGCCTAGTCTTCCCTGTCTCTCCTCACCCCACTCAGGTTCCTGCATAGGTGATAGCATCCAGCCTTTTTCAGGGATCCCTTTGCTTCCTACTATTTTTTCCACTCTTCCTCCTTGCAGCCTTTGGGTCAACCTGGTGGAAAGTGCAAAGCTGCACTTTGTGAAGAAGGATGTCCTTCAGACCGTCATTATGACATGGTCCCAGGAAGGGTGTCTTAGAGGGGTTTAGCTAGCAGCACACCTTCCCAGATAGTTTCAGACATCTGAAAAGAGGGTTATAACTTCTGAACCTTCATCCCTGCCCAGAAAATGTTAATGTCTTCAGGGTGATTTACTTTGAAATTGCTTCTGGGTGCATGGCACAGCTATGCCTTCTTTTCTTTTCTTCCCTCCGCATGCCCCCATCCCAGCCCACTCACCTGCCCACCCACAGCCCCTGCGGCCTGAAATCACAGATCCCAGCCACCGCCTCTTCACCTTTGGGGGAGAGTCATAACAACATGATGATAATTCCCGCTGGTCCTGGAATGAATCCTGTTATGCCCCAGCTTACTGCTTTATATTTATATGAAACATATTAATTTCTTTTTACTTAGTGGTTGAGTTTAGTTAATGATGATAATAAATATTAATGAGGAGCTGCTGCCTCCTGACCTGATTGCTTTGGTGGGGCGGCTCTTCTTCCCTTGGACACGTCTGTCATCCCAGCCACTGGTGAGCCGTGGGCAGGGACTCAGGACCCTCCTGGAGGGGCAGGTGTGAGTCCTGCTGGAAGAAACAGCCAAGACTCTGCCTTGCAGCCTACTCAGGAACCTCGCATGGCCCTTACGGCCACAGTTTTTTTTTACGTGGTCCCCTCTGGGATGTCGGAAGTATGGGACAAATAGCTCCTTGTAACTTGATATACTTTCCAGGTCTGTAAAATGGAGGTTATTCCGTCTACTTCCCAGGACCCTCCTGAGGATGAGGCAGTAGATGGAGAAATGGTTCATGCCCTGGGCACATACTAAGTAAGATCCTTCATTGTTTTCTTCATCACACGCCCTTCCCAGAATGTTGGGCTGTAGCACCGTCAGAGGCTTTTGTAAGTGTAGGAGCCTTTATTTTTCAGCACTGTTCAGGGATTTACCTAAGAATCCTGTCTGACTCTGCTCAGGGCAGTTCTTCAGAGCTCTGCCAAGGTGTCCTTGGCACTCAGCGCACCACAGACTGATTGTGTGCCCCCACTGAAGCACTTGCTTTTTGTTTATGTCGTGGCGGAACTGGGAGTGCAGGGTGGAAATTGGGTGCAGCAGTTTAGCTATCATCTTGGAAAGAGACGCCCGGAAGTGATGAAGGAAAGCTTCCTCAGTCCACCTCCCTCCTTGGTGAGTCTCTGCCCATCTCTGTGTTTCTTTGCAGGTCACACCCAGTGGCATGGTGGTCTGAATGGGAGCAAATGTTTCAGTCCTATCTGTGGGAGAGCTGAGGCATGATGTTTTGTTCTTGAAGACAGGTGTTAGGGTGTGGGTGCAGTCAAAGGTGGTCCAGAAAGTACAGATAACCAGTCAGGTGCTTCCTTCTCTCCTCCTTGGCAGTAGCTTCCACATCCTGTCCATCCTGAAGGCCCGTCCTCTTTCACCACTGGAAATGCCAGTCACGCCTGGAGAGAACAGGCACAGGAAGGCCTGTGCCACAGCAGGGACATCTGTTATTGGACTGCCTGGAGTCTGGCCCCACCTGAGGTGTTCACGTGACTCTTCAGGAGATAGGAAGAAGTCATCTCGGAGGTTCGTTCCCTCCATGCTCATTGTTCAGTGTGGGCCTGAGCCACCCTTTCGAAATGGTTTCAGTGTGTCCCCTGTGAGTTGCAGTGTCAGAAGCTTATTCCTTTGTGTGTTGATCGAAGAGGGGATGGGATTTTTAAGAGGTGGGGCCTAGTCTGAGCACATAAGCTCACTGGGAACACGGCAAGGAGTTAAGGAAGTTCTTGTGGGATTTGGAGTTAGTTCCTCCAAGGGTATACTCACAGATGGAAGAGGAAGCCTGCACCTTGAATTTCTCTCCGGTTTCCTAACCTAAGATGTAGTCTTTCCCCTCTACATGCATTTCTACGTGCTGAGGGGCCTTTGCCTCAGCTAATGATATGCTGTTTGGATTTTCGGGTTCCCCAATTGTGAGCTAAATACATCTTATTTTTCTTCTGCTTCTTTCTACTTTCTTCTTTCTTCTTTCTTCTTTCTTCTTTCTTCTTTCTTCTTCTTCTTCAAAAAATAAGGTTATCCTGCCTCAGGTATTTTTTAAGTAACAGAAAAGGGACTCACAGAACCAGCCATTTGGTGAATAGAGCGTAGGATACAGGAGGCTAGTCCTGGCCATGCGAAACTGGTAGTGAGGACATCTGGAGTATCTGGCTGGAGACCAGCACTTTCAGGGCTCTGCTGTCTCACGTGCAGGGCAAGGTGCTAAAGGGAAGGAAGCTGAGGTCAGAAAAGCCAGAAATGACCTTCACGTGCAGCCTGAGGTGGAGGACAGGTGGTCTCCTTACTTCTCTGCACCTGCTTAGGTGTCTGGCTAAGGCCAAAGGGGCGAGGGAGGGAGGGAGAGACCTTGACACCTTCTAGAACTGGAGCGGACCGGAAAGGAAGTAGTGGCCACATGGTGCAGGACTCTTGGGACTGCTCTGAGGAATTTGGATTTTGTTTTGCATCACCAAGGGTGTCTGTGGGAAGGACTGGGTGGCTGATGTGACCAGCTGGCTGTTTGGTCATCCCTGTGGCTTCTGATGGGGCTGGTGTCAGGGAACTGATTGAGGACAGGGTGAAAGATGCTGGTGGCAGGACCAGGCTGAGGTGAGAGGGGACAGAGATCCTCTTACAGAGGCTGTTAACAACACCTCTCTCCTGGCAGTGACCTCCAACTAACCTCTTTTCCAACGAGAAAACCAGTGTCTGTTGCTCACCTGTTGTGCGTGACACTACGGAGGATATAAGGTCCTTGATCCCGGAAAATTCAAGCGAGAACATGCAGAAAGTTAAATAGCAATGCGAGATTCAAATAACTGCCTCTGACAAGAGTGGCCACGTGTGGTTCCTTGTCAGGGGCTGGGGATGGACGCAGTTGTCCCTGAGCACAGAGGACTGGAGGAGTGGGCTGGGGCTGTGTTCCTGTCAGTCCCACCCCTCTGATGTGGATTTTTTCCTGTCCACACAGTGATACAGACACCACTCCCCTCTCCCTCTTTACCTGATCCTGAAATGTCCGAATGTCTAGAAACTTCCTTGTGTCCAACCAGGAACTCTGCATCTTAGGTTCAATTCAGAGAAGAGAAACTCAGGCACAGCTTCACTGTGTGGGTCCAGTGCTTATGGAGAAAGAGCCACAGAGAATTGATTCCTCAGCTCTTCACCATCTAATCAGAGAGGCTATAAAATGATAGAGAAGAAGAGGCCTTGTAGCACATTACTTCAGTACCCTGCACTGTGCAGATAAGGAAATGGAGGCCTGAGAAAGAACATGTCTTGCTCAAAGGGCAGCAGCTTACCTAGCCCTGTGGGTGCCTAGGAAGGATTTACGGAGTGCCCCGTTGCTTCCATGCCATACTGTACTCGGCTATCTTTAGGCCCATTTCCACTTTTTCTGAAAGTTCTGTAATGGAGAGGACATGTGATATGTTCAGAAGAGTGAAGCTATTGCAAAACACAGTGTATTTTCATGTGGAAAGAAGCATGTACGATTGAAGTCACAGGCTCTACCTAAGAAAGAATATTTTGCCGGTGAGTCTGAAAGAACAGGATCTTTGGTGCAGGTAGTGAGAGTCCTATCACAGGAGTATGTGAGTATACTTATGAGGAAGCCAGGATAGGGTGTAAGGTGAGGCCAGGTCTCCCTAAGATCTAGGCCTTCTTGGCCCTGGAGCCTTTTAATTTCCCTCAGAGGTCTACTGAAGAGATTGCCCTTCCTCGTCTTTCAATATTGATTTCCTTCTTAGTCATCAAACTGGTGATATTCTGACAGCCCAGTGTGTTTACAAAGCATATTGGAGCACATCAGAAGCCACCTTGGGAAGGAGCAGGTGAAGAGAGTGCTGCAGACAGTCTGTGGGGCACCCCAGCCTTTGTTGATGCTTCCACTGTGGGGCAAGAGTCAGTTCTGGTCATGGGGAACCATGTTGCCCTGAGAGGGAGGCAGACTGGCAAAGCTGCGAGTTATCTTCATTCTGTGGTAGACCTTTCCATTGGCTGGCTGGCGTCCTCAGTGACAACAAGAGGGACATTTTCTGTCTCAAATTTAATTCTTTGGAGGCTCTAAAATAAAATGGGGGAAAAATGCCCAGGGTGTGGTGTTCAAGCTACAGATTGCAGTTCCAAGGAAGACATGGGCCTTGATCTCTAGCTTTGTCTGCGTAGATCCAGGATTCACTAGAATCTAAATGTCAGGGACATGGGTTCCCTCTTCATTTTGCAACATTCTCTACCACAGACCCTCTTCTGGGGTAGGAACACCAGGTGCATCACCTCACCTGATGCATTCTGCAGACCAAGAACTGCATCTGGCTAAACCCAGTGTATACTGTTGCAGCTGCCCTCTCCAAGAACTGAAGGAGAAGGTGCTGCTCCTGTAGATTGCCTAACCTCCACTGTTGGGTGCCATCCACGTGCCTATGGTAGATTGGTTCCCAGGTGCAGGGCTTTCAGGGCTGAAATCAGCACAGGTCCGGGCATACTGGCTTGCCCTATTCCTTCAGGCCTGACATCTTCTGGTAGTTTAGGGGTCTTGATTTCTCCAGTGTGCTACAAAATGAGGAAGGCTGTGGAGAAGCCTGAGACATCTTATTTTTCTCTTCCTGTTCCCTTTCTAACACATGCATTCTCATCCTTCATTGTGGCCAGCAGAGGAGCCTCCCTTGGCCTGCATGCTGTTTCTTCATTCATTTTGGCTTCAGCCCTAGGAAGAGATCTTTAGTCATTTTAATTTGTCATCTCTGAGTGTGTGTCCTCAAATTTAAGGTTCACCGCAGTGTTTTGCACCTTTGTTGACTAGAGCTGGGCACTTTCTTCTATAGGACATCGCGTGGCTCTTGCACAAGACTCTCGCTTTGTGTGTTGTCTACGGGCAGCAGAGTCCCTTTCTCTGCAGCTGATGGGTGCCCTTGGGACATGATTCCCATCTGGCTCACATTACATTAGTGTGAGATATCACTGTTGTGTTTCAGCATAGAAATCTTGGGGCTTAAAGTGAGGAGTTAGGACCACAAGCATCACAGTAAAGCAGCGAGACACAGTTGAGGGGAGGGTATGTATCTGGCTTCAAGGAAATCAATGTGCAATTTTTTTTTCTGAAGTGAAATCTACCTGGAGCAAATATATGTATCTTAGAATCTTGGTTCTCGAATACTTTTGTTTGCAAATAGTTTGGTTTGCAAACAGAAGCGTTTGGCAAGATTTTGGTTTTGTTCATGAACTCTGCATTGAGTGACAGATCATCTTTCTTACATGAACACAAACATGGACATCTTTCTCAGAACTGTGGGACAAATTAAGTTTATATTATGTATATATATGTATTATATGTGTGTAATTTAGTTCTATACACCAAGCACATATTTTTTTCTTAATCCTTTTCTCTCTTTTTAAATCAGTCTTCTAATTTATAAGGTGCCATTGCAGCGACCCAATGCATTAACCTTCTGATGTGAAGGTATTTCAGAGCTGATGGAAAATCACTTCTGTTCCCCTTCTCCTTTGGCTTGAAATTGTAGCTCACACAAAGCTAGTCACACCTGAATGTCCTCTAGACATAGTGCACGATATCAGGGCAGCTTCAATAAGGAATAATCCAAGTCACTAAATGCAAGAAAATGGAAAAAAAAAGTCACTCTTCCTCATTAACATGAGTGTTCCCTGGATTCACATGTTGGGGTATGTGCATTCTAGAACCCCATTTGTCAGGTATTTGTCAGGCCCTGCCCTCCACGTGCTCTGGAGCACACACTGGATTTACATCCCGGTTACATTGCCTCCAGAAAGACAGGATCCCTGTTGGATGCCCATGAAGCTTATGCTGAGTAAATATTGACAAAGTAGTCTAAAGAGCAAACACTTTGACATTTGTAAGGTCCACTGGAAGGTCTTGTATATATTTATACAGCAGGAATGAGTGCCGCATACCAATTTTTCTGAACTTGTTCTGACATAATTCTGCACGGATAGTGTGTGTGTGTGTGTGTGGTTAGTCGAGAATAGCTGAGTGCCTATGTGGGGGACAGGGTCAGGGCTGCGTGGTAATGGGTCAGACACCTCCCAGCTGGCACCTGTTCTCTCTACGAAACTTACTCTGAGTTTTTACAAGACCTACTTTTCCAAGAGGAAGAGAGAAAATAAGCTGCAAAATCTTGTTTTTAATTTATTGCAATTGATGTATTTTCCTTTTACTTCGTAAAAATTTTATTGATGTTTTTTGTACTTTATATTTATTAAAGATTGAGCCTCAAAAATGTAATGAGTAAAAAATGCTTGCTTAATTTAAATTGTGAATCTGTCTGTTAAGAAATGCATTAGGGGTAGGAGAAGCATAAGACATATTAATTGACAGACAGGAACTGCTGTCTCTGAGGTTGATACAAGTAATTTATTACTTTAGAAATGAATGCCACCTCCAGAATGTGCTTCATTAATTTCAAATTTAGTTTTAATTTCAAGCTGTTGCCCCTTGAGAAGAATAAGGTGGCAAATTATGTTTGAAGAGCTGACTTTTTTTTTTTTGCTCCAAAGAAACACCACATTTTAACTGTTTAATTTTACAAATACATTTGCCCACCTAGTTTGCTACATTTTCCTGAGAGCCAAGAACATATTCTAGGTATGATCAACATTACTAATGCTTTTTCTCCCCCTTTTTTTCTCCTTCTCTCCTCTTTCCACCCTGTCTATGCCTCACTCCCACCTGTTACCACAACAGCCTATGTTTCTGATGAGTTAAAGGCGGCCGCCCTGGTAGATGAAGACATAGACCCTGAAGAACACACGGCAGATGGAGAGCCTTCAGCCAAGTACATGTGCCCGGAGAAAGAGATTGGCAAGCCCTGCCCCAGCTACCAGAACTCCCCAGCTGCTGAGTTTTCCAGCCACGAGATGGACAGCGAGTCACACATCAGTGAGACTAGTGACCGAATGGCTGACTTTGAAAGTGGCTCCATCAAGAATGAAGAGGAAACCAAGGAAGTCCCTGTCCCCCTGGAGGACACGACTGTATCTGACAGCCTGGAGCAGATGAAGGCGGTATACAACAACTTCCTTTCTAACTCCTATTGGTCCAACCTCAACCTCAACCTGCACCAGCCCTCATCGGAGAAGAACAATGGTAGTAGCAGCAGTAGCAGCAGTAGTAGCAGCAGCTGTGGCAGTGGGAGCTTTGACTGGCACCAGAGTGCCGTGGCCAGGACCCTACAGCAGGTGTCACAGAGCCGTGTGCTGCCCGAGCCCAGCCTCTTCAGCACTGTACAGCTCTATCGGCAGAGTAGCAAACTCTACGGCTCTATCTTCACAGGAGCCAGCAAGTTCCGATGCAAGGACTGCAGTGCCGCCTACGATACCCTGGTGGAACTGACTGTGCACATGAATGAAACTGGCCACTACCGTGATGACAACCACGAGACCGATAACAACAACCCCAAACGCTGGTCTAAGCCACGCAAACGCTCTTTGTTGGAGATGGAGGGGAAAGAGGATGCTCAGAAAGTGTTGAAGTGCATGTACTGTGGCCACTCCTTTGAGTCCCTCCAAGACTTGAGTGTCCACATGATCAAAACAAAACACTACCAAAAAGTGCCTCTGAAGGAACCTGTCACTCCCGTCACAGCCAAAATCATTCCTGCAGCCCGAAAGAAAGCTTCACTGGAGCTGGAGCTCCCCAGCTCCCCAGATTCCACAGGTGGGACCCCCAAAGCTACTCTGTCAGATGCCAACGATGCACTTCAGAAGAACTCCAACCCTTACATCACGCCAAATAACCGATACGGCCACCAGAATGGGGCCAGCTATGCATGGCACTTTGAAGCCCGGAAGTCACAGATCCTGAAGTGTATGGAGTGTGGCAGCTCCCATGACACCCTGCAAGAACTCACAGCCCACATGATGGTCACTGGCCACTTCATCAAGGTCACGAACTCAGCCATGAAGAAGGGAAAGCCCATCATGGAGACACCCGTCACACCCACCATCACCACACTGCTGGATGAGAAGGTGCAGTCAGTGCCTCTGGCAGCCACCACCTTCACATCCCCCTCTAACACGCCTGCCAGTGTCTCTCCGAAACTGAATGTGGAAGTCAAGAAAGAAGTTGACAAGGAGAAAGCTGTGGCCGATGAGAAACCCAAGGAGAAGGAGAAACCCAGTGAGGAAGAAGAGAAGTATGACATCTCTTCCAAGTACCATTATTTGACTGAAAATGACTTAGAAGAGAGTCCCAAAGGGGGTTTAGATATCCTCAAATCCCTAGAAAACACAGTGACGTCTGCCATCAACAAGGCCCAAAATGGCACTCCCAGCTGGGGGGGCTACCCCAGCATCCATGCCGCCTACCAGCTTCCCAACATGATGAAACTGTCGTTGGGCTCATCGGGGAAAAGCACACCCCTGAAACCTATGTTTGGCAATAACGAGATCATATCTCCCACCAAAAACCAGACCCTAGTCTCTCCGCCCAGCAGCCAGACCTCCCCGATGCCCAAGACAAACTTTCACGCCATGGAGGAGCTAGTGAAAAAAGTCACAGAGAAAGTTGCCAAAGTGGAGGAGAAAATGAAAGAGACGGAGGACAAGCTGTCCCCACCCAAACGGGCCACTCCATCCCCATGCAGCAGTGAGCTCAGCGAGCCCATCAAGATGGAGGCATCCAGTGATGGGGGCTTCAAAAGCCAGGAGAACAGCCCAAGCCCTCCACAGGATGGATGCAAGGATGGGAGCCCTGTGGCAGAGCCGGTGGAGAATGGCAAGGAACTGGTGAAGCCCCTGGGCAGCACCCTGAGTGGCAGCACCGCCATCATCACCGACCACCCGCCCGAACAGCCTTTCGTGAACCCTCTGAGTGCCCTGCAGTCAGTCATGAATATCCACCTGGGAAAGGCCGCCAAGCCCTCCCTGCCTGCGCTGGACCCCATGAGCATGCTCTTCAAGATGAGCAACAGCCTGGCTGAGAAGGCAGCTGTGGCCACCCCGCCACCCCTGCAGGCCAAGAAGGCAGAACACCTCGATCGCTATTTCTACCACGTCAACAACGACCAGCCCATAGATCTGACAAAAGGGAAGAGTGACAAAGGCTGCTCTTTGGGTTCAGTGCTTTTGTCTCCCACATCCACATCCCCGGCAACCTCCTCATCCACGGTGACAACGGCAAAGACATCTGCCGTCGTATCATTCATGTCAAACTCGCCACTACGCGAGAATGCCTTGTCAGATATATCTGATATGCTGAAGAACTTGACAGAGAGCCACACGTCAAAATCCTCCACTCCCTCCAGCATCTCTGAGAAGTCTGACATTGACGGGGCCACTCTGGAGGAGGCTGAGGAGTCGACGCCTGCACAGAAGAGGAAGGGCCGCCAGTCAAACTGGAATCCCCAGCACCTGCTCATCCTGCAGGCCCAGTTTGCCGCCAGCCTCCGGCAGACGTCCGAAGGAAAGTACATCATGTCAGACCTGAGCCCCCAGGAACGCATGCACATCTCCCGATTCACTGGCCTTTCCATGACCACTATCAGCCACTGGCTGGCCAATGTGAAATACCAGCTTCGAAGGACAGGTGGAACAAAGTTCCTCAAAAACTTGGACACTGGCCACCCCGTGTTCTTTTGTAATGACTGTGCGTCACAAATCAGGACTCCTTCCACATACATCAGCCACCTAGAGTCACATCTGGGCTTCCGGCTACGGGACTTATCCAAACTGTCCAGTGAACAAATTAACAATCAAATAGCACAAACCAAGTCGCCATCAGAAAAATTGGTGACGTCCTCCCCGGAGGAGGACCTGGGGACCTCCTATCAGTGTAAACTCTGCAATCGGACCTTTGCAAGCAAGCATGCAGTTAAACTTCACCTTAGCAAAACACACGGGAAGTCGCCGGAAGACCACCTGCTGTACGTTTCTGAGTTGGAGAAGCAGTAGCATTTGCTTCTGACAGAATGACTGTGGTTTGCTTTGAGGGAAACTGTTGAAGGCACCTTAAGGCCCCTCTGTCTTGTTTTTGGCACATGTTCTTATGTTAACTGCAGAGAATCACTCTGGGCTGGACTGTTTTGTATAACTGTACAGTGTTTACTAGAGGTGCATAATCAGCTGTTGTTACTGGTAAAATATGAAGGTTAAAACTCAGTGGTAAGTGTTTGGAACTTTGTGTAAATGAGACTTAGTTGTGAGCATCCCCCCGATGCTTCAAGCTGCATGCATTCACAGACAGTTTAATTAAGCATTTATAACGAAATCAGGCACACTTTTTCCATGAGACTCCAGTGTGCGCTGGCATTTCTCACCCTTTCATCTTTAGCCCTCTGAGTACTTTGAAGCACTTTTGCATTAATTTGGTTAAAAAATAAAATAAAATAATAATGTATGAAGCTCTGTTTTTTAAACTCCTTACCAGCTTCGTTATAATGAATAATATGAACCTCCATTTATGCAGGTCTGCAGGGGTATAACACGCCTTGAAATTTAAAAGAATATTATTTTCACATTGAAACATAGATGTATATATTGTATAGATTTCAGACTCTTATGAAAAATGTGATTGTGGTTAAATGACCTTTTTTCTTGCATTTATAGCAACAGTGTTTTATGTACCTGCTATGCTCTGGGCATAAGCCATGCCTATGTATAGTGTATATTTCTTTTTTCTTTTCTTTTTTTAAAAGTCTATGGGTTTTGGTTCTTTTTTTTTTTTTTTTTACATACAAACATTGTAAATTATACAGAAGATACCACAGATAGCATTTATAAAGTATACAGAAACATTATCTGAAAGCAAAGTATGATTGTTTGTTTTGCTATACAGTACATCTATATTGATAGAGATTCCTGTTTAAATTATACATATTTATTAGCATCATATTATCATTTGTTTTGAGCAGTCTGAATAAACAAGGCTGGGAAATCCATCCCTGGCAGGCATCAGAACTATTTTGCACATGATTTTAAAAGGTATTTATTAGAAATCCAAGAATGCTCAAAAAGAGCTCAGTGCTCAAAGGGTTAAGTCTATTTGAAAAGGAAAAAAAGAAGAAAAGAACAAAAAAATATAAGAACTTGTACTGTATTTCCTAAACATTGATAAAGCCTTTAAAATGTTTGTACTGTAATACTTTGCTTAAAAGTCATGAGGCATTCTGTGATACAACCTCTTTCACTTATTTATAAGCCCTCTCGGTTGCTATTTCAGATTGTAGGATGCCTTTTTATTTCGATTGGTAACTTTCTGTTTTGTTCTCCCTAATTATTCTCCCAAGATCCCACACTGCAGCTTTATCTTTAGGCTTATGAAAGGTAACCCGTGGTTACCGGCTCTCCAAGTGATTCTGTTCTTCTCCATTTTTGGCAGTTAATTTGCAGAAGTAACTGACAGCTGACACCATATGAGAACCTATGTATAAAATATTGGCATGTAAACAGCACAGACACCGTAACACACTCTGTGCCCTGTTTTGTTGTTGACAATGAAACACCATGATGTGAATCTTCATATAACCCTTTTTTCTACGGCAGCATTAAAATTGTCTTTTTGCTATAATTTTGTGTTGCGTTCACAATTATGTCTGAAATGTGCTCCGACTAACGAGCACATTAAAATTAAATTGTGTGCGATCTGTTTATGACGGAGTCGGTGGCTCTGTCTGCCAGGTGCTGGCAGTTTGAGGCTGCACGTAAATCAGGGGAGTTTTAGTGAACTTTGGTGTTTGGAGAGTGAGGAGCACTTCTGTGGCAGTTTGCATAGGATTTTCCCCGAGAATGGAAATTGGTAAGAAAAGAAGCATGCATATGAGGTTGTATTCCCTGGAGAAAAGGGGTTATAACCAGTGGGTGTTGGAGTTCCCATTGCACCAGGTGGGGGCCCGGGCTTTGGGTCCCCCCTGGGTGAACAGAACCCAGAGTCCTGCCTTGTCTGTGCAGAGGGACTCCTTCGCATTCACTTAGGGTCTGCATCTGGACTTTGGGGTCCCCTGTCTGGTTTCTGTGTGCTAGAGCCATGGGAGATAACCAGGCGGGGGAGGGGGTGCGGGAGGAGATCGAATCCATCCTCAGGAGGAGGGGAGTGGAAAGCATTTATATGATAATCACAAGCTTTTATTGGCCCTGGCAAATCATGCCAACAAAACGCTGGGAACATCATGTAAAATTGTAAAATACCTTTATTACTATATTCAAAACCGCTCCTGCCGTTATGCAGCAGCAGAGCTCCGAACCTAGAATTATACAGATGCGAGATGTGTTACATCCGTGTATGACATAAAACATCTCAACTTGAAGAAGAAGAAATACTCTTTTATTAAGAATTTAAATGAGGTCCTTTCAAAGATGTTCGGCAACACGCCGCCCACCAGTTTTCTGCCGGTCCCCACCCCTTTTTGTCAAAACCAGTCCGAATGTGCGTCTACTTTTTATTATCTGTCGGCAGTCTCTCTCCGGGTTTTAAGAGAGAACCTCACTAGAGTTTAAAATAGGTTCCTGGCAGATAGTGCGGCACCAGCTCTGCTCTTGCCTTGCGATGTGGATGCACACGTGGGCTCTTCCAGTGGTGAGGAAAGGGCTCTCCTCTCCCTGGGTCCTGGGTCCTGGGCCTGCCCCTTCCCCAGCTCCACTGACCCTCTCTCAGCAGTCTTTGCCCTGCTGGCCCTTACCCGGGAGGAAGCAAGCTTCCTCGAGGACTCAACCCTCCTGCCCCAAACCTGGCTCGGGGGACACAGACACCCTCCCTCCTGTGCTTTCAGCATCTTCATATCCGGGAGCCCAGATTCCCACTCTTGAATTTTTCACAGGTTAAATATAGCATCGGTTTATTAGAATCCAAAGTCCTGCATCTAACAGATTAAACTGACAACACTTCCATCACCACCAGGGCCCATGTGGCTTGAAGGGAGATGGGATTTGTACAAGTGGTGGCAGAAACCCCCCTCTTTGTACTTGGGGAGAAGTACCCAACCTTCTGCCCATCTCCCCCTGACTTCACTCCCAGGATCATCTTTTAAGGCTTTTCACCTCTAGGGTAGGAGTAAGGACTGGTAGCAAGGTGAGTAGTGGGGATAGGGCTCATTGATACCGTGGGCTCACAGCCAGGAAAGGATTGCTTGGACTAATGGGACCTAGGAATTCATTTTGCCTCCAAAGAAGTACAGTGCCAGAGCAGTGAAGCACCAAGCAGTGAGGGCACCGGCCTTGAATGAAAACCTTATTTGGCACGACAGCAGTCCTCTTAGCAAGCAGTGTGGTGTTGGGCTGATTGAAGTCTCAACCCACTTGCAAATGCAAAGCCATCTTTTCCCAAAGTCGCCAAAGTCTCCAAAGTCTCATTTGGTGAAGAATGAGCCACAGCTGGGAAATCTCCCACTCAACAGAATTCCCGAGTTAAAAGAGGAAAAACTAAAGTTAAATTCCAAATCCACTCGGGTTGGGTCCACACCCTGTGCCTGGAGTGATCAGAAATGAGAGGAAGAAGGTCGGCTCATCCGCATCAGGTCTTCCTGTGGACTCAGGGAGGAAGGGGTGTTGCTAAGGGAGGGAGTTTTTAATCACAGGTGTGTAGGTGACCCTGACCTCACCCCGCCCCAGCCTGGTCCTGTCGCAATCCTACTGTATATCTTCCAGCCATCACATTTACGCAGTATCTTAAAATAACATTTGTGATAAATGTGCAATTTAACTAATTTATGGTGCTATGATGTGCTCAGGGCTACATGCAAGATGAAAATCTTAAATGGAGCTTGAACAGCTCACTTCACAACAAGAAATCAATATGCCACATCTTAGCTATTCGCTGCAGTCAACATTAAGAAGAAAAAAAAATCAGGGACATATCTTTAAGTTTTAGGCAGTAAGAATTCTATAATTAACTAAAATTGTACATGTAAGCTAAAGAGGATTGGTTATGATGAGGACCCAACCTCAGTGGTGTCTCCATTCTATTTTCGTTCTGCAAAGAATATATAATATACAAAAAATATATGTACATATATATATATATGCACATATGCAGTGCAATATATATTTTATGTATTGTATATCCAAATAGCACTCAGTGAGGAGCCCTGAGCTCTAGGGAGATGGTGGTTTCTGCCACCACTTGTACAGAGGTCAGGGTCTCAGCTTCTGAGTCCCAGGATGATTCCTCTCGGCGAACTCACCACTGCAGCAAAGTGGAATCCACTGACTGATTCCTGACCACCTGTGCTCTACAGTGTGGTGACAAAGCACATAAACAAACAGACAGACAACACAGCTCTAATCTGTCCAGCAGCTGCTTCTTGAGAGGACAGAATTGTGAAGGCAGAATCAAAGAATGAGGACAAGGGCCACTGTGAAGCAAAGCTACATGGGTCAAATCCAATGTGAAACTACTGTCTCAAGAAATTTCCAAATCATCTAATAAAAAATTTAAAAGAAATTGGTTTTTTTTCCCCCAAATTCATTTGCACAGTTCTTCTTGATGTTAGAAAATTACAATGTTGACTATTTAACATGAAAATAATACACTTTGTATTATAAGGGCAGTCATAACAATGAAAACAGGCACACCCTAACACCCCTATTTAATAATATAAATACTTTAACAAAAAAATAGCTATTATCCTTTTGGCTAATAGAGAAATTACCATTGTAACTCTGCCAGTTATTCTATTGGTAATAGAAACAGTAGCCTTCTTTCTCCAGAGGGATTTACTAGTAAGCATGTGTGATCTTTGGCAAAGGAACCCCAAAATACATTACCCTTGGGCCCTTCTGCCAGTCGATAACTTCCAGCCTACACCTGACCGCAGAAAAGGTGAAAAAGCTGCCTGGGCTTCCATGCAATTCCTGAGTGTGCCAGCCTGTCCTGAAGAGCACACTGTAGATATCTCCAGAAAGCATCTGATTCATTTGAATAAGGCTTCAGCTCTGTCATGTAGAGTAAAGCTGCTGGGAGGAAAAGCTCTGTGGCAGGGACCTCCTTCCCTGCCTATGGTGCGTCAGCCTGTCTCAGTGAAGACTGGATTTCCAGGGTCACTTCCGTGATCACACACAGGGTGGATACTTATTTTCCTTCCACTCTTCTAAGTCACCATAGGCCGGGGGGGGGGGGTGTGGAATGCTGTTCAATTCGGGTGCCATTTTTCTACTCCCACGACCTTGATGGCAATCACCTCCTCCAGGAGGACTTTCAACCAAGCAAACCCTGAGCTGGGTGGACTTGGAGGACTTGATACCACGTGCCCTGCCTTACCAAGAAAATGATTGTGCCAAATGGTTGGTTGGGCCCCAAACAGTTGACTGGTAATTCAGTCCAGTTGTAGTTCTGCCCTGGATATGGAGGCAAGAGAGACTTCAATCAAAGTTAACGGCTTTGAGAGGCTCTGGATGTGGGTGTCAGCACCCCACACCTGCTCTAAGGAGCCAGGTGTTTTCAAAATTGAATTCTAATGGGAGAAGATCAGTGAAACTGCTTTTCTAACACCTCTGTATAATGACATAGACTTATATATTCTTAATAAATCATTCCCGATGATAATGATGATAAGCAAGGTGACCCCTTTCCAGAGATCAACATCCACAATTAGCAAAGTCAGGAATTAGGATCCACTGTTATTTACCACCTTGGCTTTGCTGTCCAATGAGCAGACACTAGCCACATGTGGCTATTGAAATGCAAATGAGTTAACATTAAAAACAATACAAAAGGCCAGCTTTTCAGTTGTACTGGTTACATGTCCTGCCTGTGTGGTCACATGTGGCCACTAGCTACACTTCTGGACAGCACAGTTGTAGCACATTCTTGTCACCAGAGAACATTTGATGGAATGGTGCTATCTATACCATTATTTACAAAGCAATTTCCTAAGTAGCAGCTCATGCTTTCATTTATGGAGGTGTGTTTCCAGTCCATGGATATTTCTAAGAATCCCTATTTTGCCAATATGGGTAGAGACAATGATCTCACATGCTAATGTCTCTGATCAAAGCCAAGGGCACAGATAATTAACCTTGAGCATAAAATTATAAACAGAAGTGTAGGCATCAGTGTATGAAGTTGCTGATCACTCCCCCTGCTGTGGATATTATCTAGGCTGAAAGCTCCAAAGCCCAAAGATCTGATGGATATGGCTGTGACCTAGTTCTGCCCTTAGGCAGTGGTGAATCGGGCAATCCTTGGGGCTACTCTCTCTGCCCAGTGACCTGGGGACTCCGGCTTTGCTCTGTGGCTGGTGTGGCCCTGGGTCACCACACATGGATCCTTGACGTTCTCACACATCACGCCTGCAGATCTACTGACCCTCCATCCCCTCTTCTTCATCCCTCAGCAGTTACATGATAGCCCTCCTGGTCTCTTTTTAAAAATTAAAATATATAAATGTGACTTTAAAAATTTTGGGGGGGTTGCATTTTTAAATTATTGCGTTTCAACATTTCACTTTCATTTTTCCCCCACAGCAGGATTCCAGGGACACATTTATGACCATCATAATTGTGAGTTAGAGATCTCCCAGGCCAAGTGAAATGAAATTACGAGAAACTGAAATCTGTTTTAATTGGAGCATTTATGGAAAAAAGAAGTCAGAGTAGCTGCTTTTTTTCCTTTGTGTGATTCTCCAATGCCTGTCCATACCTGTGTCCAGAAGCCAGGGCTGGGTAAACTTGGGCCAAAGATTACTGGAGAAAAGGAGAGAATAAGATAGGTGTGTCAGGAGAGAGTCATTTTCTTAGATTTTTTTTTTTTAAAGGAGGTACAGTCGCCACAGTTCCGCCTCAGTGACCATGAAACCGAGTCGGCAAAAGCTGAAGGACCGGGCTCCTGAAAGCCTCATCAGGACTTGTCATCGCTCTAATGAATATCATTTAAATTGCTTTGTATATTGGTGGAGTTTGGATGTCGATTTAATTTGTGCATGTGTTTGAGTTCTTCTGCTTGGCTAGGCTAACTGAGAAGCAGCCGCCTAATGAAAACTGAGTTGGTGACAGTGTGATGCGCTCCAACCCAGTCAAATGGGTTTGAAGGGCTGTGGTGACAGCGCTCAAAAAGAAGTATGTGGCTGGGAAGGCAGAAAGGACGCTCTCCTGCAGTGCCTAGACCTGCTGGGTGGTGCGGACAGCTCAGCATGGCTGGGATTTCTGGAGATGGCACAGGCAGGCTCTTCTCTGAGCTTAGCCCACCCTCAGCCCAGACAGTGTGCCTGTCAAACTGGGATCTTCGCAATGCTCCTTTCTTTGTGGTTTAATGGTATGTCGGTGGGAATTGCTGGAGGTGGGGGTGGCAAGATTCCGGGTCCATATCTGCAGCAAATAATGTAGCTCAAATTCCTGACAAAGAAGAGAAGATCCTATGGTTTACAATCCAAGAAAGCAAAGGCCTTTCCCCGCATGGTTAGAGTTCTCCACAAAGATAGACTCAATAGATAATATGATCACACCAGGACATTTACTATATAGGCTAACGGATGCAGAAACAGAGATAGGAGGGTCCACAGGATTCAGGAGCAGGTTAGCCCCAGAAGATGGAAGCTACATGACAAGAGGGATCAAAGACACAGCACCAGTCTAAGGTGACAGGCACAGAAACTCCCTCCAGAGTCAATGGTATGAGTTTATGTTGACATCCTTAAAAAACTGGAGGAGACTGATGTCCACAGGCAACAGCAACAAAAACTGCACCTGCTTGAGCAAACTGAAGGTCTTGAAAAACAAGCCAACTTCCTTCTTTCCTTTGTTAAAAAAAAACTCTCTCAAGGCCCAAGGCCTATTGGTTGGTACCACTCACAAGCAGGGTGGGTCTTTCCATCTCAGTTTGCGGGCCTGCATGCCAATCATCTCTAGAAATACCTCACGGACCCAGAGCTGTGCTTTACTAATCTGCTAAGTCAAGTTGACATCTCATGATCAACAATCGCAGATTTCAACCCAAAGAGTTGTGTCTTCACCTCCTGAACTGGTATGACCAGCTCAGCTCTCAGGATAGTCACTTACCCAGCTGTCCTTGTGTTTTGGAGCCATTCTGGGAGGAGGGCAAGGAAGGAGCAGTGGTGTGGACTGGGCCCTGCTGTGGCCATTGGAAAGGTCAGCTAGCCTTGATTCAGACACAGTAGAAGAACAGAGGCTGGGCACAAATCCTGGGATCTGCTTACTCAGTCCTTCTATCCCCTGCCTTCAACAGGGCCCTCATTCTGGAGGATGTCTCATTTTAGGCCCCTCGTATTTCTTTCTTTCTTTCTTTCTTTCTTTCTTTCTTTCTTTCTTTCTTTCTTTCTTTCTTTCTTTCTTTCTTTCTTTTTTTCAGGGTTTTTGAGATAGGGTCTCGCTTTGTGGTTCAGGCTGGCCCTGAGCTCAGCCTCCAACTCACATCATGGCAATCCTCCTGCCTCTGCCTGCCGAGTGCTGGGATTACAGGCGTGAGCCACCATGCCCGGCACTGTGGTATGTGGTACTGATTGCTGCTGGGGTGAGTCTCCACACCCAGTATGGTATGTGGTTACCGGAGATCGAAGCTGGGCCCTTGTGCTTGCAAGACAGGCACCGGAACCACTGAGCTAACTCCCCGGCCCCAGGCCCCTCTTGTTTCTGTAGAAGAATAAATCTTAGGCTTTGTGGGGCTCCCACTTCCTTATGGAGTCCTGATCCCCCAGAATCTCTTAGAGGTGATGCACTATTGGGTGAGCCCAGACCTGACAGGAGTGAGTGAGTCTGGATGGAGGAGAGAGCATCTCAAAAGAACCCTGGCTGCCCACCTTGTCCGCTTGTCTAGGTCTGACCATTGAACACTTACACTTACCTCCACAGCACATTTTTCTCAAATATTGTCAAGATCAAGATCAAGTTCAGCATATTACTCGAGAAAAAAAATGATCAAGAAATAGAATGTGCTTCAGGGATCCAGGCTGCTTTCTGTGCTCTCTTAAGTCCAATTGGCCTTCGGCCTTTCATGACTCTCCTCCAACTGAAAAACAAACTTCTGAAGACTGGAAAGGAGATGGCCCATTCCTCTAAGAGAATATCAGGTATCTAGCAGAAAGCTCCTGTTGTTTGTCAGAGCTGGTGCTGGAGACTGTAGGATGAAGTTGCTACAGGAGGAGAAAATGCTGGAAAGGAGATGATATAGACCTCATGAAGGTTCTTGGGATGGAGGGAAGAAGAAGAGGGCTGGTGGAGGAGGCTAAAGACTCCCAGAAAAGTGGAAATTATAGGGTCTGTAGTGGTTGGTGTTTCTAGAATGGGGGCTCATAACTTTGTCAAGAAAAGTCCGGGGAACCTCTGTGTACCTGAGACATGGGGTCAGAGACCATTAACAGGTCTCCTTGCTCCTTCCCACCTCCCACGAGATAGGGAGCTTTCATGTCCACTCTGAGAAGTGAAAGCACCTTTCCCCCCCTTCCACCATACAGACTTGTTTCGGCATGGAGTGAATTTAGGGCCTAACTCAAGAGAGGAGATAAGTGTATATACATCGTGCAACAGTGCTGAATAAATGATAGACTGCAACTAATAGAGTGAGTAGGTGGAAAATGAAGAAGTTATAAAACATAAATGTTGCATCTTGAAGTGGCTTGGCTAGACGTTCTTTGAGCAGGATGAGTGGAGCTGGGCCTTGAAAGTATCACCATGGCCATTACAACGAAAAATGCTTTTTATTTTACCCAAGTGTTTCTCACCTGGGTGCTTTTCTAGGACTTTATCTCATGACTTCTTGGCCTTTTAGGAATTGTAGTTTTACTTTTCTTGGGAAATAGATTTTCTTTTCAGGAAAGTATCTTAAATATGTATGCAGGAAACTATCCTAAATATATATATGCAGATTTACTTGTGGATACATGGCACATATATGCATTTGTTTATGGATAGAGAATGGTAGGCTGCCTGCAGTTTCTTTGTGTGGAATTTACTTGATAAATGCTGCTCCCCATCACTTTCCAGAATTTATAAACTGTAGAACATTGGGTGCTTACAGATGGACCAAGAGCTGCTTGGAAAGGTGCTGTGAGTGAGGACAGGCTCAAGATCTTAATTTAACAGAAAAATGGTAAATCTGTCTTCTGTAGCTCAAGCCAGAGAAGGGGGCAGTCTTCAGGCACAGCTGGATGTGGCTGCTCAATGACACCACCAGGATCTGTTCCTCTGTTTTTAGGACTTGCCCTCCTTCTGGAGATTTTATGTCTAGCAACCTTGAGGGAGAAAAGAGCTTCTATTCACACTGGTGGGAATCAGAGCCCTGAATAAGGTTCCTCTTGGCCAGAAATGGGTCCTAACCTCATTCCTAGAGGGAGCACTATGGTTCTGATCATAAACCCCACCTACCCTGCTTCCGGGTCAAGTGGAGCCAGGTCAGGTTCAAGGTCAGTGTTCCAGAACTTGATGCAAAGAACTCCAGTTATGATGAGGGCATGTTCCTCTGCAGCTTGAATAATGTATACCCTGTTTGCCAATGGGAGGGGGGATGAGCCTCAGTGTGAACTTCTCTAATTCCTCAGGTAATTAAAAGACCTCAAATTTTGAGGGTTCAGCCAGCAAACTCCTAACCAAATTAAGAAATTACTGTAAGACACTCTCACACACACGACCAAATAGGTTCTTTTGATAGGTTGGGTACTATCTTCTCCACAGGCCAGAACTATGTTGTATTGGGCAATGTTTACCTGGAGAAACTCCTGGTACTCTCTTCAGAAGGTACAACTCAGGATAAGTACCCTAGGGACAGAGGGACCTTCTGTGCCCCAAGACTGTTCTTCTTTTGGTTATCACTTCCTAGTTATTGATATGATTGAAGAGTAGAATTTACTAGAAAAAAGTACTTTCATTTGTTCTCATTCTCTTTAGCACTTGAACCAATCAGGGAATACTGACCTGGTAAGGACTACAAAATATGTGGCTTGTGGATGGAATATGATGGGCAGATTTATTTGGTTATAGCCATATAATAATACAAAAATATAAAAATACTTTAATTAATTGCTCAACTTTGAAAATGGGGGGATTTCAAACTACAATCAGATTTCTGGCACTTCTAGATGCCACTTCCTACATGACAGCAGGTGGCTGGAGCAGCAGCTGCTGTCCATTTCAAATGGGGCATCTGCACTTTGATTGGCCCTTCTCCTTCCCATACCCATTTTCTGTATTACTTTCTTCCTGCTTGGCTTTTCCAGATGTGAGCACTGGAAAGGAGACAGGTCATGTGACATGTGATCTTGAAAGTACAGATAGGAGGGTGGAGTATGACAAGACAGGAAAGGAGGCCAATTTCTGATGCATTAAAAAGCAAGGTGGTGTCATGAACCACTGGGACTGAGTACTGGAAACCTTTGTAGGACTGTGTGAGGAATTCTCTGAGCAGTCCCAGCTAAGGTAGGGCTGATGAGGATCCACTCCTGCCATTAGCTGAGCCCTGTCCCTGTGTCCTTGTGTGCCTAAGCAGAATATGCTCCCACAGCCATGGGGTAGGAAGCTTTGGGCACATAATGGTGATGGTGGGGGAGAATGGAGGTGTGGATGGTGTAGCCACATAGTAACATTACTGTCTGTGCTTACTTACATCTTACCCTTACCCTCCTTGAGCCATTTATTCCTTAGCTGTTTGGCCTGGTGGGAGAGGATGACTTGCCTAAGGTAACACTTTATGTCAAAGGTAGAGCCTAGGCTGGAGCTCAGAGCTCCTCCTCCTCCTCCTCCTCCTCCTCCTCCTCCTCCTCCTCCTCTCCAGATGCTCCCATTAACCTTCAGTTGCTCATTCCTGGAAACCTAGAGCTCTGCATGCCTCACTCATCCATTTTATTTTATTTAGTTATTTAATTATTTACTTATTTATGTGTTTATTACCCATCTAGTTCCAGAGATAACTTAGGGCTTCTGTACAGCTCATTAATTGCCTCATTGCTGGCTAGAAACAGACTGGCTAAGAGGGGCTGAGGAGTACAATGAACGGGGACACACAGGAGCTATGGGATACAGAAACACGGCAGCTGGCTGTGGAGGGCCCACTTCCACCCCTCTTCTTGGCCCCTTAAGATGACATCATGCAGGAAGTTGTTCCACAAAGGAAGTCCTGCCCACAGGAAGTCTCCTACTCGACCTCGGGTTTATCTTCCCTGACAGCATGACGGAGCACCCTTGCCAGGGAACATGTGCTCAGGGAAGGCAGCTTTCCTTTGTGCCTTTCTTAGTGCCTCACGCTCTCTGCTGTTGGAGACTAGCAGTGGGCAGCAAGTGACAGGGTTATGGAGGCCAAGAAAGAAAGGTCTTCCCTAACAGCTCCATGCAACTTCGCTCAGCTTCAGATAAGATTCATGTTTGTGCACATTCCCTGCCTCTCCCATGCTTTGTGTGAGCCCAGATATGCCCTTTCTAGAAGACAATGACTTGTAATGAAGTTCGTGTCAGAACCCACACGGATTGAAATAGAACGAAGGGTGGGGTACAATGGCAATGAAAATTTGGAGGTGCGTTTTCAGTCCCTGCATCCCCAAAGAGCTGACAGGGCCCCCCTGAGCAATGGTGAAGGCACAGTGGCAGCTATTCTGAGTTACCCCTCTTCAGATTGTGGGAGGGAATAGCCTCACACCACCCTTCCCAGCACCACCCGTGCTGCCTGTGTCTGCTTGCCCAAGACATCATGCCAGCGCTGCAATCAATTAGTCCTGAGGAATGGACAAAGGGGGTTACAGGAAATTAATTTCATTTGGATTTTTTTTTTCACTTGAGGCCCTGCCTGGCAGGCAGCTCTCCCAACACCCACATGTCTGCAGCCCAACTGCTCCGTCCATCAGCTCATGTCCGAGTTAACTATTCATTTTATGTATTTTAATTTGGGCAGAACATTTATTTGGCTGAAATTTCCTTTTCAGGGGTTGGAATGTGCCTTCCACACACAGGCAGAGATGATCTGCTTGAATTTCGTCAGAAGGAGTTGAGTTTACAAAGATAGTAACTGCGCTATTAAAACCAACAACCCCTTTTAAAGCAAACAGACCATTAAAATATAGGAACAGTTTATGGCATAAATAAAATTGAGGATATAGATTATTTAAAGATAAGATTTTCAAGAAACAGGGATTTAAAAAAACATTTAAATAATTTCTCCACAGTATTTTTTTTTAACAAAGTGAACTTCAGAATGCAAATGAAAAATTTAAAAAAAAAAGCACAGAGAGACATTAAAAACCTATCTTACTAGTAAAGACATATGAAAAAGACTCGACTCTTCCTGCTTGATCTGTACGTGACTTCTAAGGGGTAGAGTGGTGGGGGAGAACTATTTGAATTCATAAATGACAGAATTTACCCAGCTCATAAAGCCACATTGTGGAAAAAAGAAGCAAGACATTTGCTTCTAGATCATTCTCCCAAGCTGACTGACATGTACAATAATTTCGTCCATTAGTCCGATCCATTGTCTCCTTTAGTCACAGAAGTACTGTACCGCGGAGGTAGATTTCCACTGCTATGCATATTTTAAGGGTTATTTGGCAACACGAGTAAAGCTAAAAGTAGCCTCTTAATCTAATTAATTGACATTTCTGAATCTTGCTTTCACAACAACACATGGTTTCATGTTCTGGGTTTTAGCACTTGTCAAGCTTTTTTGGAGAATGTTTTGGTCAGAATGACAAGATAATTTGTGACTGAGGCTCCAAGCTAGAGAAGTGTTTAAGGCTATAATGATTTATTATCATCACAGAATAACAAAATTTACAAAGTGTTTCATCAGAATTTTTGAAATAAGTTTGCCACCATAGGAGAAGCAAGGAGCTGGGGGTGGGCTGGCTTGGGAGACAGGGAGGGCTGCGACTTCATATACAAACTCAGCCGTGACTGATTTGTTCAAATTTCTCTATTAAATTTATCGCTGCACGTTCCTTGGAAGAAAAACCACAGAGCACTTTAGGAGGACAAGAGGTGATAGGAGGAAAATAGAGAGAAAATTCAGACCTCTCCCCCAGTTTTTATAAGCAGTAAATCCACGTCCCCAACTCCACTTGTAACGTATATGTGGCTGCAGTCAACGATGAATTTCTACATTTTGGCAACGGTCAGAGTGAAAGTAGTCGCACTATCTATAGAAACTTCGAGATGGAGAACACTTGGAGGATGCTACTGAAAATGCAAGAAACACATTTTTGAAAGGATGAAATAATATCACTGAGTGACAGTAAATTAACATGCTGACATTTGCAGACTTTCAGAGCATTGCCATAAAAAGAAGTAATACAACATGACTAATTTGGACTTCTTCTCTATTCCTTCCTTGAGAGAGACAGCTCTGGCCCTCCCAGGCCACCCCTCAGACTTTTCCTCTCAGTGCTTCCTCCTCTTTTCCAGGAAATGGTTGAGAATTTTACATTCCCCTCAGCTCAGTGGTCTCCTCCTTGGGGACTATGGAAAATGCAGTTTTGCTTTCTGAGCTCCAAAGATGAGCTCCCTCAGATGTTAGAGGAATCTACACGGCTGGGGTGGGGAACACCCAGTTCGGGGCACAGTAAGACAACTTCTTCATAGTGCAGATGTCTTAACAGTAGGAGACACTGACAGCAGGTGTCAGCAGCTTCATATCCACACACCCTCTGTGTGTAGCACACCAGATCTAGGAGAGCCCTGGCCATCTTACCTTGCCCTAACAAGGAGACCAAGATGGTGAGCAGATATCAATGGCCATGCCACTTTTCTTGTCCCTAGACCAAGAGCCCAACCTGAAATGCCTTCCAGAGGAAATCAGGTGTTCTTTTCACCTTTCCTGCATCCAAGGTGAGCCTCTTCTTATTGGCATATTGTTTGGCACCTGGAAGAGCTGAGAAAGCATTGGCTCAGCTAGTGAAAGGCAAGTGAACTGAGATGATTCTTCAAAACCTCTGTACTCTACTTCAGTGTCCCCAGAGGAAATGTCAACAGGACCAATCTCTCCTCTCTTCAGACCCTAGACATCAGTGGCAAGAACCCAGTCCCTAATGGAAACCGGAAGTTTGTTTTATCCTAATAGCTGTGCTTCCCAGGTGAGCACCAATCAGGTGTTGGCACTGTCATAGCCTGGGACTATGCCTGACATAGGAGATGTTCCACAAAAGTGCATTCTTTCCCTTCTATCAAGTATCATCATCCTGGAGAAAGGCCATTTGGCAGTGGATACAAGGTTTTAAGAACTTATGTCCTGAAACTCCTCATAGTCCCTCATGAGGAGTCCCACATAAGATGAAGTGGATTCCAAGCTGAGGTTGACCTTTGAGCTTCCAGGGTAGTCTCAGGTCCCATACTATGAACTTGGACCTGGCCATGGAAGAGGTGTGCAGCCACTGGGAAAACCCTTATATATTATCACCTGTCTGGCAGGAAGGCTCTATCAAAAGATGAGCAAACAGACCAGTGAGTGGCAGTGAGTGCAAGAGTAAGAGAGAAGCTCAAGCTGGGGATATGAACTAGCTGGATCTGGAATGAACCCAGAGTATAGCATCAAAGGGCCCTGAACACTACACATGAGAATGTCATACATCAGAGGCAGCGGCCATGGCTGCAGGCAGCACCTCTCTGTCCTCTAAACACTTCAGCTGGGAAATAAGAACAGGGCAGGGCAGGAGAGCATGCTAAGGAATCATACCATAGGAGCTCTTCTAATGAAAAAAAAATCTAATCAGAGGAGTTCCCTTCTCCTCAGCCACCTGGGCCTGTACTGTCTGGCTCCACAATAGAGCTGGCATTCTGAGATTCTCTTAGGAATCTCTCAAGACATGAGACAGAGTTCTTGGCCCAGGCCCAGGGATAGGAAGGCTCAGGAAACCCTCAGCCTGTCCTGCATCTGTTCAACTCTCCCATGCTGTGGGCCAAGGAGACTGTGAGGAGAGTTGGTGCTGTCGACAGCCAGCCTCCGGAGATGAGGAGTGGCGGTTCTGGAGAACACTGCCTCCTGGTTCCCTTTCTTACTGTGAGCAAACACTCCATGAGTGCAGACACCAGGAACAGGTGAGCTCCTGGTCCCAAGGATCCCTCACAGCACCAGGGTTTCTTCCTCAGGATTCAGGGATTGCAGAGCTCAGCCTACGTGTCTGGCAGGGGCATGTTCGTTTCCTGGACTCTGCCAGGATGGTCTGAGGATTTGCGAGCCTCGGGCCCTGTCGTGGGCAGACACTGTTACGAGGTAACATAAGTCGAGAGTAACCTTTCAGCAGAACAGTTTGAGTTAAAATAAAGGGATTGAAAAAGAGTACAATGACCAAAAAAATCTATAAAAATGCAATTGCGCTAATATAATTTTATCACTTATTTAAAAATTTAGTCGACCCAAAAGACTACCAAGTGTGAAATTAAGGAACAGCTCCTCTACTTTTATGGAAATCACTCTTCCTCACTTGTCTAATAGCCTGATTTTGTCAGATCATTTATTTCCATGGTTTTAAAATGAGCTTGACAGACAGAATTTTATAACACCACTTTACTGCAAATAAGAACATCATTTTCGCTTATTAAAACTGAAGCTTAGAGAAAGCATTAAAATTAACAGTTCAGTCTGCTTTAACCTTTTGAATACTGCTGTGACTTTACACCGTGGACTATGTGTGAGGAACACCAAGGCGCTGAGCATGGATGGAGGAGGTGGGACAGGGCATGATTCTGGTCCCAGGTGACTCACAGAAGATGTCTATCCAGCTGGAAAAGGCCATGATGGTGCCCAGGGGAATCCCTCTGCTGGCCCAGTGAGCACCAGCTTTGGAAGCCAGTCCTAGGGCTCACGAGGCACCGGCACAAGGTGCTCCTTTTGAAGCAGCAGCAGGTGACCTGCATTTCTCCCCTGGAGACTGAGTTGACAGAAAGCTGGGCTCCAGCAATCTCTGGCTCAGTATTTCCTTCATTTGTTCAATAAATATTTCCTAAGTGTGTTCAGGTATTATTCTAAGCACTTAGAATAAAGTAGTAGACTAAGTTCCAGATCTTGGGACAGTTTAGCCTATTCTGAAGTTGAGAGGCCAGCCCATAATACCTAAAGTAAATAAATATAAAATCGCCTGCCTGGTAAAGCGAGTCAAGGCTATGGAGAAAATCAAAGTGAGGCAGGATGAGACACTAGAAGTGCTTGTTGAACTGCAGTGAGATTTCTTGCGCTGGAGCTCTTTGCAAGATGGCCTGTCATGGTCGTGTTCCATATATGATGTCTTTCTATGTTCTGTGGCTGAGGCCTGGGTGAGGAGCTCAGATGGACATAAGAGTAGGAATCTGCATTTCTATGCCTTCCAGCTTCGTTCCCAAACCTCAGACCGCCCCAAAGTGCCACAGATGTCACCTCACCAGAGTAGCTGTCAATCAACAGGTAGAAGGAACCTCCTCCCCCTGCTTGACCCTCCGCTGCTCACTTCTAGGGAGGGACATCTGAAAGGTGTGTCTCCCATAGTCTTCTGGGATTCAGCCCCAGCCACTGACTTCCTCACTGGCCCAGTTCACACTTTCCTGAACGACTCGTCCGCTCCAGCCTCCACTTAACTCTCCTGGCTTCCTACGTTCACTTACTTTGAGTACTTGGTTCACAGTTTTGGAAAATCGAACTGAAGGCCAAGATTCATGTCACACAGCTGGGACCAGTGGTTTCACTTGTATCTGAACCCCAGTCATATCATCTTTCATGCACAACTGGGACCCGATCCCCAACTCAGTCGCTTTTGGCGGGACTATTTTGTGCAAAGTTCTCACTACTTTCCAGCAGGAGCAGTCTGGTCAGAGAAAGTCAGGCCAGAACCAGCCTTGGCACTGCCCTGTGGTGCTTTGGAGCTGCATCTGGATGCACTGCTCAGAACTTGCTCTGGTTCAATCCTGATCTGTAGCCAGTTAGCAGTTTTGGCGTCAGCTTGCCCGACAATGGGGAGAGGGCCCTTGCCAGGAGAGATGACTCTCTACTGTCTCTTCATAACACAGAGATCTTTACACATTCTGTTATGGTTTGTGCTTAGATATCTCCTCAAAGCTTCATGCAGATGATGTGGGACTTTCTTTTGCATAGGTAACTGAGTCTAGCATGTATGATGCTGGGGTTATGGGTCTATAATTACCAAACCACTATATGTGAGTGATTAGTTTGGCACCAGCCTAATCCTGGTAGTGTGAATGAGATAAAAGGGGCAGAAAGACACTGTCAGACTGCCTCTCCCTTGTCTCTCCCATAGCTGTGCCTACCTCTCCTGTTAGCTTTGCTGTCTTGTGTGTGCCATGTTGTTTTTGTTCTGTCCCTCCTGTCTTGGAGTTGCCAATTATGGGATGAAACTTCTATGAACTATAAGCCAAATAAACCCTTTCCAATCTAACTTTGAGTGTTGGGTATTTTGTCTCAGCGAGAGAAGAGTAACTGACACATACAACCTGCTTGACCGTACATCTTTCGCTCCACGATCCCTCCTCATTCCTGTCCCACGGTGATGTTCCCAAGAAAACTACTCGAACATACAGTCATATCTCCGTGCTGTCTTCATAGGAACACACCTAAAGCAGCAAAGGACCGAGGCTGCTTAACACATTCAGCAGTGTACCATGCCAGCCCCCAACCCCTGTATCTCAGCTTGGCATCACTCACTGTTCCCTGCCAAGTCTCTCTTCTCTGTTGTCACCCTGACTGGGCCATCCACTCTCTGCCTCGGTTTATACCATTCCTGCTGCATGCAAATGCTATTCCCACTCCTTGTAGTGCCTTCCCTGCTAGGGTAAACCCCAGCCCATCAATCCATCTGCACATCTCAGCTCTGTGCAGTGCTCTCTCAGATCTCCCCTCAGGGCCACCCAGCACCTTTCCCAGGCACTCCCCATACCAGCAGCTGCAGTATGTGCTTCCTGGTGCCCTATCATGTGCCCATATGCTACTTGGCACTGTGGCCGGAGTGAAGCAACCTTTATTGGGAATAGCAACCTCAGGATGAGGATGGTGCTGTAGGGCAGATCCATGGAGGGAATGGTGACCTGATACTAGGGAAAGTTTTATCCATAAATGAGGGTCACTCCCTTTGAATGCTAGGCCTTCTCTGTTTTGGGCACCTTCTCTGTGCTGGGCACAAAGAAAACAAACAAGAAATCATGAATGAGGAAAATGAAGGAATGTATAGTTTTAAAAAAAATGAATGAACATGCTGGGTGCCTGTTTGCTGTGTCTGTTACAGCATCCAGTGTCTCTGCCTCTTATGCCCTGGGGGTACCCCCAGGCAGAATCAGTCATTCCCAAGGCCCCCTGGGCAAACATCTGTCACTACTTTGTGTCGCAATCTGCTTGCAGGTAAGTGTCTCCCCTAGCCTGGGAGCAGCTGGGGGCTAGATCTTTCTTCCCAGCATTTGGCGTAGGGCTTTAAAGAGTCAACATGTCCAGGGAGCAGGCAGGTGTGTGGAAGATGCATGTGGATTAATTAGACTGATGCTGAAAGGGGTTCTACCTTGGGATGTGGGCCTAAAAGCAAGGCCTGGTACACTACTCTGCATGCACTATCCCCTTCTACCTCACCTAGGAGGTGAAATAATTTTCTTTTATGAAAGAGGCATATTAGCCTTTGGGAGACTGAACATCAGGAGAAAGACGCAGGCTTATGTGGAGAGAGACCACATAACCCAGGCTGCACACTCTTAAACTTGGAATCATGCTGCACTATCCCACTGCAGCCCCTACACGCAAAGCCCACCACACCCTGGCTGTACTATGTGTCTCTCCCTGTCCTGAGTAGTCTCATCCCCTGTCCTAGGAAGCAAGTCTGGTCTTTTTCTTAAGCCTCAGAATAGATGAGGGACCACTCTCCTCATCTCCTGACCAACACTTAGGGTAGATTCAGTTACTCTGTAACTGGTGGTTAACTAGTTTGGATCTTTTGGTCTCATAGATGATGTTGGATTCCCAGGAAAAAGGAAAGCCCATCTACTGTGGGGACACACATTCCCTCTCCTGGGTGTACCCCTCTACTGCTGCTGAGTTTGTCTAAAAGTTCCACTGAGACAGCCACAGCCTCCTGACTGATTGGGACACCAGGCCAAACCACCACAGACAGGGGAACAGACATTGTGAGGGGTTTAAATGGGAAAAGCATGAAAGTGGGAAAAGCTGGTGTTTCTACCATGACTTGGGAAACTCTTGAGGGCAATGGGGTTTCCTAAGACTCTAAGGCTGCCTCCCTTTCCTGAGAGCAGTGGGGCTTTCCACGCAGCATCCAGACTCTCAGCACAGAGGGTGGCCACACAGACCGCCCATCCCCACTCACCCCAGATGTGTGTACTGCTGAGGGTGGAGGGGAGCTTAGGGACTCAGGGCATTTGGTTGGAATTCACCATTGATAACCAACACTTGAAATCTCATCTCTCCTCCTCTGGTCACCAGAGTGACAGAAGAACATGGAACCAAATGGCAGATGTTCCCTCGTCTTCTTTTCAAAGGACTTCTTCCATGCACAACACTCCGGCTTTGTCCTAGGCAGGGAGAAATGGGGACAAACACTTTGTCTCCTACTGAAAGCTATTTCTCATATGCTCTGCCTGGGCCACCTGCCCACTGACTAACTTTCCTCATGTGGGGCTTTGGAACTTCTGAATCTTAGATCCCAGGGACCTTCTTCAGCGTCTTGGGTGTAAAGGGGAAGTGGTGTCTTCTGACCTGCTGGTTCTCCTTTGGTTCTTTGGTCCCTGTCAGGACATCATGGACAACAAGTGCGAAGGTTGGTGGTTATTATAGGCTCCACTGCTTCCCTCTGGGAGATGCCTCAGTTGCTTTCTGCCTTCACAGCGCAGGTCAGAGCCCAGACAAGCCATGTGGCCCACAAAGCAATATAGGACAAGAACCAGAACTCGAACTCTGCTCCTGCAGAATGTGGGAAAGTGCAGATTTTCAGGCACAGCTTGGAAATCACCACCTCTCTGCAGGATGTCTGTTCATAAAGACAGGGAGCTCAGAAATACATCCAATGTGGAAAAACAGAACCTCAGAAATAGGGAAGCCAGCATTCCCCCTCCGCATGGCGGAGGGCAAAAGCCACGGCATGTGTTGGATTTCAGCCCTGGGGATCAGTGCCCCTCCTGCCAGGGCCCCCTTGGTCTTGGTTCCCAGCATATCAGGATTTCACTGCACCTGTGCAGCATAGCTTTGTGCTGATTCACTCCAGCCTTCTCTGCAGGCCTCGCTGTGCCTGGAACCTCAGAGAGAGCATGCACCATGGCTAGAAGGCCTTAGCGGCCAGTGGGCATAATCTTGAAACCTTCAATTTTGCCTCTCTGCAAACAGGTGTCCTGATTTTGCCATGGTGCCTGAGAAGCTTGACTGAGCAGTGGCTCACTCATTGTTCCATTCAAAATCTGCCAGGTGCCCAGAACTTCCTGGCAAAGCCCTCAAACTTTAGCAGAGAGTAAGAAAGGATTTGCCATGTCAATTTCTGTTCTGGGGTAAGAAGGGGTCATCTACAGACAAGAGCAGGGGACCCTCCTCGGTTGTCACAACAAACTCTCCTATAGCCTCAAAGCACTACATTTGAACTACCTGCAAATCAGGCTGCTTCCTGGCCACTTGTGATGTGATGTAGAAGTACTAGGTATGACTAAAATATATAATGAACTTTTACATTTTTGAAAAATATTACAGTAAAAAGACATATTTCCATGCATCTCCCTGGCTTGAAATGCCTTTATCACATTGATCTCACCACTTCCTGGAAGGGTTTAGGAAGTCCTCTTTCATGAGTGTCCCTGGCCTGGTGACCTCGGTACCCAGAGTCAACTCAAAATGTTTCCCTTTTATTGGTCTTTTTGACTTTGGGAAAGAACCAGATGTCTCTTGGTGCCAGTCTGGTGAACAAGGTGGATGAAGACACACTGTAATGTTGCATGAACCTGCTTTTCCATTGGGTGGCACTTGGTAACAGCAACAACTATACTTTTTTAGTGATACTTTGCAAAGATACTTACAAAAGAAAACTTTCAGAACTGCTTCAAAAAGTGACAGATGTCTTAGTCTACGTCTAAAAGGTTGTGGGATGGAGGAGCATTTCACGGGGGATATTTCATAGTAGGTCATTTACTGTGATAACAATTTTAAAATTTAAATATTCACTGTATATTTTGGTCCTACTTTGTGCATTCTCATTCAGGGCAGGTAGCTTGGGTAGAATGTAAGGGACAGAAATTGTGCTGCTGACTTCGTGGTTGTTTCTGAGTCACTTTGCTGTGTTGCCGCCTTCTGCTTACCATGAACTGTTTCTCTTCTGGGATGCCCCTCTGTTATGCACCCAGCCTCAGAGCCCACTGACTATGAACTAAAACCTTTATGAACTGTGAGCTACAATAAGTCTCTTTCCCTTTAACCTTAATTATTAAATATTTTGTCTCAGCAATAAGAAAAGTAACTAAGATGGAATTTTACACATGTCAGGCCCTAAGCTAAACCGGTTGCTAACATTTTCCTCCTTAGCTCCCCAGCATTCCCAGGGATCTGCACACTGTAGCTATTCCCAAGTTGCAGTTGAGCACACTGTGATGCACAGAAGTGAACTCGTCAAGGTTCCATCTTGTGCCAGGCAGAATTTGAGCTGGGTGCTTTGGACCTGGGTGCAACGCATGCTCTTCACTAATCCCAGGCATGAGCACTTCCCTGGGTCCCAAGGCTTCATTTCTATAAAGATTCAGAGTGCTGCTTTTAATCCCATCTCTTCAAAATCTTCCAGAACCTTCTACTGCTCTTGGTCATCAAGCAGGTCCTGTCTACAACTGCTGAGTGGCTGCAGAGGCCAGACCCTGAAACTGACCACAGAAGTACCAGATGGTGGCTGCTCCTTCCCCTTCTCCAGGAAGTAGCAACCTTGTCCTGCTGCCACCCCTGGCCAGGCCAGCCACTCTCTCAGATGACAGCCCCTGTGGCCATTTCATGAGAACCTATTACGTGGTTAGCTCCCCTTCGCACTATTCCTACTCCATGAAGACTACCATTATTGTCCCCATTTTAGAGACAAGATCACAGTGCCAGCAGGCTTTGCGAATAAGCTGACACCTGGGGGTATCTGGAGACCATGATTCAATAGCCTGTCTTCCCCCAAATGGATTTATTTATTTAAAAAATCCTTAGCACATTCCACTTAGAATAGTAGATATTTCATATATTTTGCTTATTACAATGCACTGTGCTCAACATCCATTATTTAACTGTACACAGGGTGTAATCATTCTTCAGGTCCTGGTATGCCAGCAATAATTTACATCCTGCGTGAGGAGTCAGGATGCATCCTCTACCTGCACAGAGAGAGCTGACAGTGGGACAGAATATAATTGTTCCAAAAAGCCACACTTGATAGCTAATGAATGAGCAGGTGAGGATTAGAGATGGAGAAATCCGCTGGTGTTTGAGAGAGGTAAACCAACAATTAGAAGAAGAATATGTTCTGTTGGCTGTCAGGGAAGATTTTTGCATTGCAAAAAGGAAAAGATGATTTAGACTCAAGGAAAATATGATGCCTGCTGCAGGTATGAATGAAATTCACACTCATCCATGTGTTTGAAGATATATTTTTAAGAGGACTTCGAAGAATTTCTTCCGTGGACTGTATAGTTTCAAAAAGATTTTGATCTTCCTGTCCATGTGTTCACTCAACAAGCATCTCTTGAGCATGCGCTGTGCACCTGTGTGTGCAACCTGGGAGTTCTTGGCTCGGTAATGGTTCAGAGAGGCATTGGTCTGTCTGAGGGCAAGGTGACAAGGATTCCTGGGCATGGAGCCATAAAATAGGGTTAAAAGCTAGGGAGAGGGCTGGAAATTTAGCTCAGTGGTTCTGGAGTCTGTTTTGCAAGCACAAGGTCCCAAATTCATTCCCGGTAACTACATACTACAATGCTGGGTGTGGTGACTCACACCTGTAATTCCAGCACTGGGGAGGGAGAGGCAGGAAGATTGCTGTGAGTTCAAGGCTTGCCAGGGATACATAGTGAGCTTAGAATCAGCGAGACCCCGTCTAAAAAAAAAAGAGCTTAGGAGAATGGTTAAATAAAGAACAGTTACATACCATATAATACAAATGACACATTGTCAGAAATCTTCATCACTTTGAATACATTCCATCTTTCTTGCCACTTTTGGGAGCAGTGTCTGGAATATAGGAGTGAGTGTCTTGAGTTGTGCTATCATGGCTTGGTATCCTGAATCAAATCAAGACATTTACCTTTTCACAGTCATTTTAACTGTGAGGAACAGTCAGAATTCACAAAGTGCCAGGTCCAGCGAATAAAGGTAGGTAAGGACACAGCATCATGGTTTTTTTTGTTGTTGTTGTTTGTTTATTTTTTTTGACAGGAATTGCCTACCATAAAAGTTGGGAGTCTACTTAGGACTTAGAGGCACCCAGAAAGACATTCATGAAAGAGGCCTTCCAGAACTGCTTCAGAAAATAGCAAGAGCGATGGGACAAATGTGTGCCATGAGAGGAGTATTAATGACTTTAATATATATATATGTATATATTTTTTTGTGGTAGCACATATAAGTCGTGTCCTATACTGGTACAAATTTTCAATGTTGAGTGCAATCATGATGTGTATATATAATGTACTAATGAAAATCTGAATTTTAAAAAGGTTAATTTTACTGGTGCACTTTGGACGTACATAAAGATCACATTTATCATAGAGAATTAGTGCCCGTACATGTTGTATCTTTGTTCTTTTTCCCCCATTTCTCTCCTTTCTCTTCAGTCCCTCTTCCCAGTCACAATATTATTTGATCCTGTATCATACCTGTCTGAGAACTCTCTCTCAGGAGTGAATGTTAACGATGAGTGAAATCAAGGTGATAGTTATTGACCTTGGAGTGTCTTAGGAAAACCTGAGATGGATTGTACTTTTTCAACCAGGAGGATGTTACACTCAGGGGATTAAGTCTTTATCCAGCACAAGGGGTAGTGATCTGCATAAGTCTGTATCTATGGCCTTCCTCAGTGGACACTACCTGTGCTTTGGAGAACAGGTCCCAGGAGAGGTGTGATAGGAGATTTGTACACTGAAAATTCCATGCTAAAGGAAGAGAGACTAAAAAAATGCCAGAGGATTTTAACTCTAATTTGACTCTATGTTTTGCATATATTTTTACATATTAAGGTTCCCTGTGGAGTGTGCATCTGTGGAAGTATATACATATATATGCCACAGACATACTGGTATATGCATACACATACGTACATATTGCAAAGATGGAATTTGGATGCAATGTGTGAGGATTATCATCCTGCATTCTGTGCCAGGGTCACTGCCTAGCTGGCCACTCTAGATGAGGGAACTCACTTCTCATTCTCTAGGTCCAAGACGGCAACAGTCTGACATGCCCTTCATGTTATTTCTCAAAATTCCCAAAGCCAGATCTAAGAGGTCAGTGGATTTCAGCGCTGATCAAGATGTCCCCTCCTTCTAAACAAACTGATCCTCAAACTCTCCTACATCCTCAGGCTGAGGAATAGTATTTTTCAGACAATGATATCATAACTTTACTTAGAAAAACCTCTGTACAATCAGACGGGACACCGGTGTGCTTTCTTCCACGGAGGCTGCCAACCTGCATAGTTCTTATTAGTGTCTCAGGTAATGGAGAGACCCTCACTACCCTGTCATATTTTAGTGACTAAATAGGGCCACAGATGGTATAAAGTGATCACAGTTCACATTCACTGGCCAAGTTCTGGTTGCCTGGTTCCAAAGCCAGCCATTCTGTGAGCACAGTGCCATATCCGGGACCCATGATTTGGCATTAATAGTCAGTTATTTGTATTTTAGAAACTAAGTCTCAGAGAGAGAAGTCTTTCTGTCCACCTCTCAGCCAAAATTTGGACCAAGATTTTATATGTTTTGTTTACTTGGAGTAAAAAGGCACCGAGTCCATCTCTAAGTGATGTCAAAGGCCTAATAGTTTCAGCATTGCTGAGAAGTCCAAATCCAGTCTCCTCTGAGATTTAAGTGAACTTAGCTGTGGGCCCTTGTACAAATGAAGAGAGGTCTGTACTTCCAACATCCAATGGAACATCTCCATTCCAAAAATTACAATTAGAAGAAAAGGGGGCAAAGTGAGTTCAAAATTCACCTGGCCCTTAGTTTCCCTTGCAGCCTCCCCAGCAATCTGCAGCAAGTTGTAAACCCCACAGAGCCCAGATGGCTCTGCCCTGTAGCACTTCTGGTGGTTATGGCTCCTATGGCTTCTCTTTGGGGCCAGCTTTGCTCCCGCCTTGCAGTTTTCCTTAGACAATCCCTGCTCCTGGCTTCTCCAAACTTCTGGGGTCTCCACTGCACCTTAGGCTTCACACTCACAGGTTCACATACTACTCTCTCAAGGGCACCCTGCCTAGCCTCCTGTGCTTTCTTCTGAAATCTGGGTGGAAGCCTTCTTCACCCCACAACTGTTGCACTTTTTAGGTACCTAAAACCTGGAGCAGCAGCCAGGCTTCGTTCTCTCTTGGCTACAAGGACTAAGTGCCTGAAACACTCAGCACGCAGAACCCAATTTCGAGGGACAAATTCTCTAGACCCCCTGCCATCCTTAGAACATAGTCACCGTCAGTTCTCACGGCACTCTTTTAATGTGAATCATCCATTGCTAGGGCTTTTTTTTTCTATGACTTTGATAGTTCTGGGGCTTACAAGTTGGCTGCTTTGCAAACGTATTGAATTTAGGTTTATCCGATATTTTATTAGGATACCATCAAAGCAGTGCCTTCTTCTTCTCCGATTATTCTCCTACGAAGTACAAGATGTGGATTTCCTTCATAAATTCTGGGTCAGAGGTGTTGCTAGATCCTGCTGTTGTTAAATTATACTTTCTCTGGGCTGAGGATTTAGCTTAGTGGTTCAGGTGCCTGTCTTGCAAGTGCAAGGGCCCAGGTTCAATCCCCGGTAACCACATACAACAATGCTGGGCATGGAGACTCATGCCCACCAGCAATCAGAACCACACCGCACAGTCTGGGTGTGGTGGCTCACAGCTGCAATCCCAGCACTTGGGAGGCAGAGGCAGGAGGATTGCTGTGAGTTCAAAGCTGAGCTCAGGGCCAGCCTGAACTACAAAAGTAAAACTGTCTCAAAACAAACAAACAAACAAAAAAATATTACACTTTCCCCACTTTGTGAGAAATACGCATCTTAGGACCAATCTTTGGAGACTGTGTGATTGTCCTACTAGTACCTAATGGTTTGGGATCCATCGGTGACTCTTGGTTGATGTAAATGCTGTAACTATTATGATGACCTAGAAATAATTTGTCTTTGTACTAGAAAAGAAAAAAGGAAGAGCCTTCAACTTTTTTCGATTCATATTTTTATGACAGTCTAACTCACAGATTCCTATTTCATGCAATGGGTTATTACTGTATTCTGTCAACTACCTTCTTTTTGACACATTCCTGTAGTTCCTTGAGCCTTTCCTCACATTTTGGTGTAAGTCATTCTAGAATCATCTGTATACCTTTTGCTCTGGATCTAAAATAGACAACTTCTGCAAGTGGTCCTATTTCTGGTAATTGAATGTGGCTCATCAAAATCAAGATATTAGAGCTAGAAATGCTCATTGCTGTGAGGAGTAATTGTTTCGAAATTGCATATAGATATATAAATAATGAATCTTCTTTCCCCTCTGCCTTTCTCACACAGCTTTCCTTCTTTCCTTTCCAAATCTGTCCCTGTCTTTTTTATAAACCACCAATTCTTACCTAAACACACGCTTTCAACTTACTTATGATTTGATTTGATGGTTTTTAAAATTTTATGATAATGTGATAATAATACACATTCAATAGAAACCGTAATTTTGAATTTGGTTTCTTCCCATAGGTGGTTCTGTACTCTCTCTTGTATGATGTTGGCCAATAACAGAAGTAAGCCCCAGCTCCTAGTTTGTCATCTGATGGGGAGAGGTAATTAATAATCTGGTAGAGTACAGATAGCTAAGTTATGATGTGTGGTAGATTATGCACATTATACATACTTTTAACTTAATGACATTTTTAATTTATTATGGATTTGTTGGGGGTGTCCCTAAAAGCAGTCAAGGAATATCTCTTTGTTCAACTGTGGTCTAACACAATAGAGTCTGCTCTTTCTTCCTTCCTCTTCCCAAATTTTAATCTTTCTCCAAAAAAATGAGAAACCTGGCTTTGATTGCTTATGTTTATTTGTTTATTCAGTTATCAGACACTCATAGTTATTTTTTGTCAGCTAGTTTAGTTTTGCTTTTCAATTCATTTTAATTGGATGGGCAATCGATAAAACACATTTTCTTTGAAACACACAGATAAAGTAGATTTTGTCCTCTGTCCCCTTATTCCCAGATCTAACCACTATTATCAGTTTGATATGAATCTTTCTAGACATTTTCCTATGCCTTTATACACCCACAGACATTAAAACTGTAATGTTTTGACTTATCTTTATAAGTAGCTTGATGGTTTACACCCTGATTAGCAACTTCATTTTTAAAAATAAAAAACCAAAAAGTTTCTGGATATTTTCCAGACTGGTACATATTGATTCATTGCACTACAGCTCAGCTTGCAATGCTGAACTGTAAGCAATGCCTGCTATTACTTTCATAATAGAGTATGTCTGAGTATGACTTGGGCATGTCTGTGGAATAGCACACAGTACTTAAAAAGACTGCTTGGCAATCTCATGCCATGTGCACATATCTCGGGCAAGTCACTGCAGAGAGGCCAGATTGGTGGGCGTGCACCCACCATGATCGGACATGCACATTTACATTCCAAAGTGGCTGTCACACTACCTGCTGTGACTGTGGTGTGTCTCCTTGTGATCCTTGATGGGGGGGGGGGGAGAGTGGAAGCAGCTTCTTCCCTTTGGTCAAAGACAGGAAATGTAGTCTTCAGGCTGCTGACGTTGATGTGTGAGGCAGAGACCCTGTCTGTCCTCTGAAGAGCAGGTGGCTGGCCCTGGGGACTTTTTCAGGTCTTAAAGTGGAGAAACAATGATTCTAACACATGCAGAGCTCCCATCTGATGGTACGGTGATCAGCTGTAGCTTATGTCTTCACTCCTCAGAGGCACTTCTTTTACTAGGTAGAAGAAACTTCTAGAATGAGGTCTCTTCCTTTCCTTTTCTTTCCTCCTTTCTTACTACTGCTCTTCCTCTTCCTCCTCCCTCCATCCCTCCTTCCCTCTATTTCAAAGTTGCATTGGAGGAGATAAAGTTACCCTCATTAGAATCCTACTAGCACTGATATTTCTCTTAAGTAAATTCGTGTTCCCTCTTCCCGCTCACGTGAGCTGTGGTATACCTATCTCTCCTTTCTAGTCCCTTTCTCTGCAGCCCTTTCATGCCCATTGTCTGATTTCAGTCCCTTATCCAATCAGTGAGAAAAGAGAGGAAGTTTCCCCCATTTTTCAGATTTCTCTTATTTAAGTTCATATCACTGGGGTTGGGGACCTAGCCTCAAACTCAGACCTTCAGATCTCAATTCAAAGGTATTTTTAAGTGAGATTTTTCTCTTTTACACTGAATTATAACAATTGAACAAATGTAGAACATTATGAGGAAGAAAAAAAGTTTAGTTGCCCATGATCACGCTGTCGTCCAGAGTGGCTACCATGAATATTTTTCTATATTCTTTATACACATATAACAAAATTATATAGAACATTTATTTGAGCATTTTCCAGTGCCATCAAATTTTCTTTATAAGATTTTAAAGGACTATATAATATCCTATCATGTGGCTAGATCGTAATTTAGGCACTCCTCCGAAGTTGGATATAAACTAATTTTATAGTGTCATTCTTATAAATTAAAGTTTCCAACAGTCCTCTTGAATGCAAATATTTAACTGCATTATTGATTATTTCTTCAAAATACAGGCCTAAAAATAGAGTGAAATCATAGGCTCAAAGTTATGTGTACCTTTTAGGCTCAAAGTTCAATTCTATTCTTCAAAGACTTTGTTAGGTACATGACAATTCTGAGCACAGAGCAGTCAACTGCGTGGGCAGCTGCCCTATACACACATCACAGGGAAGCAATCATGATTTAATACAGACACATCAAGTTTCCAAATGCAGATAAGGAAAACAGAGTCAGCAAGGTGAAATAAGCTTCCTAAGGTCACAGGGAGGGGACCCAGCTCCATTGCCACTTCTTGGTTCACACCATTTAGCTGCTCCCCTATATCATTTGAACAAGCCTGACCTTGGTGATGGGGGCCCAGAGCCCCTGAAGATGATATCCTGTGTCGGTGGGACATACTTCTGCTCCCACCACCTTTGCTTCTGCTATTTGAGATGACTAATCCCTTATGCAGGCAGCAGGGTGGTTACCTCTACAATACCAGCGTCTGGTGCTCACCTCTGTCTGACCTGAGAAGTCCAGGGCATTGTATGATACCTGATAGGAGGTCTGATATGATGGTTGAGACCCGGTGTACACAGGGGTAAGAAGATAGATGATATGAATGATGAGGGAAAAAAATGTCACAGGCTTGTTCTAAGTAGTATTTAGAAGTGGGTAAGAGTGTGATCATGAGTTGAGTTAACAACATTGATTAAGAATCTACTAGACACCAAGCATGGAACTGTGCTAAGGTCAGATTATAGAAATTGTTCTTGTGGTCCCCTAAATGTAGTGAAGAAAACTCTGTAGATCACAGATATAAAATACTATACTTCTTAATCTGTAAAGAGTCAATGATTCAATAGTTCTATCTGTAGATGCAGGAACACCTTTAGTTTTATCAAAGCCTTCATAGGTTGGATTAGGAGAGCTGTGACTGAAGTTTACTGTCAGGAAGACTGGAGGTAAGATACTCAGTGAGCTGCCAGCATGTGATTTCTGTGTGCATCTAAGTGTGTTTCTGAAGGAGATAAGCTTGCTGGTCAGTGGTCTCAGTAGGGAAGACTCGGTGTCACTGTCAGTTACCGTAGCTGGGAATCCAGATACGACAAAATGTGATAGAGGGGCACATTTCCTCTTTCTTTACTACAGCAAAAACACTCTACTTCTGCAGTCCTTGGACACAAGAAGTGCAGGTTCCTTGGCCTTTGAACCACAGGTCCCAGAGTGGGGGGCTTTGACCTTAAACTGAGAGTTCTATCCTTTGCTTCCCTTATTCTAAGTCTTTCAGTAGTCATGCCCTGGCACCTCTGGGTGCAAGTGGCCTGTGATAGGAAGTTCTCAGCTTCTGTAATCATGGAACTAATTTTCTAATATGCCCCCTTTCACCCACCTATCTCCCTGTCTGTCTACCCATCTCCTTGGTTCCATCTCCTTGGAAAAGGTTGGAAGAAGTTACTGGAAGAGGCAAATTTTAAGAGAAAGTTTGAAGAATAGAGTTGCTGTATATAAAAGAAAATCACTAGCTGACTAGCTAGGGAACTAAGATATTTCAAAAATATGGTCTAAGATTTATTTAGGAAAATGAAATTACCTTTGCAATTATTTATGTGAGTTCAGTCCTTTGAGGAATTGGCTGCTCAAGCCAGGATGGTACTATAGGGCAGGGTGCCTAATTTGAATGAGACATGTGAGTGTAATGAACCTCACAGCTTTATGGGGTAGCTCAATATTCTCCAAGCTTCCCCAATGATAAGAATTAACATCTTAATACTTCTGATTTAGTGGGACAGAATAGCACCTAGAAATATGTGTATTGACAAGTACTGCATACAATTCCTTATATTATTTTGGGAAATATTGCATAAACAACTCAAAAACTTATAATTAAACACGTCAATGAGTATGGTACCCGCTAATTTTGTTGAACTATAGATTCTGAATGTCTGACTCTGGGATGACACCTAAGGTTCGGCATTTCCTGTAGTCACTCTATTGTTCCTCTAAAGATCACATTTTGAAAAGCAAGCATGTAGACCGTGAGTCTCAAAACCAGTGGCTCATGACAGAGGTGGTCATTGTATTGTGTTTGGCTAATTTTTTCAAGTTTTACTGTCAATATTTTTGAAATAGAAAGATCTGACTTCTAACCATGATGATGTAACTGACACCAAACTGATTCTCTTGCCATATATATATGCCTAATTACATAATATATGAAAACTGGTTTGGGGAGATATAAAATACACAATACCAAAAAAGCAATTTTTAAGTGAAAGGAAATGCATGAGATGAGATCCCTGGTCAGTCATTCATCTACTTGGGTTACTAATGTGAATTGCACCATCAGTGCACCAACCTGATGTCTGAGCAGAACTTAGCAGTCATGCTGAACTGCAGAGACAGACGTCACAGTTTGAGCCATCTCAACTACCTTGAATTTGCACTGTGAAGCATTAAAGACAAGGAACTGTGTGTCAGTATGTGTGAGGCATACTAGCCCATGGCCAAAGTTCAGGCTACGTGTGTATAGGGATGACCAAGTGCTTACCGAAATGTAGCTGTTAGGAAACTGAAGTCAGACAAAGCGTAGAGGCTGAACAGTGTTGGAAGAAGAGCAGTGCTGTAGACATCGGGTACTGAACACATGTATCTATCAGAATAAAGAGATCTCTCCAGCACTTCATTAACATTCCAGAATCCTTGGAGACACTAGACAAGCTACATCTCAGGCATAAGAACTAATCTAAATTGTCTCTACCAAAGTCTAAATTTGAGCTCCTACAAAATCCCCAGCATAGAGAGTTTGGTGTTAAAGTCCTGCCAAGTTAAAGGGCTTGGCAAATACCTTAAACTTTCCATAACTCTGAATTAAGAAAGCATATAACAGACATATATAAATTCTAGATGATCTGCCAGCAATTTAACTGCTTATTAAGATAATATACACATTCATAAAGGAAGATAATAGAATTTAAATTTTCTATAAGAGAAAATCTATAAGATGTAATATTCAATTAAACATCATTAGAAAGGCTCAAAAATTTGGTTCAGGGGTAAAGACAACACCATCAAAGGAGGTAAATGTGAGATGGGTTATGGGTATAGTTAGCAAGATTTTAAAGGACCCATAAACAATTATGTATGTTTTCCAAAAAAACTAAAGGGAAAATTTGTTTTAATCAGAGAACAGAATAAAGAATTTGAACACAGAAATTTAAGCTTCAAAAATTCGACTGGAAATTCTAGAACTGACAATTATACCTAAATTTTTAAAAGCTATGCCAGATAAGGTTAATAGAAGACTGTAAGGACACAATGAGAAACTTGTCTTGGTTCAAAACCAGTCAGTTCTGTCCAGTCATATGTTTGGAGCGCAAAACTGAAAAAAGTGAGCAGAGTCTTAGGGACTAGTCAGTGCACTAACACAGAATAATTAAGTAAATGAAACAAATGATACGAGCAGTGAAAGGATGAAATAAAACTGGACTAGCAAATAGTATGGCTGCAGAGAAAATCTTAAGGAATTTATAAAAACCTACTACACTTAAAAACGAATATAATAAGATCCTGGAGTTCAGCATGTGCCTGTGATTGTATTTACACAAGCATGACAAATGCCGGATTTATCAAGTAAAGTTTCTACATAACATAGTTGTAAATTGCATAAATACTGTACAATACTTCCACAAGGAAAATAGAAAACATTACTGAAACTAATGAAGATCTAGGTTTAAAGGAATTGCAAGTTCTATCCCGGGAATGGATTGGAAGATGAGATGGTGGTCACATGACCTATGTCTCCCAATTGAGTAACAGACTGAACAAAATTCCAGGGAAAATCTCAGCAAGTATTTTCTCTGGTAGAAATAAACAAAATAATCCTAACATTCATCAGGCAATACATAGGACTTAGAATAGCTAAAGCAATTTCTAAAAAAGTTATAGAACTCATGCTTTCTGAATGAAGCATGGAACAAACATGAATTTTAACCCTATTCATATTGTTCTCAAGAAGTAACTTGAAATGATCCAAAACTTTAAGTTTGAATCCTAAAACTGTAAAAGTCCTAGCAGATACATAGCAAAAAACAAAAAAAAACAAAAACAAAAAAAAACTTTGCAATTTAGGGTTAATATTTTTAAATGCATAAACATTATAAACTGAAAAAGCAAATGACAAATTGTTCTTCATCAAAATTAAAACCAGTACCCCTCAAAGACAATGAAAAGAAAAAAACGATATCCACAAGCTGGGAGAAGTTACCCGTAGTACATAGATCTGATGAAAGCTTGCAGTGAGTTGGTACACTCCTCTTAAAACTCAGTAACAGAAAGTAAATAACTAATAAATGAGGGCAGAAGGTTTGAACAGACAATGCACAAAAAAGATACATAAGTGTTTAATGGGAATAGCAACAGACATTCTTTAGGAAAGAATCTGAAAGAAAAAGAGAGGCTTTATTTAAAAAAAAAAAAAAAAAAAAAAAAAAAAGAACACCAGTTTGCAAGACAGCCTTCTCTGCAGAATCAAATGGGTCTGTAGGAATAAAGAGAGAGGCTGGCTTATGTAGAGAAACTTCCCGTCCAACTCCCTCCTGGAGTCCTCTATGCAAATAGGAGATGCAAGTTGCCCGGGGAAGCTCAGTTCTGATTGGTTTAATGTAGGTTGCAGGCTATTGGTCAGGTCTGGGTAACAAAATGGGACTTTTTCCAGGCAGTTGATCTTGGCAGTTGAAGCAGGAACACCCAAAGTTCAGCTTGTAATTCTTCCAGTAGTACAACTATGTGTGTGGCTCCCCAAGCCCACTCCTGTCAGCAGAAGACTAATAAGGTCCACTTTATCCTTAGCAGCAGTTAGCCCCTTGGGTCTTGTCTTTGATACTCAGCTTTGATTTAGTTCATAAGCCTGTAAAATGATGCTCCACACCATTCATTATTAGGAAATGCAAATTAAAATGAGATACTACTTTATGTCTAAAACACTAAATTGTGACTAAAATAAAAGTGACTTGCAAACACCAAGCATTGATAAGGATTTTGAGCAACTGGAGCTCTCGTCTATTACTTGGAGGTGGGGGTGTGAAGTGGTGCAATCACTTTGAAAACTGTTTGACAGCTTCGTACAAAGTTATGCACACACTTACAAAATGACTCAGCAATTCCATTTCTGTATTTTTACCCAAAGGAAGTGAAAACATATGTCCATAAAAAGACTTGCCCAGGAAATGTTCATAGCAGCTTTATTCATAGCAGTTCAAATCTGGATTAAACTCAAACGCTTACCAAGTGCAAATGAGTAAAAATAAAAAAATTTATGCCATGGAATACTACTCAGCCAGAAAAAGGAAGAAACCATGGATACACCCAATAACTTTGATGCATCTTATAAAAATTATGTTGAGTGAAAGAAATTAGATGCAACAAAAGCATCCTGTGTGATTCCATTTATACTAAATTATAAAAGATGCCAACTCTATCTGGAGGGATAGAAACCAGATTAACAATGAATGGAGCCCTAAGTAGTTGGACAAGAAGAGAGTGAGTTGGAGAGGAAGGAGGGAATAGTCTGGGGACAGGAAATGGCATTGCAGGGATGTGAACTTTGGTAAAATTTCATTGACCTGTACCTCTAAAATGTGCATATGTTGCTATTATGAATTAAATCTATTTAAGGCTAACAAGTTATGGTGTTTAGTATAAAAATCTGAATTCAGAATTATTTTAAGAAGTGAGAGATAGAAATTCTGGGCAAGCAACATCACAGAGCAATGACCAGGTAGTGCTGAGCTTGGTACCCTAATCAGATATAGCAAGCATCTTACTGGGCTTCCAAACTCCTTTCTGTAGTATGGATCTGAAACGTCCCATGATGAAAGGCCCAGTCTCCAGCCCATGGCACTTAGGGAAGTGGTTGTATCATTCAGAAGGGGAATCTAACTGGAGGAAGTCAGGTCATTGTCAGGGTGACCTTGAGGGGAATCCTGACCTTTGACCCCTCAATGTTTCTCTTTTACTTCCTAACCATCAGGTAGACAGGCCTTTTCCATTCTGTTCTTCTTTTAGCAGATGAGGTCAGGACAAGCATTGTTTTCCAGGTTTTTATGTGTCCTAATCAGTCTATGAATGATCAGGACAATTGGTGGATGTGAAAATAACTTTACTTTTAGGCAGAAATAAGGAGAGGAGAAAAAGGAAAGAAGCACAGAACAAATAGTCAGGGGGAAAAGAGTGCTTTGAAGGGAAAGGAGAAGATATGTCCTTTAAGAAGGAAGGACTATGGCAAGAACAAGAGGACAGTAGCCCCAAAGCCAGTGGCTGCTGCCTCTGTCTGCTTCCATAGTTGACCCAAGAGCTCCCATTGGATCTTGTGTTAGAAGAGTGATACCAGGTGCCACATGTGTGTGTTCTTACATCAGAAGGTTGGTATCGTGATCAGAAGATTGGCTTGGCTTAATCCTGCATCAGGCCCGAGTACTGCTGTTCCTTGGGTATAGTTAATAAGTCTCCGTAGTTGGTAGGTTGTGCCAACTGTGCCAGCCATGTTGCCATGCCCTAGTCTTTACTCATACCTCCTCCATGATGAACTGGGCTTCCCCAGACAGGTCCAGAGAGACCTCAGAAACTCTGAACCAAAGCAAACTCTTCTTCCCTGTAAGTTATTTCAAGTATTTTTTTCACAGTCAGGGAAAATTAACATACATATGCTCTTCAATCATTTATCCCATTGAACCATATTTTGTTGGCCTCTGCTCTTAAAAAATGTCATTCATGGGCGGGGGATTTGGCTCAGCGGTTCTGGCGCCTGTCTTGCAAGCGCAAGGACCCGGGTTCGATCCCCGGTAACCACATACAATACTGGGCATGGAGACTCACGCCTAGCAGCAGTCAGTAGCACACACCACAGTGCCGGGCGTGGTGGCTCACGCTTGTAATCCCAGCACTCGGGAGGCAGAGGCAGGAGGATTGCTGTGATGTGAGTTTGAGGCTGAGCTCAGGGCCAGCCTGAACCACAAAGCGAGACACTGTCTCAAAAACAAACAAACAAACAAACAAACAAACAAAAAATGTCATTCATTGATTTATTCAGCCAACAATTAGCCCTCAAACATAACTTAAACTCTCCGGACTGACTGCTTCTTCTATCTGAGATCAATTCTTGTCTTCCTTTGGGGCACAAGGACAGAGAGACCTCATACATTCCCAGTCCAGCCTGTGGGCTCTTAGAGACCTTCTCCCTGGGTTGGACACTTTTGGCTCTGGGTGGGTGAGGGGAACAGGTCTTGGAATTCTTGGAATTGGAAGGAAGCAAGAAAGAAGTGGCAGCCTTCTTTATTCTGACCATTCTGATGCCTGGGCCTCTTCTGGAAGGCGAGCTCTGGGGTGAAGAAGCCGGTGATTGTGGTGGGCTTACAAAAAACCCAATCAGGGCATATAAATCAGGTCTGGAGTTAGAGAAAAGTGGGATTTTATAAAATGGATCATTATTGTATGGCTTCAGCTGTGTAAATCAGTCCGTTGTAGCTAAAGTGTGAAGTGAACGCCCTTAAATCATAACATTTTCTTGAGGAATTCCTGGGCACGACTTGTAAAGCTGCTATGGATCTCTAAGCTCCGGCTGGAGTTATGCAAATCCATTGCCTCCCCTATAAAGCAGTTGAATGTTTTAACTAAATCTAATTCTTAAAATAATGATTTCTGAATCAAAACTTTGCTGGGAAGATTTACAGGCAAGTTTTATAAATCAGAGGCAAGATATATAACTCGGATAGTGAGAAGTACAGATTTATAAATCCAACTTGTAAATCAGGAGGAAAAAAACATCATGTTTTACACTAAATAATATTTTTACAAATGGCATCTCATACATCATGCAATTGCCACAAATCTTTCACACTGGAGTCAGGCTACATAATGTGAGGCAGAATCACAAAGGAAATCGAGGCCTGGGTGGTGAAGTCAGGGTTGGGCTTGTGGGTCTGGAAAGATATTCCTGTATCCCCCTCATCAAAGAAAATCAGGCAGTGGCTTAGAATCAGACCCCTGTGAACGTGCGATTCCCTTTGGTCTTCTGAGCGCTGAGATTAGTGGTGAAAAACATCACCATCCAGGTCTCAGTTTATAGTTCTATAAATTATAGATAAGGCCTTTCTCAAAGCATCGTTATGGGAAGAAAATATCTCACATGTCAGTAGTCCACCTGTATGTAGTTCTATATTCATCCTGATTATTGGCATGATTATTAGTTTTAGTTTACATCACTTTCCCTTCCCAGATTCAGAAAAGAGATGATACGGGGAAGTGAAGGTAATCATGAGCTTGTTGACTCCAGCCAGCAAATCACAGAAATTGGTCTGCTCACCCCTGTCTCAACTATCTTAGGTTGGACCGTTCTTCCCACTAGTCTTCATTTTCTGACTGCAAAAATTTCCCCCCAAAGGCTCTTAAACACCATTTCTGAGACCTGACTTCTATGCAGAATTTAAATCAAAGTTAATGTTTTTAAGAAGCTTGTTACAAAAATAATACATTTTTTTGGTTGCAGAATATTTGAGAAACAATGAAAATCACCAGTATCCTTTCTACCTAGAGATAATCACTGATAACTTTTTGGTTATCCTCTTAAAGTCTTTTTCAATGCATATATTTACATACATACATTTTAAAAGAGGAAAAAAAAAAGACTACATCGCACAGGTTGTTTTGTAATTTTTTTTTCTTAACTATATATTGTGAACCTTTTCCAGAGTCAGTAAATAGTTCCCAGTATGATTATTTTATGACTGCTGATTATAATGCGGCATAATTTATTTGAGCAGTTCCATATTGTCAGACATTTATTTTGTTTTTAATTTTTTGCTATTATAAACAACCTTCCAGGGAACATCTTTTAAATAAATTTCTGCAGTTATTTATGATGATTTTCTAAGGATAAATTCCTAGAAGAGGAATTACTGTGTAAGTGGGCGAGGCAGAGTTTAAAGAAGTTTTCCAAGTTGCCCTCAGAAAAGTTCGTATCACTTCAAGATCATGCCAACCATCTCCTGGTGCCCGCTTTCCCAGGCTCTAGAGGATCTTTTTTCTTTTTATAAACTGTCAGTGTAACAGCTGAAAATTGTGTTTCACTATTATTTCAGTTTGCACATCTTTGACAGCTTGTAAAGTTAAACATTTTTTCATATTTTTGCTGTTAGTACTTCTTTTGTGAATTTCCTAATCGTCTCTTTTGTCCACATTGACATTTTGGTGTTAAAAATATAAACTCTTTGATAACATATCTTCCATTTTTTTCATGGTTGTCATTTGGCCTTTTATTTGCTGTGGCAGAAGACTTGAATCTACATGTTATCAGTTCTAGAACATTTTAGGGCTGGGGATTTAGCTCAGTGGTTCTGGCACCGGCCTCTCAAGCTCATGGTCCCAAGTTTGATCCCTGGTACCAACTTCCCTGCAAAATAGTCCAGGTCCTTCCTATATCATGAGGGAGAGAAACTCCAGTAAAAACTTTAAAAATTCTAGAACATTTTATTAAAATAATATTTCACTGTAATAAAGATTTTCCTAGTATTAGGTCTAATAAACATACACTTATCTCTTTTAGTTCTTTTGTTTGTGTAGCTTAACTTTTTTTTTTTTAGGTTTTTTGAGACAGGGTCTCGCTTTATAGCTTAACATTTTTAATCTACCTAAAATTTATTTCAAGATGTGGTGTCATCAATAAACTTATTAACAGTATTTTATAATTGACCTTTATTTCCTCATTTCGTGAGTTTTAAAATATTCTTCCTACCATGAATCCAGTTCCTATGTATTCCTCTCACCTGCCCATCTGTTATCCAGTACCACTCTCTTTTATTTAGTACCATTTTAGAGTCTATTCTGAAGTCTGTACAAATATTTCTAATCTTTCTACCTGGTCAAGTTTTACTTCATTAATGTATTCATGTTTTCAGACAACACTGATGATATTTTTGTTAAGTTTTAAAGGAAAATATTATTACAATTTGGATTGCAGTTCCAACAGATTTACACATAAATTGGCGTGATGATGTTCTTAGAGTTTTCAGTCTTCTTTCTCCAGAACCATCATGTGTTCTCTTGGACTTTATCCTTCTTGAATCTTCTTCAGTATTTTCCTTTCCTGTGTCTTCTACAGCTAGGAGGACAGCTTGTCAGTCAAGTAGTACTAATGTTGTTTGACTCAGTACTAATCATATTTGGAACCCCAAGGTCTTTTCTGAGGTAGAAGATGGAAAGAGGCTAGGATCTAAGAGTGATGAGGCTGCACCTCCCCTTGGAGAACACTTGCATCTAGGAAGGTTTCACTGAGAATATGAAATGCTCCTGTCTCCAAATGACCCTACAGTTTCTGACCACATGCCCTGCATCCATCCCAGCCCACTTGGCACCTGGGCAGAACCAAGATCATGATTTACCTGATCACCTGGCTCTGCATTCTTCCCTCAGAAAGGGTCTACTAACCTTCAGTGTTCAAATGATCCAACTAGAAAAAAACAGTTTGACCCTAAGCTTCTGAGTGAAATAGAATAAAGGAAATAATAATGGAGAAAGGTCCATCTCTTCTGGGAAACCAGATTGATATTGCCTCTAATGTAATTTGCTGGTGAGTTCAGGAATTATGAGAGCTCCAATAATGCTTTCTTATTGTCTGGGCCTTTTCAGGCTCTTTCTCTTCGTCTCCCAACTCCCCAGTGAAATACAGTAAGGCCTTGTGCAATGTGGGTATAGTGCAGTTTAAGAAGGCGAGTCCAGAAGCTTCATGGAGAATGCTGAGAGATAAAATGGTCAAAGGGAGACTAGCTGGGAGACTGTGGAGTTATTAAGGTGAGAGACAGTAGTTTTATGTGAGCAAGTGCTGATAGAGGGAAAGAAACAGAATCTAGAGATATATTAGTGACATAATGACTAAGATTGAAAGATGGCATTGGGCGAAGGAACAACACAAAAGACACTGGAGGGTTGCTGAAATTTTCAAGTTGGAGACAAAAGGGACAGGAATACTCTAAGCTGAGTTTAAGACCAAGTTTTTCAAGTCTACCAAGTGAGAAAGAACAGCTTTGGCATGTGCCAGGAAAAGTCAGGAGTGTGACTGTTTTCCAGACCAAAGTACTCAACTTGGCACCAGCCATTTTCTCTCCCTCTATCTTCTTCCCCCCCTTTTCTCCTCTTTCTAGGCTGTACCTTTTTTCTGTTGCTTTCATCCTCTGATAAGCCATCCCGGAGCGTCACAGCAACATTTGTCCAGCTTGTATTCTATGATCCCAGTGGGAAAAGATATTTTTTTCCTTCCCCAAATAGCATCAGCAAAATTGTTGGGTATGAGTGTTCTTGACCCAGTTTTGACTTAATATCTCTCCTTATACCACTCTGATGCTGGGTGGACTAGTCATATGATTAAAACCACACTGAAAATATATCTGCAAGAGATAGTTCTCCAACACAAACATAAAAGAAAGCTAGATAGGGGTAACTCATTTTCCCAATAGACTGTTGACTTCAATATGGATTATCTCGATGCCTTTTGAGAACAAGAGTGGTTTTGTGAGTACTTGAGCCAGAGCAACAGATGTAAAGAGACTGCACTGAGCAAATGGAGACATGGGGTCACCTCATTTCCAGGGCATTTGAGCAGAGGTGTGGGCCTGGTGCTCACAGAGAGGGCTGGGATGGGATAGAGGGCCCAGAACAGTGGGTGTGAGCACTTCCGGTGCCACGAGAATGGAGTGGGCTCATATTGGTCAGCTTCACTTTATTACATTGAAAGATCTAACAGAGGCTACTTATGAACCAGCTAGAGGCTTGTATAGCTCAGTTTTGGAGGTTCAAAGTCTAAACACAGGTGGCTCATGCATCTAATCTCTGTTGAGTGTATGAGAAGGTGGCATTTCATGGCTGTAGTGAATATAGAGTGACCTACGAACCAGAGCCAAGATTAAGATAGAGAGGAAGAGAGAGGGAGACAGGAAGATTTTCCCCCAAGACCGAAGTCTCCCTGGCTAGGCTTCACTTCTTAAAGGACCAAAGCACTTCCCAGGACTGCTACTCTAAGGACCGGCCTTTATATATAGACCTTGGGGAAGCACTCAGCTTCTAGGCCACCCAGGGCTGAAGACAGGAAGGAGCTGAGGGTTGGGAGCTGCATCTGGAGAAACTTCCATAAGGCCAGATTGAGGAGGGCAGTAGGGAGATAAGACAGCTGCAGAAGCAAAATAGGTGGAAGCAAAGATTAGCTTTCAGTAGGGGATACAAGGGCAACTTTAAAAGAGAATTAGTCACTGTTTGAGGAAGCCCAGAGAAAACAGAAAGGGAAGGCCCTGGGGGAGAGGAGGCAGCTTTGCCTTGGTAATGGTAGGAAGGAAGAGAGGATGGGACAGGCGCAAATAGGCTGACAAACTGGATGCTGGAGCAGGGGAGGTGCCTATGTGGTGATTGCCTGTCAGTGCAAGCCAAGGCTGTATGCCAAGTTCGGGGTTGCAGGTCAGAGATAAGTTGAAATTCTTTCTGTGTCACGAAGGTCAGAAAGAGAAACACCCAAGATTTCTGGGCAGTGTGGTAGGGTTGGAAGAGTCCAGCAAGGAGATGGGAAAGTCTCTGTCACTCTTTTCTGATATGAATGGCTCAGGAATGGCCCTGCCTGTGACAATGCTGAGGGAAACACATTCAGTTCATCCACAAGGCAGCTTTTAGACCTTTCTTTCTTATTTCCCCAGACCCAAAAGAAGTTGGCACCATTACCATCCTCATGTCTGAGACTGCCTCTGGCAAGGTCTCTGCAGTGTAATCCAAAATGCCCCACTGCTAGAACTCCATGGGTACCTGAGAAAAGCTCGTCTCACTTTCAAAGGGCTGACAGTGTGTGTGTGTGTGGAGGAGAAACATTCAAAGCCTCTTTTCACTTTGACTCAGTTGTTGATGCCAGAGAGGCCGAGTTTGCTGTTACTCATGGGCTCAGCTTCTACTTCTCTACAACCATCAGCTTGTCCATTGTGAGGGTCAGAAACTGTTTCCAGATGCTCCACAAGAGCCCCAGGGCTCTGGGATTTACCCAGAGTGTAGAAGGCAGTATTTGTTGAATGCACGAAAGACACTCAGGAGCTCACTCTGGATTATCAATGCGGTGACAGCTCCAGTTAAAGTGAGCTTACAGCCAGTGGTGAAGCAGTTCACCTCTATCACATCCAACTCGTGATGACATCTTTTTTTTTTTGATTGACAGTATCAACTGTCAATCAAACTCATGAAAACTTCCAATGGAATTGTGATAGAAGATCATTGTGATGAAAGCAACTTTAAAAATTGTTAGCCATGGTTTTCAGCATTAAAAGAAACACATCTATCCTCTGTACATGAACTTCTCACTGGTGTAAATGGACAGTAATGACCTGATTTAGTCTGGTGAGTTCTGTAGCCCTAAAGCTACAGAAAGAGTGGTGGACGTGGCACTGACCCACCATATCTGGCTTCTCCAGGTCCCATTCTGACCTCGGGGATCTGCTTGACCTAAGCTGAAGGGATCACAGACTAGAGACCTAGACGGGGATATCCTTGGTGTGGTGTGGTTCTAACCAACGCCACTTGAAATTCCCCTCTCCCCCTTCTGAATGCCAACATGATTATGCATCGAGCTGCTGCTATTTACAGATCTCTTAGCACAGAGAGCATTACACAGCCAATGACACAGAATTACAACCATCTAGACATATGGTTTGGATAAACAAAGCACAGAGTGCAAATTAACCATGGTTGACTATAACTCCTGCTCTCTACTCCCCAGGGAGGGACTTTAGTGAAAATCCCAGTCGGAGAAAGCAATACATATCAGAAAGTATAGTGCATACAGCGTGGTTTAGACAAATGCTAAGCCTTATTTAATGCTTTTCATGGTGCCAGAACACAATGGCACCAACCTGTCTAGGAAAAGTTATAACTCCGTGCCAGTTTCCTGTAAATAGTAACTGTACTCCTACCGGATTCCATGGCTGCGTGCTCCAAGGCCAAAGAATGCCTTTCATTTGTCATCACCTTGCTTCTACTTCCCGTGTCCCCAAAGGCTCATGGCATCATGCATCTGGATGTCAGAACTACATGGTACTGGACATGAGCGGCTTTCTCTGAGTAAATAACCTTCAATTTTCAATGTGGCCCTTCCCCCTAGGAAGAGTCCCCCAGGCTTATCTGCAGGGCAGTGGTCCTCCCCCTTGTCAGGCTAGCAAAGTCAAGCCCTGAGCTCATCCATCCCTGAGGGTGCTATTAGGAGTGAGTTGATTCTCTTTTCTGGCAATAAGGGGTCCCCTCATTTCCCATATTTTATATTTCGTGAGAAATTCTCCCAAGACAGGAAACTTTCTGTGTGAGGTCCTTGGCCTCATCGTTGACATATGAACCTTTTAAACTTTGTTTGACAATAAAGAGTATAATATTTGCTTTTCCTAATACATATGCATCACTTTCCAAAGGAAAGAGAAAAATAAATAAGTAAGTAGAGCAAAAGGCTCCTACTTGGCATCAACACTTCTGCTGGAATTTAAAAAAAAAAAAAAAAAAAAAAGAAGAAGAAAAAAGTCTGCAGAACACTAGAGCTAAATATATACTTACTTTCTTTCTTCTTGTGGTGGCTTTTCGGATGTACGTTATGTATTTAATTCTCTCTTTCCCACACAGATTCACATACACACATACCTTATCAAAATTAAAATTAGAATTCCTTCTCCAGGGACCCACTTGGGAGAAAGTAAGCACTCAAAGGCTCTACAAACCTTCAAGGATTAATATTTTATGAGTTGATAAACCTTTGAGGCTTATTATTTTATTAAGTGACCCTAATATTTTCAGTATATACCAATGACATGGCACGGACAGAAGAAAGATCAGCAGGCACAGATGTCCAAGGGGAGTGAAGCTTCCGGGAATGTGACCAAGACACTGAATTTTATCGAGAATCCCAGAAGCCACCTTTTGGAGTAGCATGGTCATCTTGAGTTGAGGGTTTTCAGGGAGATCCACTCTAATGGCCTTGACAGCTTTCTTGTTTTGAAGGTTGAGCAAAGAACAGGAGATTCTCCCAGCCTGACCCCACCTGAGCATTATTGACATGTCTCCTTATTGTCATTTTCACATCTCATTTCCAACCTTCTGAAGTGAATAAAGAAGACCACTGAATCACTCTGTGTCACATTAACCTGGCCAAATTGAAATGGAGAAGGGCAGGAGCCGAGATTCCCAGTGCAAAGCTAATGGACTTACCAAAGCCACTTACTTGGATTCAGTAATTCAAATCAACTCCATTCCATTCAGCGAATAGTTCCTGAGCATCTCCTATGAAAGAAGTTCTGGGGCTGAACCTTGTACACATTTTAGAAAGGGATAGATATGCCTCCTGAAGTACTAGTCAACAAGGGGAACCCATTTGGGTTTAAATAATCCTGATAGGAAGGCAGCTGTGTGAGGCACAGGAGGGTCTGAAGGAAGGAAAAATCAATTCTGATTAGCACTGGGGAAAAACAAGGGTGGGAGCTTGGACATACTTTAGAGTCTTTGAAAACGTACTGAAATCTAGGAAGATTGTGAGGTTTGTACCAAATTTCAATACGTATCATCTCTTTCTACCTCAAGAGTCAAAATGAAAACATCTCAAAACATACTGAAAATAATATCTAGTTGCACCTATTTGAGTTCGTTCCCACTATGACTCCAATATATACTAGAAGCGATTCATTTTGCTTTGATGTATAGCACATTATATAAGCTCATAAAGGAGGACTTTCCATTTGGTCTTCTGTGATGTTCATTAGTCATGTTCCATATGCAGTTATAAATATACATTCTATAAGTTGAAATTCCTACAGCCTAGATACAGAGAGAGAAAACTGGAGGAAGTATCTCAGGGATTTAAAGAACTGATCGAAGAAGAACTTGATCAAAATACACTGGAATCAGATCTCTGGTGTCTAGGAAAACTCAGCTACATGACCTCTCAGAAGGTCATGAGAGTTGAACTCCAACCACTCCTGACCTCATGGATCTGAAATTCAGATCTGAAGTCACAGCAGAAAAAGAAGCTGATCGCCTTGACCTGTTCAGGTCAAGGGCACTAATCTTTGCCCTACAGTTGTACCAGGACCAGAGGCAGAGTGAGTGGGAAACCAGAGTCTCTCTATTGCAAATAAAATAAAAGGTGAGACACAAAGTCTATAAGAGATAATGGGTTGTACTTCATATTAACATCAGGTCAGTAAAGGCACGGACAATGAAACCGAAGGACAGACACATGATGTAGGGTTAGGGAGTGCACATGTAAATAAATCACTATAGACAAGAAAAGAGGGAAAGTATTATGAGGGAGGAGAGAAGAAAAAGTAGCACTAAAGGAGGTCAGATGAGAGGCTTGAGTTTGTGCTCCGTGTACTTGGCTAATCTCTGGATGAAGTGATGATGCTGTGGGGGGGGGCACAGAGTGTTTTTGACTGGTTCATACTCATGGCTGAGCCCATGGTGGGATTCAGCTCAGCAAATCAATCTGACATGGGGGGAGCTCTGTGTTCATGTTGGAGTTTTGAGTTCTGTTCTTATTGACTGGGATTGGATGATATTTACCACTCAATCTCTGACACTCCCTTGTGTAAAAAAAGAAGTGCTACTCAGGGCATATGTTCATTGGGCACAGTCACACTTCTATGGGAAATCCTGGCATAAACCATCATTTACACACGGCTGGAAGAATTTTGTGTCCTTTTCCTAAGTTTTCATTGCGCCTTATTCTTAGACTTTATGTACCATGATAAGCTAAAATAATCTATGGTGGGTGTTGCCTACTCCATCTTTGTAGTCTCTGTGTCTGGCATATTATCTGCTATGGAGTAGGCTGTAGGCATGTGGTGGAAGGCAAGTGAATGTACGTGGCTGAGGATATATCTCTCTTTAATCTAATCTTGCTGCTATTAGAAATAATACAGTTTTGCAATTAGGTGTCTATGCTGAATAGTTGCTATATTGTTCTTCTGTAACTTATTTTGGTAAAATTCCCTATTATTTTCTATCGTTGACCAGTTAGTACCGAAATCATAGATATAGCCATGTGCTTAGGAAAATCCATTCTCTCACCTTTCTGGGCACACAACTGGACTACATTTCCCAGGATCCTTTGCAAACAGATGTGGTCTCAATACTTGGTTTTATACAAAAGAAAGAAAGAGAAAGTGAGCTGCACCATTCTTTGGCCTATCCCATTAAAATCCTCCCAAAAGATTTTTTTTTTTTCCTCCTTCTCTACTAGCCCACTGGCAAGAATGCTGAAGTTTTAGCCACTAACCATATGTGGCTAAATTTAACTTAATTAAAATTAAATAAAAATGAGAGACAAGGAAATGTCACAGTCCTGTGTATGCGTGATTTCTATCCTTCCCCCAAAACAATGAAATCAAAATAAAATGTGAAATTGAACTTGGAAAGAACCCCCAAAAATGGAAAGACAGAAGAGAAGTGAGAAACAGCTTCCAGGATGGCCTGGGACCTGTCTTGCTTCATGCAGTCATTTTCTCCTTTTAAAATCTTTCTGTACTCAGGCTCCAGTTCCATCATGGGGAATACTGTGGGTTTCATGTGACTGGGTTGAAATCTTACTCTTCGTATGTCCTTGCTACATAGATCGGCATCTTTTGTTTTGTATTTCTGGGCCTCCTCTTCCTCCTAAAATTTCAGCTCATGCTTCAAACTTCAGAAACAGTTTCTTGAAAAATCATACATAAACATGATATCATCACCATGGCTCTAAAATCTGTTTCTTTATTTTATTCATTAGTTAAATTTTTTTCCTTGCATTACTGGGGACTGAATCTCAAACCATACATAGACTAGGTAAGTATTCTACAACTAAGCCAACCTGAGCCATTTCATCTTCTTTTTTTTTAGACATGGTCTTGCTAAATTTCCCGGGCTGATCTTAAATTTATAATCCTCATTCCTCAGCTTCCTGAGTAGTTGTCATTTTTATTTTGTACAGTTATGCAGTTGTAATACCACTGTTAAAAGAACCTTTTTCACCATCAGTTTGTCTTGTCTTTGACACCTTTTGCAACGATGGACTAAACATCTCTCTCTTCACACATGCACACACTTCTTTCTAGAGTCTTTATTCGACTTATCCATTAAGCTATTCCTAAGATAATATCACTGTCTTAATTGCACTAACTACATTTAAACACTATAAAATAAGTCTTGAAACAAGACAATACAGGACTCGAATGTTTACCTTTCTTTAAAAAATTAAATCAAATTTAAAATGTAGTTCTTTAGTTAGATGAACTATATTTCTAGGGCTCAACACCATATGAACATATATGGTACCTGGTATACTGGGCAGAGAGATTTTAAAATTTCTATGATTGCAGAAAGTGCATTGTATTTTATGGCCCTCAGAAAGCCATGGTAAAGTCACAATAGGAAAGGAGGCTAAGCTCCTGAACAACATAAGAATTGGCTCTGCACGATCCCACTAACCACTGATTGGACACACCAAGAAAAATATGTAAATTGTGGTTGCATTGGGATCTTTAGATTTGGGAGTCTACTATTCATGGTGACTGGTGTTCCTTTTTCTGATGTATTGCCCATACTATTAAGTTACTAAACCACTTAGCTCATTTCTCTCACAAAAGGCTATGGAAATTCACTTGGAGAAGTGTCTTGCTCATGTGCAGAGAAATAATGAATTTCTGAGGTCCACTCCATAAAACTGATTCTGTAATTATAAAGAAAAGTACTGTCAGCTTTGAGGAAGACTTTTGGAATCTGAAAGTCAGCTCATCTTGCTCTTTGCATAGCCCCACTGAAGCAGGCATGAGAATGCCTCCACAGATTCCTTATCTGCCAGCAAGAAGGTCCTGACCTCTGCTGTGCAGTCACAACTCAAATTCCACAAATGGAAAAGTTAGCCATTCTGCCACAACACAACCCTAGTGTCTCAGAACTTGGGGATTGAAATTCCCAATGGCCAATAAAAAAATCATAAAACTGCATTATAATAGACTCAAAAAATAAGTTAAGGAACACTATATGTAGCCCTCATCGATGGACTTTCCATCTAGTCATATGTATCTAAGTACCTTTCATGTGTTTCTATTATTTAATAGTTCATTTTGTTCTGTGCTGAATAATATTCCTTTTTGTAAAGCAGACATACCACAGTTTGATCATCAGTTCAGCCATGGAAGGAGACCATGGTTGCTACCATGCTTTGGCAATTATGAGTAAAGCTATTATAAACATCCACATGCAGGTCTTTATGTAGATGTCAGTTTTTGACTCCTTTGGGTAAATACTAGGGAATGTGACTGATAGAAGGCACATAAAAAATATGTTCCTTTTTATAAGAAACCACTTAGAACACTTTCCCACCCCTCCAGCAGCACAGGAAAGTGTCTATTGCTCTGCATCCTCATCAGCATTTGGCATTGTCAGTGTTCTGGATTTTGTCCATGGGGGTAGGTGCGTAATGGTAACTCACTGCCATTTAATTTGCTTTTTCCTGATGATGTATGTTGTGTCAGACCATCCAGATGCTTATTTTCCATCTGTATGATAAGATGTGTCTGTTAAGGTTTTTGGCCCATTTTTAGCTGCATTGTCTGTTCTTTTATTGTTGAATTTTTAGAGTTCTTTGTGTGTCTTAAATAACAATCTGTTATCAGATATATCTTCTTCAAATGTTTTATCCCAGTCTGTGGCTGGTCTTTTCATTCTCTCCAGAATGTCTTTCACAGAGCAGAACATTTACATTTTAACTAAGTCCTGTTTATCATTTCTTCACTTTGTAGGTCATGCCTTTGGTCTTGTACCTAAAGAGTCACTCCCAACCCTGGGTCATCTATTACATTTCTTTTATATTTTACATGATTTACATCCTAAATGATTCAAACCATATGTCACTCTGGAAAAGAAGAATCTACGGAGATAGTAAGAAGATCAGTGGTTGCTGAGGGGAGAACACAGAATATTTTCATGGTACGGCACTAGACAGGTGAATTCATGGCACTGTGCATTTGTCTAAATGTGAAGAATGGAATTCAGGTGGTATGAGATTTCAACATGGGTGTCAATGTGGGTTCCCCATTGTAATGGGGATGCTGATCATGGGTGAGCAATACATGCAAAGAAACAGGAGAGTGTACAGGAAATCTCTTTACCCTCTGCTCAGTATTAATTTGATTAAAAACTACTCTAAATATAAAGCTATAGTTTTTAAAAGGATGCTAGACCAGGGTGCTCTCCTCGAAATGTCTTCATAACATTGCAGTTGCATGGGAAGTTTCCTTCTGTCTTTGAGACCGTGCTCAGGCCTGACATAGGCTGCCCATCCCTCTAGTCTCATCTCTTAGCAATAACGCCCTTGTTTCATTGCTCACCATGAACTGGTCTGACTGCATTTGCAGATTCTGTTGCTTTAAGAGAGCTCCTTGGGTCTACCATGGACCCCGCCGTTGCAGTTGCCCTGCTCCCATACGTGGCCACTTCGTTTCCCTGTCTCGTCCTCCAGCTCACACAAAGGTATCCTCTTGCTGGAAATGTCACAATCATTCAGGTCGCTATTCAAATGTCACCTCCTCACAGAGCTATGATTTTCCCAACTCCTCACCCTTCTCTGCATCAGATGGTCTGAGTTTCTGTACCCTTAGCATGACCTGTAAGTCCCTCCATGTAGGGCAAAAACTGCCTTCATGGAGCCAGTCAGTGGCCTCTGGCTCAGAGCAGTTCTCAGGCCCAGACTACAGGGAGCAGGAAGCTCTCAAAAAAAAAAAAAAAAAAAAAAAAAGAAATAAATTTCTTTAGTATTCCTGGCAAAACAGTTGATTCAAAATTTCAGTGATGGTTTGATGACCAGAGGGATAAAATCACCCAAGATGTGATCAAAATATATAGTGAATGTTTAAATTGAAGCATTTATTATAGTAAGAGACATGGCTATTAGTCCTTTCAGGATACATTCCCTTGCTTCAAACACACAGAAGCTATCATCTCTGACTCTTCTAAAGCACTTCTTTGGTCCTCTTTTGTGGCTTTATGAGGTGTGATAAAAAAATACAGTGGGTGCTACTGCTGGGTGTCACCCATCAGGAAGGTGAGTTGTTAAAAACACTAGTGTCCTTTGTCCCCATTATTTACCAGATCTGATATTTTTTAGCTTATAGGTCTTCCCAAAAGTCAGTATGACCACAAAAAATAAACATTTGGAGTTAAGTCAGGACACAGAGGCAGTCACGACGGTGTGACTGAAGACACTCATGAAAGAGGACTTTCAGAAGTGTTTCAGAAAGCGGCAGAAGAATGGGATGTGTGTGTCCACAGCAAGGGGGAGGAGTGTCTTGAGGGAGACTGACATTTTTTACTATAATATATTTAAATATTTTAGATATTCACTATATTTCCTCATCACAGTATGTGTGAACTGTGAATTACAATTAGATCTTAAAACCTTGAGAGGCTGGGTGTGTACGTGCCTGCCCTCACAGCCTGAAGCAGGAGGATTGCCATGAGTTCAAGGCCAGCCTGGGCTGCATAATGAGTTCAAGGCCAGCCTGAATTACAAAGCTAGACCTTGTTTTAAAAAAAACCAAAAAACAAAAAATACCCCCAAAACCCAAACCAAAACAAAACACCCACAAAACAAACAAATAAAAACCTTAAGGAGTTCAAACTTTTTCACTAAAATTACCTCAATTTCAAAAAATCAAATTAGCAGACTTTCCTAGAGATGCTGCAAGGAGGAGAAATTCATAACAATTGATGTTCCTTGTGGAAGAACATCTACAATGACGTACAGTAGTTTCCCTGGGGCGATCTCAGGCTGTTGATACACAGGCTCTTGCATTCCAGGAGTTAGCACCTTTGGAGTGTCACATTACATACTTAGACTTTCAAATAGAATTAATCACTTAATCACAAAAATATTAATACAACCTAATTATATAATTACTCGTACTAATGAGAGTGTGTAGATGATGCTAGAATCCCATAGGCTGATATTTGAGTGAAATTTCCATCCTTGACTCAGATGATGCTGTCGCAGATAGGAAACAGTATCAATATATAAAGCACAGAGTATATGTAATTCTACTCTCCCTCAGGCTTGGCCACTGAGCGAAGCCTATCATGCACATTTTGTTTATATAGGGTTGACTTACATAAAACAGTGGCATAACTTATTTTAGAATGTATGTGGGAAGGAGTGATATTATAGCCTTATTTATAAATATTTCTACTCATGTTTTTAAAAAAACCCTTCCACTGTACAATTAAAGCAATACAACCTGAGGCAAGAAGATCACAAATTTAAGCCTAGCTTGAGCAGTTTAAGAATTTATCAAGATTAAGTGACAAGGTCAGAATGTAGCTCAGTGCAAATGCCTTGGATTCAGCCCTCAGTCCCCAAAACAAAACAAAACACCACCAACAAAAACCCCGAACCAAATCAAAACAATAACGACAAAAAGACAGAATGATCATGATCAACTATGCTCAGAGTTTTAAGTCAACTTACCCTATCTTTAATATTTCATGTGTGTACTAACTGTTCATGTTAGACAAAACCAATTTAAAGGCATATGGTTAGACACTTCTAATTTAATGAGTATGTTATTATTGAATTTATTCATATGGTGCACTGTTTGTGGCAGAGCATCCTGACTTCCCATTCAGTGATAGCAACTGTCCTTTTCAAGTAAGTGCCTGTAAGTAAAAAGCTGAGTTGTATTAAAAAACCTACCAGATTTCAGGACTGATGTAGCATTGATACAAAACTTTTTGAAGGTGGCATGTAAATGACCTCATTCAAGAAATACTATCAACAGTCATGCCGGAAACATCCAGTCAACTAACCAAATTTCTTAAGTCCCATACTATGATTGGTCTTTGTTGATTTTTTTCCTCCCATATTATAATCCCTTCTCACATTGTTCAATCCCCAGTAAAGAGGAAATGGTTTATGGATGACCTGTAATGTCTGACACTTAGGTAGGAAATAAAGACACGCATCCATCCCACAAGCACATCTATCCATGGGATGTCAGAGAGGAAAGACTGTTTAACTCAGGTGTAAGAGTTTACCCAGGTGTGAATTCAAGGTTGCTTCCCTTCCCTTAGCTGTGATGAAATGTGGGAATCAGTAAAACCTCTGTTCGTGCAGGGCTCTGCATCAGCTTTCTCTGTCCATCCTGTTGCTTCCTAGGAAGGGCCTAGGGGGCTCGTTTCCTTTCCTACGAAAGACCCTTGCAGTGGGCAAAGCCACTCAGAGCCAACATCACCTGCTCAAGGCGACTCCCAGGCTGGTGTCCCCTCCGCCGTTCAGAGCTTCACCACCTCCTGACTGTGTACTTGCATCATCTGAGAACGCAATGGTCTGTCTTAACCACAGTGACTCATGCCATCTCTGATGACTTTGTGGCCGGGACCCATTTCCCTAATAGGAAGATGTATTTTAAATGATGACATGAGTGATGGAAAGTGCTCAGACAGCTTTCACAGAGTTGGAACAACAGGCCACAAGTTCCAAAACAGACCCTTTTTTTGTCCGGCTTCATTTGGTCTAAAACACAGCAGAACCCCCTGCAGATGAAATTCTCACATCTTGTTCAAGAATTTCTCCTTCAGGGTTTGGAGCAGTGACCAAGCTCAACACCTACAGACAATTCTAGGCACCAGAAGGAAAAGGAAGGCCTCAAATGTGAGCACAAAATGACAAATAAAGCCTCCTAAAAAATGTATTTTGAAGACTTCTCAAACACTCAAGAGAAGGTATGTAGCTAAACTCTAAACACAGTGGGGGTCCCTGAACCAAGAGTACCAAATAGGGATTATGTGACTGCCTGCCCATTTTTAATGTAACTTTCTACTTTGTTCCCTGACTTATTTTGAAGTAGACTGTTGTTAGACTGGTTTTTAACAACAGAAAAATTGAGCCAAAGATACAGATTTCTCTTATACTTCTTGCCCTTGTGTGTGTACGAGCTCCCCAGTCTTCAATATCCCCACTAAGGTGATAGTTTTCTTACAATTGATCATGTTTTATTACCCCACAGAGAATGCAGTTTACATTAGAGCTCAATCTTGTTGTGCATTTTGTGGCTTTGGATAAATGTATGCTATGCATCTACCATAAGGCTATTACATAGTGTAGTTATACACAAGTTTCACTGCTCCAAAAATTTGATGAATCTGTCTATTTATCCTCTTACTCTTCCTAATTTCTGGAAACTACTGATATTTTCTTATTCACTATCTATAGTTTAACTTTTTCCAGCATGTCATGTGTAGTTGGAATCATATCATATGTAGCTTTTTCAACTAGTTTCTCTCACCTAGTTATATGCCTTGAAGTTTCTTTTTATGGTTTGCAGCCCATTTCATTATATCTCTGAATACTGTCCTATTCTCTGGATGTAGTTTATTTATCATTCTCTTCCTGAAGGACATCTTGATTGCTTTCAAATTTTAGCAAATATGTACAACACTGCTATGTCAGTTTTTGTGGTAACATAGGTTTTCAGTTTCTTTAGATAAATACCAAGAAACTTGATTGTAGGATGGTGTGGTGTTTTAGTCAGGGTCTGTAAGGGAATAGACTTAACGTAGGACATAAAATTTACAGGATTATTTTATAATATTCATCAAAAAGGTCAAATCCAGAGGAGTGCAACAGGTCTGTGCATGGCTCTGATCTCTTAGTAATGTACCACACAAGTCAAGCTGAAGACCTAGAGCCCAAGGCAATGTCCTCCATGAGTCCAGCCAGAAGTGTGAAACCCACAGCAATGTCTCATGCTTGTCTATATTCAGTATCTGCACCTGGTAGTTCCAAAGACCAGTGATAAAAGGTAAAACACCTATCCCCTTTTGGTGAAGAGCTTGTGCCACTAGGCTGAGGAATCTACTCCAAAACCAGGAAGCTACATTCAGGTGAAGATCAGGGAATAAAAAAAGCAGCTACTCAGTGATAGTGAGGCCCCAAACTCATCCTCTGAGGAGAACGGCTAAATTCACATCAGGAAAACCAAGCGCAGCAAGTTTCTGCAAGTAAACCAACAGCCAGTGATCTTCTCTTCTAGTTCTCTTCTGCTGCTGTTGGCAACAATCCTCAAGTGGGTCTTCTATGCCCAGAACAACACCAACCTGGTTCAGGTGGCTGTTCCAAGTTGACCATTCATTAATCCAAACACAGATGGTAACACTATGGCCAGTTATATGAGAAACCCCAAACCATCTTCCAAAGTAACTCAACCATTCAACATTCCTCCCAGCAGTGAATGAGTTCTTGTTGCTCCACGTCCTGCTCACCAGCATTTGGTGTCAATGTTCTGAACTTCTAAGAGGTGTGTAATGTAACTCTACTGTTTTAAACTGTATTTCCCTGCTAATATGCAAAGGATGGGGAACCCATTGCTTTATTTTTTAAAAATCACAGTAATTACCTTTTTATCTAAGGACATTTTGACTATTTGGCCTGGGCCAGGGATTTAGCTCTGTAGTTCCATCGCCTGCCTTGCAAGTGCAAGATCATGAGTTTTATCCCTGAAACAAAAACACAACAAAACAAAACATAATATTTGACTCACTCAGTCCCTGAATTGCCCAGGTTGGATCCAAACGTGTGACCCTCCTGTCTTAGCCTTCCAGAGTGCTGGAATTACAGACCTACACCACCAGGATTGGCTGTAAAACATCAAAATGTACCAACCTATGCAGGATTATCATCCAAGGATCAGATGCTAAGGAGAATGTGGGAGAAGCTGAGAGATCTTGAATGCTTGTTTCCTAAATAGGCTCATTTGCTGTGACTCTGGGAATAGGTCTCATTGTACTGGAGCTTGGACTCTGACCCTATGGCATTTCCTGTTGGAATAATGCTGATAGCTGCAGACATTTTTAGAAGTAATCCTTAACAGTTTGGTTTCTTGGTGCAGAGGTGGTGAGAAGTTGAACAAAAGCCTGAAAACAGATCTTTGGGGTAAGACTTTTTGCAAGAGTGTTATTGGCCTTTGATGAGAGCTGGTACCTCCCTGTGACCCTATTGAACTGGAGCATCTGGGGCATGCTGGGATCTTTACATCTCAGTATTATTCTCAAGTAAAAATAAAACTGGCCTTTTGAATACTTAAAATTTAAAAATCACAGTCATTAAATATTTGTCATAAGGTATTGCCCTGTTTTATTTTATTTCCAAGACTTCCTATCCTTTCTATACTTAAGTTTTCCCTCAGGAAAAGAATAAAAGGAAAATGTGAGATTTCTCAAGATTAGAAAGAAAGAAGTTTGTTTGCTTAGCAGTACTGGATATTGAATCAGGGTCTTGCCTAGGAAAGTTCTTGTGTGTGTGCGTGTGTGTGTGTGTGTGTGTGTGTGTGTGTTTGATGCTGAGATTTGAAACACTTTTTAAACATTTTTTGTTTTGAGACAGGATCTTGCTAAGTTATCCACACTGGGCTCCTGGCTCTGGCTCTGGCTCCCAGATGCTGAGACCACAGGCATGTACCACTCTGCCCAGCTCCATGTTCCAGTTTTAACAGCCTTGGTCTACTAAGGAAACTGGCATGTGGCACCCACTACACATGTATTCCTAGAATCTCATGACTTCTCAGCCCCGAACCATCTCAAGGGTATTCACTTTGACCATCTTTCCCTTGACTGCTCTGGGTGTATAGTTGGTTGTGTGACTTCTGTGTGCTCAGGTCCTCTCTCAAGCCAACTCACTCATGCTTATACTTCCTCCTCTCACTGCCTCCCTCAGACTCCCGACTCCCAGTCTGGCTCCTCTGGCTACACTTGGCCCTGGATTCTTGTCTTACTTCCCCATGGCTGTCTGCCCCTCCTGGCGGTCTGTTGTCGACATTTCGTGCTTCTTGCCTCGCCTTCTTCTGGACCCATGCTGGTTGCAGTGGGGCTTTAGATATCTTTCCACTTTGCCCCCTACTCCTGCCAGCTTCCATCCTGCATGCTCTCCAGCTGAGTAGCCTTCAGTTAGCCTTTCATCTGCTGAGCGCAAGGCCAGCTGGGGTGGCCTTTTGTCTTCTGACCATGATTTTACTCTTCCTCTATTACAACAGGTTTGTGACAGTTAGCTTTTTATCAGTGGAATAAAATACTGGACAATAAAAAGTTAGAAAAGAATTATTGGCTCATGTTTCCAGTCCATGCTCACTTGAGTTGGTGGCTTCAAGGCCTGTGGTGAGACAGCTCATCATGGCAGAAGGATGCAGTGGAAGACAAGTTTGCTCCTCTCATGGCAGCCCTGAAGCAGAATGAGATGGAAAGAGCTGGAGAGGAAGAATCTCTGTGTCAAATGTAGTCTCCAAGGTCACAAACCCATGATCCATTCCCTGCATTCAGGCCCTACTTCATGTTCCCATCACCTCCCAATAATGTCAGTAAATTATGACCTCATTCATAGATGAATCCACCAATACGGTTAGAGCGCTCACGATACAATCACCTCCCAAAAGCCAGTCCTCTGAACACATGCGCTTTCTGGGACACATGTTAGATGTTAACCCTAAGAAAGTCTCACCTCTATGATTGGACAATAAGATGCCTGAGGACTGGGAACCCCTCACCTCTCTCACTTCTACACCCCTCTATTATATCTAACAATCTCACATTCATTATTGCTCATTTATTACCTATGAGTGCTACTGAGATAGACTTTTGAAGATAGGAGGCAACCAACATGCAGGAGTTGTCTGAAGAATGAATCCTTATTTTAGATCCAACTGAGTCTCTCTGTCAAGGACTCTTTGGACTATGAAAACAAGAACAATTATGGTGTAAATGGACTTTGAAAATAGCAATAATTAGGTAATTAAAAATGTACTTCTGTTTCATTATAGTGTCCATAAAATTCCACTATTGAAAAACAAACTATTTTAACATATTTTACTTAATATAATTCATGTAATTGTGATTTTTATGTTCCACCTAGTTATGCAATTAAGTAGTACATGGCTATTTCTTACAATTAAACATTGTTAAAATCTGCCGCCACTTCACAACGCAGAGTATGATATATTTAACAAATTTTTATGCTAAATAGTAGGCACAGTTAACATTGTATTCATTTAATTCCATTTTAATTAGTTGAATAATATTTTAAAATGTGAATTCAGGCCTAACTAGAATGGCACATTTCTTGAAGTTGTTTGTTTTCAAGTTCTATATCTAACTTGTTTGTGTTTCTTATAGAAGAAAATGCTTACCTGTGTGAGTGTTTGAGTTGAGAAGAGAGTAGTATGTTTTGGAGTTCTTGTTCAAGGCCTCTCACTCACTAGTTAGCTCCAGTGTTGTATTAAATTATATGCTGGTCCCCATGCTTCTTCTTGTAGACTCAGAGAGCTCATGGAATCTGTTCCAGGCTTTGCAGGACTTTGAGGAACACAATGAAGCCTGAGGCACAAAGGGAAGGAGAGACAGTAAGTGTATATTAACACTTTCTACTTTGGATAGAGGCACTTGGACATTATCTAACAAACTGCCTGGGCCACTTGACCTCTGTAAATCCCCAGATCTCTGCCAGGCAGGGCTCATAAAGAAAACTCAACAAACTCACAGATGACTTTCCCTTCTTCCATTTCTAGACAATGAGGCTATCACCAAGCCAGCCCTCTTCCAACACCCTGCTGCTAAATACCTGTAGGAGCAATTGATGCTTGCTTTGCTCAACTCATGGTGGAGTTGAGATAACCTTTTGCTTTTCCTCATGAATAATGCCCCACATCCTAACTAGCTGACAAACACCATCTCTACTTCTCTTGTCCTCAGATTAGCCCTGTGGACTCCCAGACCCAGTTCCTATCACCACTGTCTCAAGTGATACTTTCCTAGTGCTGCCTCCAACCTTCAGGATCTAATGATCTGACAAATCAGAAAGAGCCTAGAAGCCAAATTGAAATCATAATAATTAAAACACATTGCACACTTCACAAGTACCTAGCTCTGTTCTTAGTATATTCCATCAATCATGCACGAAATTAACTGGTACCCCTACTTTGGGTGGGTTATGAGATTGCTTGGAATTTATTAAGTACGAGAGCAAGAATTCAAACCCAGATCATCAGACTTCAGGACCAGTGTTTCTAATCTGTGTTCGGTGCTGCCTTTCTAGCAGGAAGCCCAACAAAGAGCCAGGATCTCATAACTCTGTTACTTCTGAAAGTTCTAAGGAGGACTCCACTTTATGTTTTCTCTTGTTATTTTCACAGTCTTTGTTCTCCTACACCAACGTGCAGTTTAGAATACCAGTTAAATTTCAGCTATACGTTTGCACCTGGCTTTCCACATGGAATCATTCAAGCCTCTGCCTTTGGGGTCTGGAGTCCATTAGAATTCGCCAGAAAATCTATCAGGGAGCTGGAAACTAGCATCTGGCGGACTTGGGGTTGTACTCGAATTCCCTAGTCATGACATTCTGCTCATAAAGCCGTTGGGCATCAGGATCTTGACTGCCTTGCGACCTCCAAGTAACCCTCCACCCCCATCCTCATGCCCACCTTGGTTTCCCTAGCCTCAGTTCTCCCTGATTCTAATCCTAGCCAGGCCCTTCCTTCAACCACTCCAGTTCTGGCTGTTAATAAAGAAATGGTTTGATAGATACTACTGCAGTAAGTCAGGTCTACACATAGAAGTGTATGTTGTCTAACCTCGGTGAAAGATAGATCACTTGGAAGCAGCTAAGGACTGAGTGCCATAGCTTCTTGCAGGCTTTGCCTTCACATGGCAAAATCAGCCGAAGAGTGCTTCTGATGTGTCAGGAGTCATTCTGACCTTATTTCTAATTCCTTCTCCAACCAGAAAATTATCCATAATTGTCTTTACACAGAAAGGGAGACTCAGGGATATTCTAGACATGTGGCATCTTTGTCCATCATAATCTTTTTTTTTTTTCTTTGAGTACTGGCACCTTTGGTCCACATCTTTGCCACATATGCACTCTTAGTGGATTTCACTGGTAAGTTCCAATCCATGCTGTGCCAAGAGAGACGTGTGGTGCTTGGACTCTCTTTGCCTTGACTCTTTCCTGGGATACAAAGATGGGAACTGGTTCATCCCAGCAGAATTCCAGAGGAGACAACAAGAGGTCCTGTGGATCAGAGTTCTGAATCCACTCAGTTCTCATCCTCTCCAAGACCCCTTGTTCCAATTTGCATTGATTCCCTAAGGTGATCATGTTTCCTTCACATTAGCCACAGATTATTTCTACTGCCTGAAAGCCAGGAGAACCACATGATGAAGAGGGTTGCCGTACATTCATCCCTCTAGTGGAGAATTCCAGAGTACCCTCTTCCTGTGATGCTCAGAGATGGTTTGTAAAGTCAGAAAATGCACAGAACTCTTCCTTTGCTTGGCTTGATATCCAACTTGGTTGTCTTCCTTTTCTGTCTCATATTATAGGTCTGGGTCTGGTCAAATATCAATCAAGAATCAGTCCAGTTGATTCCTTCTTTGATGTCTTGTTTGGAGGTAATAGCAGGGAGTATAGCTACTCGTGTACCCCCAATCTAGGGGAATGATTCTCCTCTATTGGGGGTGGTCATTGCCCATGGAATGGTGAGGGAGGGAGGGGACATCTTCCTAGCCAGCCAGATCAGCCTAGTCAATTTGGCGATCAACAGGTTGACAGATATCGCAGCCATATCACCCTAATATCCTCAATTACTTCCTCTACCACTGAACCCAACTGTAGCGTGAATGAGGGCTAGGTACAGTATTTGTAAACCACAAGAATAATTCGTTCAAAAACTCCTCTCTCTAACTGGCCAAACATTCTTTCTAGAGACTTATGAAGGTCATTTTCTTAGGGCCAAAAGAGGTCTCAGTGGTGAAATCAGTAGATTCACATAATTCCATTCTGATGGAATTAAATATGTCCATTTTCCTCTGTGAGTCTCTGTTTCTCTTTACATAACTTTGAAAATTGTTTGAATGATCTCTGAACCTTTTCTGATCTAATGTTTTTGCAAATATCTTCAAATCCTGGGAGAAGAAGAGGAAATAAAACCTGCTTCTCTCAAAGATCTGCAAGTTCTGAGTGGCGTAAAAAGAGTTAAGTATTGCAGTGCTTTGTAACATTGATAAAAACGTGTGTACTTTAATTTCTAATAAAAAAATCAAGGAGGTATGAATAGCAATAAAATTGCTCAAAAATTGTTCAAATTGAAGGGAAACAATTGGAAATGGATTTAGAAATATAATGTTTAGCTAAGCAAGCTATAATGTTCTGTTATTTTAATCAGCATTGTAAAGTAATTTAAATGATGCAAGAAGAGACTTTTATACTTTAATATATAATCACTGTTTTTCAATGCATTCATCAAAAGGTATTTCACGTTAATGATTCTATAGCTGACGATAGGCACCAGCAATAATGGTCCCTTGTCTATTCTGGGTTTGTGTTTGGAGCTTTTCAATTTGACTCTTTTCCTTACTGATCTTAAAGGAAAATTTCTGCAATTTGAAAGAAAATTCATGTTGGTAAATATTTCAAAGATTTAAATAATTTAAAAAAGAAATCTAAAGATATTTCTGCAATATTATTTCTTCTGTAACAACAGGACATTGGAACAAACCACAGGGGTATCTAAATGACTCCTCTGCCTGCAGGCCCTTGAAATCCCCCAAAGATGGAACTGTCTCTTGATTAAAAATCTTCTCCAAAGAGAGCTGAAATTCTCTCACTCCATTGCCATTTTGTCTGTGTTAAATAAATGTTCACTGAAATTTAAAGATGTTGTATGAATAAATATCAAAGAAGTTCCTTCTTATTTCTGAATTAATGTCTACCATAAACAAATGACTCTTTCCAAAAGGTGTTTTTAAAGGATGACTAAAAATGTCTTAGCGCTGTTTCAGTCTTTGCCTTGTCCTCAGACCTTTGCTAGAGAAAGAAATATCAGAAAGCTGAAGGACATAGTGCTGTTTCCAGAACAATGAAAATGGAAATCCCAGGATTGTGAAGACTTGGCCCTGTCTTTACTAGAATCCCTCTCTTCCCAGAATAAGTCATGAATTTGATGTGGATAGCCATACTTCTGCCCATGTTGGTAATTGTTCACTGAGGAGAATCCACCCATCCATCCATCTTTTTAGTTTAATCAATCAAAGAAGACAGTTCAGCCCTACCTCTGTCTGTAAAGCCATCTCAACACCATTTCCAAGTTAGACAGCTTCCAGTTTGACTTTCCAGAAACACTTTTGGAAAAGACAGCTTTCCTTCTTTTTATCAACCAAACAAGACACAATGAAGTTGGATTCTAAATGTTCAGGGGCTGGGAAGAGGCTAGTTGTGTTGTGAGGTAGGGTGAGCAGGAGCCTGTATTGTGAGCTGAGATGACCTGGAGGGAAGGTCTGGCTGTCATCTCTCCCTCTGAACTGGGCTGTGCTGCATTAGAGATAAATGGTCAACTCTACATGGGCACCGTGGCCACAGACTGTTCCCCAGTGAGGCAGGCTCTGTGGGCCAGAAAGGACTGAAAGCTACTGCTGTGAGCAGAGCCTCCATTCTCTGTTTGCAGAGGCATGTGTGGCCAGCATTTCAGTGATGCTTGGGAGAATGGAGATGACTCAAGGATGGGGTTGGAGTGGGTGGTGGGGACTTAAGGCAAATGCCGAGGTGCAGCCAGCTGTGTCCAGAGCAGAACAAAGGTGTGGCAGGAAGGAGGGAACCTCAGAGGCTGTGAGCCTCGGTTTCCATACATGTAAATGATCAGTCATCACAATTCTGCATCGTGGGTTTATTGTGTGCATTTAGGAGGGAATAAGAGCGAGGTGCTTAGCCCAAAGCCTGCTGAATGGCAGCTGCTCTCTGAGGACAATCTGCAAAGGGGCAACTGTGCTCAGGAACATGGAACCTTCCAGGAATGACTCCAGATGACTGATCAACTGTGTAAGCCTCCACAGCACTCAGAACATCTAATGGGCCACAGGGGTTGCAAAAGAGCGCAGTAAAAGGACTTCTACCCACATAGGACAGAAGCTCCCAAACCCTCACAGGTCCTCAAGGTCACATCAGGACAAAATTCAGGCCACCCAGCTCTTCACATGCACACAGTCACTCTCCCTTCTGCTGAGTGTTTACTGAGTCCCCATGGACTGTCCAATGCCCAGTGCCTGCTGTCCTGTGGAGTGAGAGATGAAGGAGGACTTCTACTCAGCCTGGAGGAGACTGTGACTTGCAGAGAAGAGGGCATAGCACGCATCCTGCAGTCCTAAGCTGGTTGGCAGGCAGTGCATGGAGCTCCTAGGCTGGCTGCCACACCTGCAAAGTACAGCAAAGCCAGATCAGGGCAGAGGCATCAGCAGCCAGAAGGTTAGATAGGTGTTCTTGCATAGCAGCAGTCAAGCCCTGTGTGGCATAGTACAGCAGCAATAAGTTATTCTGTCAGCGAAGTTCCAAAGATCAAGAAAAAGAAAAGCCCGACAATGTTCCTCTGATGATTGGGGTAAGTGCAGGGAGGTACTGGCAGTGATAAAATTTGCTAGAGCAGAGTGATACATTTGGCACATTCAATTTACACAGTCTTTAACTGTGCCTGTTCCCTCACACCCCACCTCCGAGAAATAGATAGGCAAGAGAAAAGGAAAGAGAGAGGAAGATGAGAAGTTGGGAGGTTTGGGCAGAGATAATCCTCCTACCTACCACTTTATGCCTACGTAAATGTGCACTTGGAGTAAGCAGAAGCAAGTTGGTGTCCCTGTTTAGTCCCTGTGCCACTTCTCCAGGGGACTCTAAGCACCCCAAGGGCTGGGCATGCAACTTGATGATTTTAAAGGCTCCTGTATATCTCATGGGGCTGCTAAAGCCTAGTGGTGCCAGCTACTTGAGAAACGGCTGCCAGCACAGGTCTTCGGGATGCCCACCGTCACCAGGGCCCCTGCAGTCAGCTTCTTACTGGGCAAAGAGAGGGCCTTCTAAACCAAGAGTCACTCCTATTTGCTAAAAATCCCCATGAATTGTTTTGCAGTAAAAACTGAAATCCAGCTCGTGGTCTGGATGCTCACACAGGCTGTGACCTTTGTCTTTTCTCCGGTCTACCCCGACACATTACTCTCTCGCTGCCTCTCCATCCTTTTTGGCCAGGCTGGCCTTCTATTCAGGGCACTCACACAGGCCACTTCCTTTTTCTGAAGTGCTTTTTTCCCAGCTAGTTGCAGGTCTCCATTCTACTTCCTTCAATTCTCTTCTTCCTGGGACCTGCCCTGACTACCCCAGCTTAATTGCAATGCCCCATGTACCACACACTCTCATTTCCCTTAGCCCTCCCTGTTCTAGATTTTTCTGTCACTCATCATGGTAATGTCTTAGAATTTTTGTGATTCTTATGCTTATTTTTTTATTATCTCCACTTTCCCACTACAATGACCCTGGATGGGTAGGATTTGGGTCTAGTCTGGTTTCTGACATGTCCCTGTCTCCTAGCAGCGTGCTCAGTACAGAGTTCAAAACCCAGTGTTTTGATGATTGTACGTGCAAATGAATTACTGTGCTAAACACCAATGGCATGATATTGTCTTAAAAGGCTCGCTGGAGGGAAACTGGATGACAGGCATTTTGTTATCACACAACACTCACTTTAGAAATGCCCCTCCTTCTTCCTCTGAAAAGTATCTGTTCATTTCAGATGGCCATTTTTGAATTGGGTCTTAGGAAGAAGTAAGAGTAGCTAAGAATTATATGAAGAAGTGCTCAACATCACTGGTTATTTGAGAGATGCAGGTGAAGACAACACTGAGATTTCATCTCACTCCACAAAGAATGGCTGCTATTTCAGAATTAGCCAGCAACAGATGTTGGTGAGGCTGCGGAGAAGAAGGAACCATTCTCCACTGTTGGTGGGAGTGTAGACTCATACAACCCCTGTGGAGATCAGTTTGGAGATTCCTCAAAATGCTAGGATTGGAGGTCCCCTTTGACCCCGCCATTGCTCTGCTGTGTATTTACACAAAAGAATTAAAAGATTCATATTACACCCATGTTTATAGCAGCTCAGTTTGTGATTGCTAAATCCTGGAAACAACCAAAATGTCCATCAACTGGAGACTGGATAAAGAAAATGCGGTTCTTTTACAGAATGAAGTGTTATTCTGCCATTAAAAATGATAAGATTGAGTCAAATGGATGTACCTTGAGGACATCCTCATAAGTGAAATAAATAGGTCACAGATGTATAAATATTGTATCTTTTCTCTGGTATGAGAAAAAGAAGTTGTAAATGAATTCTAGTATATATAGTTGATGTTGTGAAATAGAAAATATTTAAAAGGAAAGAGGGTGTAGGAGTAAGGAAGAAGGGGGAAAAGAATATGATAGTAATAAAAAGAAAACAAAGTTTATGTATATAAGGGGTGGGGCTTGCATGGTGGATGGGGAAAGGGGAAAGAATGAGAATTAAGCCATGTCATATTCTGGTACAAACTCTCAATGTTGAATGTGGTGATGCTGTGTATTCATAATGTATCAATAAATATTTGAATTTAAAAAAAAGAAATGCCCCTCCTACTTCAAATGAGATTTTAACATAGATTTTTGAAGATAATTTGGCAACCCATATCACAGGCCTTAACCATAGACTGATGTTTGATCCATCAAATCCACACCTAATAATTTCTCTTAGGAAAATTGTCATATATGTTCATAAATGTTTATCTCAAGAATGGACATGCCAGTGTCATATTAAATAGAAAAGACTGGAATGCATGATAATACTCCATCTGTGAGCTAACAAAAACATGGCATGCATAAACAATGGAACATGGTTTGGTTATTAAAATACAGAGGAGTAGATATTTGTGGTATTTGCATTGAAAAAGCTATAAAATTACAAATATAATAGAATCTCACATTTTAAAAGGGATATATATATATGTATACATATATATAGGGATACATATATATATATGTATCCCTATATATGTGAATAAAAATACATATACATATCTTTCTCTACTTATATGTATATGTCTTTTCCCAGATAATTAACTTTCCCAGATAATTAACTTATGCTTTATAATGCTGTTATTTGAAATTTCTAAATTGATGTTTTAACATTTTTTGTAAAATAGTCTACATTAGCTTATCTTTACTATTTCTTTCTTGAGCATCATCACTTTATTTTGTTTCTATATTTAGTAAAAATGAAAATGAGTCTTATTTCCAATGTAAAAGTTTATCTCAGTGCTAATATTTAGTATTATAATTTGATTTAATAGAAGCACAGTTGCCCTTGTCATCCATGGGTTGTGTTCCTAGTGGGAATACCCATTCCTAGTGGGTGGCTGAAACTGAAAAACCAAATCCTTCAAATGCCACATTTCCTTCTCACACATACACACCTAGGATAAATTTTATTTTATAAATTAGGCATCGTGGGAGATTAACAACTGGTAGTAATAGAGTAGAATAAGTATTGTAATACACTATTACAAAAGTTATGTGAATGTGATCTTTCTCAGAATGTCTTATTTTTTGCACTGTTTTTAAAGATTTTAATGTAATCCAAGTATTATTAGTAAATAGTATATAAATCTGTTCTCTGAAAAAATTTTTCATAGCAAAAGTAGTTAAGGAACAACAATGATAAATACATTGTGCATCATGATTTTAAAAAATATTCATTTGCTAATCTATTTCTCAACTCATTTCCTTATACCATTCTTTTGTATAAAACATTTCAGTTACTAACCAAGTATCTCACATTAGGTATAATTTTGAATAGTTTCTTATTTCACAAGTTTTGTTATACATTTTGGTCCTCTTATACACTCTTAGTTTCTCAAGCCAGACAGACAACCCAACATTTACACATGTGTTTTCCATTTTTTTTTTTTACTTAATAGTACAGTTTCAGGGTGCCTCCATTTACCTAGAACTGTCTCAAGTTTATCCTTCTTTATGGAAGATTACTCCATTGTATTTTAGAAATACCACACATCTTTATCCATTCACTGGTTGATGGGCATTTGGGCAGTTTCCAAGATTTCACTATTACAAACTGTGCTGTTGTAAACATGACTGTGCATATATCCCTGTAGTATGGTGCTTTTAATTCTTTTGGAAAAATACCAAGAAGGTGAATAGCTGGGTCGAATGGGACCTCTAACCCCAGTTTTTGGAGGTATCTCTGTACTGATCTCCGGCAGTCTACACCCCCAACACTGGAGCAGGGTTCTTTTCTCTCACAGCCTCATTAGCATTTCTCAAAATATCTTATTGTACTGCTCTAACCTTCCTATTCTTGAGATGATGTGAGAAGTTACAATTCCATCTTGAATAAAAGAGATCAGGGAGTCTGTTAAAAGTATTGGGCTACACATCACTAGAAGAAAGAAACCTGGTTCAGGTACTCCTGGAACGTGAACTCATAGAAATACTAATGGTTTACTTTCAAGAGTAGATGTCAATGGTTCAGCATCCTCTTTAGTTGAAAGTTTCTTCACCAATAACTTTACTATATCTTTTTTTTGAACTCATCAAAGCATTACTGCAGAAGTTGTAATCCTTTAGTAATCATGTGGGTGATTCTCATGCTTTGGAGTTATTGTGAAATGAAGCCACGATTAAAAACACATAAACCCAACAGTTGAGCTGATAGAGCAAGTGGAGTAGCATCTATGCCGCGGATACACTGGACAAAAGGATGGTTCGTATTCCAGGAGGAAGAGCGCGAGAGAGCTCCATATTTGACTGTGCTACTCAGAATGGCTTGAAGTTAAAATTTTGTGAATTGTTTACTTTTGGAACTTTGCATTTAATATTTCTTGACCATAGTTGACCACAAATAACTGAAACTGAGGAAAATAATGTTGGGGATAATAGAATTACCATGGTTTCCAATCTCTCTGTCTCTATCTCTCTCTCTGTCTCTGTCTCTGTGTCTCTGTCTTTGTCTCTATTTCTCTCTCTCTCTCTCTCTCTCTCTCTCTCTCCCTCTATCTCTCTCTCTCTCTGTCAAAATTGTTGTCTAAGTATTCTGGAGGAGGAAGAGGGAAGTCTGTGGAAAAGAAAGGATGGTCAGGCCAGAGCTTCAGTAGAAGGAGGTCAACACGGGGTTTGTTCTTGTTGAAGTGCCTCAATCTCCCAGTTTCCCCAGCCAGCCACAGCATAGCTTGGCTAGCAGCTGCTGAGACTCTAGGCACCACTTCCAATGGACGGGGACAACCTGCCTCAGTGTCCGTCTTGGTTCTTAGCATTTCCTCTCTTCCAGACTACTTGGCCAAGGTGCAGATCTCAATTTTGCCACTTCAGAAGCAGCTGCTTCCTCTTTGAAGAAAAGAGAGGAGAGGCAGCCTAATACAGCTAAGATTAGGAGGGATTTGGGCCCTTTATTGACATCTCCAACCTCCTCAAGCCCGTTACTTATGATAAATATAGCTGGTCCTCCTCCAGATTCTTTGACTTCAGAGCCACCATTTTCCCAATATTAATGACTGGGGTTTTATTTTATTTGTGTGTGTGTGTGTGTGTGTGTGTGTGTGTGTGTGTGTGTATGTGTGTGATGTTATATCATGTTAGCATTATTTGTTGGATAATCTTTTCATCAATATATCTCCTTTTTTAAAGATCAATTAAACAAATCTGTGTGGGTCTATTTCTGGGCTTGATATTTTATTACATTGATCTGTATTTCTATTCTTTGAACAAAACCACATTGTCTTAATTGTTGTAGTTTTATAAAAAGCCTATAAATCAGAAGGCGTCCATCCTTTAATTTCGTTCTTCCTCTTTAAAATTGTTTCAGTCACTCTAGGTCCTTTGCCTCTCCTCATAAATTCTGATTAGTTCACCAATCTTCAAAATAACTGTCTCAGATTTTTATTAGGATTGCATTGAATCTATAGCACAAATTGTGAAGAACTGACAACTTGATAAAATTAGATTTTTCTGTCCATGAACATGGAATAACTGTCCACTCTCTAGCTTTATATTTTGATCATAGTGTTTTGTAATCTTACACATATAGTGTGATATAGATCTTATACATATTTTAGACTTTTTAATAAGGTTTTCATTTTAAAGGAATGCTAATGTAAATTGTATTTTGTTTTAATTTCAAGTTCCCCTTGTTTATTGCTGTTATCAGGTAGACCTTTGACTTTTACAAAGTAAACCTGGATCTTACAACTTCACTATGATTGCTTATGAGTTCCTAGAGTATGTTCTGGTTCTTTCAGAAATCATATCATCTGTGAGGAAAAGTGATTTCATTTCTTTTTACCTGCACATTATGTTTCTTCATCTTGTCTTATCGCATTAGGTAAGACTTCCAAGATGATGATGAAAAGGAATGTTTGGTTTATTTTGTATCTTAATAGAAAAGCTTTGAATTTCTCAATATTAATATGGTATTAGCATTTTATCCTTGCAAGCTGGAGAAGTTCTCCTCTATTTCTATTTTGCCAAGAGTTTTTATGATGAATGACTTTGTCGTGTACTTCATCTGCATCTGTTGATATGCTCATTTGATTTTTCTTTAGTCTTTTGATGTGACTGACTTAATTAATTAATTAATTTTCACACATTGAATTAGGTTTGCATACCTAAAATAAACCCTACCTGATTGTGATCTATAGTGCTTTGACCTATAATTGGATTAAATTTTCTAATGTTTTACTGAAGACTTTTGCCTCTATGTCCATGGAAAATATTGATCTGTAGTTGACTTTTCTTATATCTTTCTCTCGTTTGGATATGACCCTAATGCTGAACTCAGAGTTGTGAGTATTCTATGGCCTTTATTTTTAAAACAAAGTCCAAGGAATTGATAGTATTTCTTAATTAAATGTTTGATAGAATTAATCAATAAAATTAAACTTGGTGCTTTCTTTATTGTTGATATAATTTTTCAAATAAATACTTGCCTGTTAAAATTACTTCTCCTTGTATAAGTTTTAGTACATGGTGTCTTTTAAGGAATTGGCATGCTTCATCTGTTATGAAATTTGTGAAGATTTACAGGCGTGGTGACTCATGTCTATAATCCCAGCCCTTGGGAGGCAGAGGCAGGAGGATTGCTGAGTTACAAAGTGAGACCCTGTATATAAAAAAAAGAAAAGAAAAGAAAGGAAAAAAAAGAAATTTGTGAAGATAGAATTGTTTACAATAATCTCTATTATTCTTTTAATGTACTTGTAATTAATAGTGATAGTGCCCTTAATAAATCATGTCTTTTCTTATCTTTTTATCATTAGCCTAGCGAGGAACGTTTTGATTTTATTGATATTTTTAAAAATCACATTTTCAGTTTCATTCATTTTGTCTGTGGTTTAGTATTATGACTTCTTTTTTTCTGATTTCTCTCTGCTTCCTGCTGCTATGCTGTGAACTGCTTCTCCTTTGTCCCACTATTCTTTCCATGCTGCCCTTTCTGGGTGCCAGCAGCCTATGGACCAAAACCTCTTCTCTAACAGGCAGATATTGAGTACTGTATTCCACCAATAGAGAAAGTAAGACACTTACTTCAGATTTAATTTGCTTTTCTTTTCTTGGCTTTCTATAATAGAAGCTTAGGTGTTTGATTTGGGGTGCTCAGTCATGAAAATCTCTCTCTAAACACTGCTTTTGCTGCATTCCACAAATTTTTAAGTTGTTAGTTTTATTTTTATTTAGTTCAAAACACTTTAATGTTTCTTTTAAGATCGATGTGTTATTTAGCTGTCACTTAACACAAGTATTTAGGGACTCTGGTTGATTTTCTGTTCTTAATTCCTAGTTCATTTTCACTATGTCTGTGCACAGATTTCTCCCCTTTTACATTTGCCTAAGGTATGTTTTATGGAATATAATGTGATCTAGCTTAGGGAAAATTCTTCTTGAGCTCATGAAGCATGTGTATTCTATCGGTGTTGAGTGGTCTATAGATGTTAATGACATGTAGCTGATTGATGGTGATATTAAATTCAACTATTATCTCACTGATTTTCTGCCTGCTGAATTTGTTCATTCATGGTAGAGGAGGAGTGAAATTTCTGGCTTTTTCCTTTCCAGTTATATCAGTTTTGGACTCGTGCATTTTGCTCCTTTGTTGCTTGGTGCACGTATATTAAGATTTGATATGTGTTTTGGAGAATCTGTCATTCTGAAAGGAACTTCTTTGTCCCCCATAACTTCATTTTCTGCACAGTCTGTGCTATCTGAAACTGTAGTATAACTGTATACTCTTCTTTTCCTTTAGTCAGTGTTAGTGTGTTATCTTTTTCTACTCATTTAATCTATAGGTGTTGTTAGATTTAAAATAGATTTCTTATAGAAAAGTAATGGCTGGGACTTCCTTTTTGATGATCTCTCTTCTGATGTTTGTATTTCACCTGGTACATTTAGACGCTTGACATTCAAAATAATTATAAATAGGGTTTGATTACTATCTTCCATATTAATTATTATTCTCTATTCATTGCCCTATTATTTTCTTATTTATTCTTTCACTTCTTTCTTACCTTGCTTTAATTTCCAGTACTGCTTCTTTTCATTTCTTGTCCTTTTCTCCGTCTGATATTTTGAACATGGACAGATCACACGTATAATAATTGGCCCATGGTTGCTGAATATTCTTATCTTGTTTTTTTCAGTATTTTCTTCTCTTGGCTTTTCTGTTTGGGAGGATTTTATTGAGCTATCTTCAAGTAAGAGATTCTCATACTTGTCCAGACAAATTATAGGACTGTAACTGGGATTCATTTCTCTTACAGTGTTTTTGATCTGTAGCATTTAGTTTTCATTCTTCCTTACAATGTCCATCACTTCACTCTCAATACTCATCTGTTTTTGCATGCTCCCTAGCATTAGATCCTTTAACATTGTAGTTGTAGTTATAAATTCCTTATCTCATCATTTAATCATGTCTTTTATATTGATTCTGCGTCTGTTATTCTTTGTCTCTTCAGCCTCTCTATTTTGTCTTTTAGGATGCCTAGTAATTTTTTCTTGACAGGTATTCTGTACTGAGTAAAACCAACTACAATACACAGGTGTTTAGTAATGTAGTAATTAGGTTTAGGGGAAGATAAAGTAGTCTATAGTATTATTATTAGTTCTCAATATTCCAATTAATTTGTGTATCTGGATTGTCGACTTCTCAAATTCTTCTTCATTTCCCCTAAGTGAAGAAGGATGGTTGGTTGTGTCTGAAGTTAGATTTTTCCCTTCCTTTTGGTTAAATGGTTTCTCCTGATGGGAGAGGTTGCTAAGAATGGACTGCTGTGGCCTATTTCAGAATACTGTTAAGTAATGGTTTCAGAGTGAAGGTATTTTTCTATAATGGCTGCTGTGAGACCCTGATCAAGCTGGAAAACTTAATATCCACTTTGTGGATACCTGGTCCCCCTAGTGTGTTTAACTTATACTTGTCCACATTCAGCCTCAACAAACCATCAGTTATAATTTACTATGATCTCTCTTCATACTGGCTCACAAGCAGTTGCACTTGTGGATTTCTACTCCAGGGACCAGTGATTTTCTCTTTGCCTGTCTGTCTCCAATGTGGAAGCAGAAGTTTTCCCCATGACTGCTTTTCTTTTTTGGATCTAAGAAGAGTTTCTGATTTTTTTCAGTTTGTTCAGGTGTTTACTTATTTTAGAACAGAACGGTAACTTCCCAGTTCCTTACATGCCAAACCATCATTATTCTTTCTTTAAAAAAAATTCTTGCTAGTGAGTTCTTCCAAGCTAACCTTAAAATCACTTTGCCAATTTTCCAATGGAACATAAGAAACTTACAAAAATACACTATTGTAACAGCATTTGGTATTTTTACAAAGGAGATTATACATTTCTTCAGTTATGCAAATTATAATCCACACGATTGTGCACTTCACAAAATTTTAAGTCTTTTACAAAGACTCATGTTGTCCTGAGGAGACCTTACATGGTAATAATTGTTATCTCAGTGTTACATATGGGAGGAGTGAGGCATAGAGTTTACGCCATTTGTTCCAATTCACCTTGCTAGTAAGGGGAACATGAAGTATCGTGACCAAGGCCATTGGGTGCCAGGCTGTCCACCTGCCCAACATAATCTTAGACACACTTGGAACATGCAGGGCCCTTTGTAAGTGCTCATGGCCACAGAATTCAAGGATCAGGAGGAACTTCCCTCCGTCTTATAAGACAGTTACCTCTTAGGGAAGACCTGGAGACATGCCTAGAGTGGAGGTGATAAGCTTAGACATTTATTTACAGCAGAGAGTGCTTCCTGCCCAATGTGGCAGAAATAGTTTAAAAGAATCTGGAATGAAACAAAGTCTGAATCTGGAGCCACATAACATGAATTTGTCATTCAATGTGTATTAAAAAAAAAAAAACAACCTAATGCAGACTTGGAATCTTGAGAAAATGATCAGAAAGAACAGAGGAGACTTGGAAATTATAAGATATATTGCATATTTTAAATTTCTCTTTTTCATCAGAATAATGAGACCAAGGTATGCTGTAGAAGGGACTGTGGTGAAGCTGGGCCTCGATCTCTGTTTTAAGGAGATGTTGTGAAGGCTGTTTCATCTTTGGGGGGTATAGTGATGGTGCCCCTAGTTATGGTAACGGTACCCTCACTGGTATCTTCTGTGTGCACCCTGTTGGCTTTGTCTGACATTTCTTTCTTATTTCTCATCAAACTACTAAAACTTATAACATCAACTTCATACATAATCTCTTTGAAGAAAGCATACACCTTTTTCATGTACTCCAAGGCTGTATTTCATGATTTTTACTGCAGCATTTTTGTGTCAATAAAGAGTTGTCTTGTTATCTGTGAATAAAGGTGGGACACATGGAATATGGATTAAACGGGTAGTAGAGTACTGCAGTGTAAAGGAATGAAGTTGATTCCTGCCCCCAAAAGATTGAGATATATTATATAATATGAATGAATAAACTTATAACACAAAATACTGTATTTTTCCTGAATTGAATGTCTATAAATAGATAGCAGATGATCACTGGAGAACACACCTGAAATTCTAGCACTCTGGGCAATGGAGGCCAGAGGGTCACACATCTGAGCCCAGCCCAGGGAGCTCAGTGTCATAACCAGGCCCTGTCTCAAAGTAAGAAATGCAAAAGGGCTGAGGATATGACTTTTCTTGGGTTCAATTTCTAGGACTGCAAAAGTAAAATAAAATAAAATACTAAAAATTATAAAAATAGTAAAAAAAATTCAGTATTAGATGAGATATTTATTAGCAGTGAAATAATGTGTACTAACCTCAAAGGCTGACTATGACAAAACAGATAGATGGTAATAGACTTTCCTTTTGCCATAGACAACTATCAAACTGGAGAAAATTTTGGAAATATCTGTTTAAGGCATGGAAGGCAGGCTTTGCCTTTGCTCTTTTTCTGTTAGAAGAGTACTTAGCCCTTTACCAGCACCACAGGCATCCCACTAACCCGAACAAGGCCACGTGTTCGGAGTATCCAGTTCTTCAAATTGAGCTTTTCTGTTCTCTCCTCTCCCTTATTTCCTGTCTTCTTGGGTTGATTTAAGTATATATACTGTTTATTTTACTTTCCCTGGTTTATTTTTTTAGTATACTTCTTTTATTTAATTAGAGATTGATTGAAATAGCCTGTCATATATTCTTAAGAAGTCACAGTCTCTTTTGAATTAATATTATACCATTTCTTGTACAACGAAGAACCTTACAATAACACATTTCTATTTATTTCTCCTGTAATATGTTGTTTTCATATACTATATTTTTACATATAATAAATACACCCACCATCAAACATTTTAACTTAAGCAATCAACATCTTTTTTTTAAAGCTGTAAAAGAAAAAACTTGATGATAAAAAAGGAAAAATGGAAACAGCTTATTCATATGAAGGGTGGGGGCCTGAAGGGGGCAGGGAAATGGGGAAAAATAAGAATCAAGATATATTATATTATGTACAGGTACAAATTGTCAACAGGGAAGGCGATCATAATGTATTCCTAAGTTGCACCAACAAATGAAACTTATTAAGCAAAATAAATGAGCTATAAAAAGAGAAAAATTATCTCTTAGACTGACATTCTCTTTTCTTCTTTTGTATAAACTAAGTATATATTATTTATTTTTAGTTTATTTACTTTAGGGGAAGGAAAGGTAATTGCTAAAACTATCAATTTTGTCCTTATTTTCTAAGGACATTTTTACTGGATACAGGATATGGGGTCAACTTACTTTCATTTCAGTATTTAAAGTACAATATGCCATTGTCCTACAACTGACATTGTTTCTGATAAGAAATTATCAATATTTTGATGCTATTTTTCTTGTACATATGAGATTTAGATTTTGCTTTTTCACATTTTTTTTTTTTTTTACAATTCTAAGTATTTCCAGCCTGGGTTTGCATGTAATGTGTCTCAATATGTCTTTATATTTACACTGTTTGTGATTTATTGAGTTTCTTAGATCCATATATTGATATTATTTTGCAAACGTAGAATATTTTAACTCATTTTTGTCAAATAATCTTCCCTTCCCCAATTTCTCTCACCTCCTAACACTGCAGTTCCATTTGCATTAACCATTAATGAGATGACTCAGACCTCTAAGTCTCTGCTAATTTTTAGACTTTTTAAAACTTCAAGTGCAATGCTTTCTCCTGACCTACATCCAAATTCACTGAATTTTCTCTTGCATTTTTCCAAATCCTATTAATTTTATCTGGTGAAATTTTTATTTTGCTGTTTTAGAATTCCCACTTCATTTATTTTAATAATTTTAGTTTCCTTGTTGAGATTTTTCCATTTGTTTTGCAACTTTAAAATTTCTTTTAAGTCTTTGAACATATTTATAAAAGCTTTCATAAAGTACTACATTCTCTGCATAATCTTATGACCATTTTATAGAGAAGTTTTATTTATTTTTCCTGTTAATATACAATTTTTCTTCTTTGCATATTTGATAATTTTCTTTTTTTACTGGTTGTTTTATTATTATGACTGCTGTATAATTATGACTATTTTCTACTGCCTTTATCTAAAAACTATTGTTCTTTATTTATAAGTAATTTAATAGGAGAGATCTCTGATCATGTTTGGACTTGTGTTGTTAAGTTTTGTTAGGATAGGAGTCGAGTCATCGTTACTCTAAGACTGACACACCTTACTTTGCAATGTAGCCTCTACTGGGTCTAGGTGGTTCCTTGGAGTATTAGAGAGACAACTCTACTCTCTTTGACCAGAATTCCTATGGTTCTGATTGCTACATGTGCTCTAGAATCTCCATTTCCAGCCCACATTTTCTCTTATAACATTTTGTGCTCCTTGAGGTCTTGCAAACATATACCATGTACATTCCTACTTTAGTATTCAGCCCCCAATTCCTGGGGACTTCTAGGAAAATTCTTGAACTTCTTCTCTCAGACATGTCTTATTTTTTACTATCTTGTCTTTTAAATTCTTGTCATTTAACATGTTTTAAACTAAACTCCAACTGAAAGGGTGTGAGACTCAACAGAGGAATAAAATAGAGTTATAGAATATTACAAGAAACACATTTGAAGTATAAAGAGTTAGGTTAAAAGTAAAAATGTAGGAAAAACCATAATAAATATATGATACATTTATTATATCAGACAGAGCAACTTTAAGAATTTTATCATAATTAAAGAGATCATTTTATTAGAATAAATTATATGTCATTCATCAAGAGGAGTAATGATATTAAAAGCATGTAAACCTGAGAATGAAGTTTCCAAACATAAAGCAAAATACAGAACTAAAAGAAGAAATAAGTAAACCTACAATTATCACTACAGTCTTATGGATTTCTCTGTCTATAGTTGATAAAGAAAATAGATAAAAATGAATTCAGAAAACGTTGTCAACCAACTTGCCTTACTTGACATTAGCAAAAGTTGATACTTGATTAATTCATAAAACACAATCATTTTAGTGTATGTGGAACAGTTACCAAAGTAAAATTTATGCTGGGACCTGATAGAATGTCGCCTATTTCTTTGCCTATGTTATGTTTCCTTTAATTTTTTTTTTCTGAGACAAGGTTTCATCATGTACTTTAGCCTTGCTTGAACTCACTACATAGTTCAGGCTCATCTTGAACTCATATCTGTCCTTTTGCCTCAGCCTCCTGAGTACTAGGATTATAGGCACATGCCAGCATGCTTGTTAAGTCTCTGTATGTTGTAAAAGATTAAAATCATGTGGGCCGGGGATTTAGCTCAGTGGTCCTGGTGCCTGCCTTGCAAATGCAGGGGCCTGGGTTAAATCCCAGTAACCACTTACAATAATATTGGGTGTGGTGACTCATGCCTACTAGCAATCAGTACTACATACCACAGTGCTGAGTGTGGTGGCTCACGCCTGTAATCCCAGCACTTGGGAAGCAGAGGCAGGAGGACTGCTGTGAGTTTGAGGCTGAGCTCAGGACCAGCCTGAACTACAAGTGAAACCCTGTCTCAAAAACAAAACAAAAACAAAACAAAACAAAACAAAAATTGTGGAGCTTTTTCCCACTGATCATATGAAATTAAAGTTGAAAATAAAGAATACAAAAAGCTGGAGCATATTCACATATTAAGCTATAAACCACACAGTTCTAGATAAACTATTTGGTAAAGGGATAAAATCACCATGGAAAATAGCAAAGTATTTTTTAAAATGGTATTGAAAATACAACACATATAATTGTATGGGTGCAGCGAAAACAATACTCAGGGGAAAATATATTATATTAAATGTTTATATTAGAAGAGAAAATATCAAAATATAATAACCTCTAAGTCTAAGAAAATACAAGTAAATTCAAACCAAGCAAATTGAAGAAAATAAGTAACAAAAAGAAGAATAAAGAGCAAGGAATATAAATTGATCAAACATTGAAAAAATTGTTTTTGCTAAAGATTAAGAAAGTTGAGATATCCCTAACTAGGTTAACTGAAATCAGAAAAGAATAAACACAAATACTTAATGTCAGCAATAAAACAGATGATCACTAGAGATAAAACAAATGTTTAACAGATAATAAAAGGACATTATGAATACTTTTCTGTAAAAATTAACAACTTAGATGAGTTGAAAAATACATTTCAAAATATGAATTAGGAAAGCTAGCAGAATAAAAAAGCTGATTAGTCACATAGCTGTTAAATTGAATTTGTTATCATAACCTCTCTACAAAAGCCTCACATATAGGGTGGATTCCATGTTGACTTATTTCAAATTTTAATGAAAAATAATACCAATCTTACACATAGTCAAAAAATGAGGAGGAAAAGAATGCATCACAGCTTTTTTTGATAAACCTAGCTCAGTGATAAATATGGTAACTGAAGAACATCAGAAAATAAGAAAATTGCAGACCAGTATTTTTCATGAGCTTTGATGCAAAAGTCCTTAACAAAATGTAAGTCAGTAAAAAACCATACTGATTTTACATCATACTTATATGGATTATCTAAGGAATGCAAGGTTGGTCTAACCTTAAAAAATTAAGGTAGCAGAATTATCAAAATAAATTTTAAAATCAGGTGTTGAGGGCTGGAGATTTAGCTCAGTGGTTCTGGAGCCTGTCTTGCAAGTGCAATGACCTGGGTTTGATTCCCTGGAAACCACATACAATACTGGGTATTGAAACTCACCCCAGCACCAATCATCACCACATACCACAGTGCCAGATGCGGTGGTTCACACCTGTAATCCCAGCACTCAGGAGGCAGAGGCAGGAGTATTGCTGTGATGTGAGTTTGAGGCTGAGCTCAGGGCCAGCCTAAACTACAAAGTGAGACCCTGTCTCAAAAAGAAAACAAAAAACAAAAAAAAACGGAAACAAAACAAAAAAAGCATGTGTTGAACTCAGTAAGTCCAGAAGAAATTATTTACTAATTTTCAATACCTGTTTATAAAGATTTCTCTGGGACATAATTACAGAAAAACATTTCTGATACTCAGTTCTTCCTAGCAGCAAGAACAAATAATAAATATTCACTCTCATCACTTCTCTCTAAGACTGTACTGCAGGGCCCAGTCTGAGGAAAGAGGAAAGAGAAATAAAAGATTTCAAATTTGGAAAGTAAGAAATGAACATAGAGAAAATTCTGACATAATAATTGTTCAGGTTGTGACTTTTCAACTTTATGATAGTATGAAAATAGCATGTGTTCAGTAAGACTAACACTTCTCATTCTGCATCTTCATCTTTTCCCAGCTCGGTTGTAGGAAGCACCGTATCCTTTTCTGGTGCTGGACAGTGACAGAGAGCTCCAGTTCAGGCAATCATATGACTGTGTGGGCATGCCTCGGGGAATTCTACAATGTGATATGTAGCAAAACTACAATATTCTGTAAGTAAGATCTATTCAAAGAATTTCAATATAATATTTTCAACTTATGTTTATAGAATTATAAATCTATGGATAAATATCTATATTAATATTTACATATATAGAATTTTACTTGTAGAAAAGACAAAAGAAGTTACAATTGATTAGAATGAAGTGAATTTAGCAAAGTTACTAGAAATAATATAAGTATTAGAATTTTTTTGCAATTTTACATATTAAGGAAGAACAAAGTGAATTTTTAAAATATTATATACAATAAAGTTACATATTTAAGAAAATATGTGTGAGTTTTATACTGAAAAATTTTTTTAAAGTGTCTAGAGAAATTTTAGATCTAAGTAAGTGAAGAGATAAGGTGTACCATTAAATTTTAAAATGTACTGTTGTTATGATATTCTTTGTCCCAAAATTGACTCACTGGGATCCAAATCAAAATCACAACAGAGTTTTCTTCATTTAACTGAGAGGCTGAATCTTAAATTCGCATGGAACCTAGAAGAGCCAAAGCAATATTGGAAGAGAAGAAAACTGAGTGGCATACTACCTGGGTTTTATTATGCTGAAAATGTATTATGATGAAGACAAAGTACATTGGTGCAAAATAACTAAATAGAAGATGGAGGCTAGAAATAGCTTCATACAACCGTGTTTTCACAAAAGCTTCAACATAGTTTAATGGGAAAAGTCTGTCCTTTCATCACATGGCATTAAAACAAAGATGTCAAAAAATAAAAAAATAAAGCAAAGATGTCCATGTTGGAGAAAATATGTACTCTTTCCCTACCTGACACAAAAGAAATATTTCAAAAGGTAATTTGTGGTAGCCTATCGATAGAAATGTAAAAGGTAAAACTGCAAAATTCTTAAAAATAAACATGAAAAGGGCCAGGGATTTAGCTCAGTGGTTCCAGTGCCTGCCTTGCCAGGGTTCAATCCCTGGTAACCATATACAACAATGCAAGGTGTGGAGACTCACATCCACTAGCAGTCAGTACCAGTACCACAGTGCCAGGCATGGTGGCTTATGCCTGTAGTCCCAGCACTGTAGGAGAAGGGCAGAGGCAAGAAGATTGCTGTGAGTTCCAGGCTCACCTGGGCTGCATAGTGAGCTCTGGGCCTGAACTACAAAGTGGGAACCTGTTTCAAAAAAAAAAAAAAAAAAAGTGAAAGAATATTTGATTGACTTTTGAGTGGTCAAACATGTCTTAGATGTAATGGAAAATATAAACCACTGTAACAGAGATAGTTGATGAGAACTGATCCAAATTAAAAGCTTTTTTTGATTAAAAAGTATGTCATTAAAAAAACTGGAATGAAATTCTAGTTAGGAACACAAGATGAACTATTGATATATACAACAGCATGGATAAATTTTAGTGCAGCTAAGTCAAGCAGACAATCTCAAAGGGTCACTCAAGATATGATTACATGTTTATGGGGTCCTCCTTGGTAAAAACTACATGCTGTCTTCCTGTTATACCCTCTAGGATGCAAACAGTACGATTCCTGACTGTTCATGGGTGAATAATACTCCATTATATATGTTTCAAAATTTCTTTATCCATTCATCCACACCTACACTGCTTCTATATCTTGGCTATTGTCAAAAATGAAGTAAAAGCATGAACGTGAAAATAAGCCCCTGATAAAATAATGATTTCATTTATTTTATTGTATTGTAGTCTATGAGCATAAAACTATAAGGAATAATAATGGGATTTTTTTTTTTTTTTTGGTGGTACCAGGGATCGAACTCCATCTCTTGTACTTCCAGAGTTGGCTTGGTACCACATGAGCCAAATTCCCATCCCTACTATGGGGTTTTTTGAGTCAGTGGAAGTATTCCTTCTTTACTGAAATACTAGTAGAGATGTGAATCACTTTATTTGTTGACAGAAGATGTAGACCAAAAGAAAGCAGTTGTATTCTACGTTAATAGAAAGCAAAACACACCAGTTCATAACTAAAGAAAGGTAGAGGGATTTGTTCATTATTCACATCAGGGATAAACTGGTTTTCAAAACTGAATGGAGCTCATACAGCTCAATGAGAAAACAAGTGAGTTTAAAGAATGACCAAAACATGGGTATAAATACTTCACAAAGCAAGATATTTAAATGACTAATGATTCTACTACAAAGGGACAGTATCAATAATCCTTAGGGGATTGCAAGTGAAAACCGTTATTTGGAGAGATGTACATTTATTCAGTAGGATGGCTAGAGTTTAAACAACTATCTATGTTAAATATTGATAGGAATATAGAAATAGAAGACTGCACAATGCATGTTGTTGGCGCAATGTCAGATGAAGCAACCATTTTAGAAAATAGTTTGGTAGCTTCTCATGGAATTAACCGTACACCTTACCTGAAGCCCACCAATTCCATTCCTACACATTTTCCCTAGAAGAAACAAAATATATAACTGTGAAAGAATGTCCATAACAAGTTTATTCATAATTACGAAAAACCAAAGGGAGCCCAGACACTCATTAAAAGTAGAACTTTCTGCTAATGTTATGGGATAAGGATGTTGCTTGGTGGGAGAGTACTTGCCTAGTATGCATGAATTCTGGGTTCCATCCCCACACCGTAAACAAAAAAACAAAAACAGTGGAATGGCTAAAAATTGTGGTAGATTCACATACTGGAAGATTTTACTCAGCAGTTTCTTGGGCAATGAGTGTCCAACAATAAAAATGAACTCTTGTAGATCTCCACATTGTGCTGAGTGGAAGACGCCAGATACAAAGATCACATCCCTTAGAATTCCATTTGGAAGGTTCTTGAACAGGCAAAACTGATTCATGGAAACAGAAGTCAGAACAGAAGTGGCTAGGGAGGGTGGGAAGGTAGCTATCTGTCCACTGGGAAATATCACAGGGAAATTTCTAGGATGATAGAAATATTCTGTATCCCAGAGAAAAGCAGATCACACATACATGCACACACACACACACACACACACACACACACACACACATTTACAAAACTCAACCGTCTCTATACATTATTGACTTCTGCTGTATCCATATCCTGTCTGCTTAAAAATAAAATAATATATTCCTATAAAGAAGTTAGAACTAGCAATACATAGATACACGGTAGCCTTGCTTCTACTTTGCTGGGCTTTACAGGCCAGAAGGAGCCGAGTTTCTGCTGAGGTCCCTTCTTGAGCTTGTCTTCCTCCTTGCCCTTGTCACCCTCCTCCACTCACCACTGAGGATTTGGGAAACCACACCCCACTTTGATGTTTCCTCTTCACCTGGTTTGGTATCTTATTTCCCACGCTCTTCAATGGCGCTAGAAAGCGGGGGTTGAGCAAGTGGTGAGAGGAAGTAGAGGAGAAGCCATCTTTTCTTGTTCTTTCTGCTTGGCCCTTGACTGTTCCAAAATTCTTATTTGGGGCTGACTACTGAGTGCCGACCCAGGCCAGGCCCAGAGGACTGGAACGCGCTGAGTGGAGGAAGTCTGCAGAGCAGCAAGAGTGGGACAGTTGGAATTTCTGTGCACACCCTTGTATCTGCCCATCCCTTTATTTTTTATTTATTTATTTATTTATTTTGTTTTTGAGACAGGGTCTCGCTTTGAAGTCCAGGATGGCCCTGAGCTCAGCCTCAAACTCACATCACAGCAATCCTCCTGTCTCTGCCTCCTGAGTGCTGGGATTACAGGCGTGAGCCACCACTCCTGGCACTGTGGTATGTGGTACTGGTTGCTGTTATGTGGTTACCGGGTATCGAACCCAGGTTGTTGTGCTTCCAAGACAGGCGCCAGAACCACTGAGCTAAATCCCTGGCCCACCGTCCCTTTATTTTTAAAGCACCAGATTTTTACCTTTAAGGTCCAGAGCCTGAGACAAGCGTCCCTAACTCAGGGGAAGTGCTTTTCCTTAATCCTTTGGAAGAAGAAAAAATAAAACAAATCAAGGGAATGCATTTCTTTCCTTCTCCTTTTTATTCTGCTCTACTGACCTTTTGCTTAGCTTTCTGCTAATGTCATTTTCACTCTTGGTTGGGCTTTCCCGACAGGCAGGAAGACTTCTTTATGAAGCCACGGTGATAAAGTAGGGTCATGTATTCATTCACATGGAGGAAACCACTTCATCAGCTCCGGCCTCCATATCAAATCCCTCTAATCTAATCAGGAAAACAGCAAAACTCCAAGAGAACCCTTGTTAATCCTGGCATTTGCTACCTTCCCAGGTTTTGAAAAATGCAATTTAATTAGCAAAATCAAAGAACTTAATCTCTCTCAGGATTATTCACACAAGTAAAAATATATGTGTTAGATGCAAATATAAATATGTTGCATGGGGCTATTCACCAAGTGCATTGGTGGGGGAGGAGGAAGCTGCAGTCACCCCAATGGTGAGGAAGGAAACATATTCTGGGCTTTGTTAGTGCCTTGTAAAAATTGTGCCAAGAAGCTCCCCCTCCCCATGAATATTTCACACGCTCTTAATATGAGGAAGAACAATTTTTAAACCAAAAGGTGTTCTAACACATATATCCCACTCTCTATTTCAGCTGGCAGTTTTGGTAATATGTGGTAGGACAAGGCCGATCCTGTCGATCTTAAGAAAAATATATAGAAGTAATAAAACAGAGCTTTTCCTAACAATGATTTTTTTAAAAAAGAAATACATTCTTATCTTCAAAGATGATTGCAACAATGAAGAAAAAATGAATTCTTGTTTGTATTTCCTGTTTAACCATAGCCACCTCTAGTGTTTTCCATATTCATAAAATGTATATGGAGCTAATTTTGAATGTGCCCTTTACGACTCTGTCACAGTCATAATATCGTCATGTTCTGAAGGTGTAATTAAAGATTTACCCAGATTTATGAGACTTTATCATTATCAATAGGGTTAAGGAATGCCGGGGAGACACATTGGTGGAAGATTTTACTCAGCAGTTTCTTGAGCAATGAGTGTCCTGCTATTACTTTAGTGCTCAGGAAAAAAAAAATGACTGTTCAGTGCAAATGTATGGCCCTTTATTAGAAAGGGAACGCCAAAGACACTTCAGCCAAAATACCTCTGAGCCTGCGTCTGGCTTTCTCTCCAGAGAGGGGAAACCAGGAGAAAGCAACCTGTCCCTTCATTCATGGAAATGCGAGGGAGGGAGACATCAGCTCCCAACAGTGAAAGAACACCGACCTCTCAGCTTCCCCTTCATAGAGTTTGGGCCACATTGCAAACAAAAGACTGATTGATGTGCCTTTAGAACAATACAGGCAGCTAGGTGTGGCAGTTAAAACCTGTAATCCCAGCACTCTGGGAGCCAGAGGTGGGAGGATCACAAGTTCAAACCCAGCCTGTGTACCTTAGCAATTTAGCAAGATCTATCTCCAAAAGAGATCTGAAGATGTAGCTCAGTGCAAAGGCCCTGGGTTCAATCCCTAGTATTGTACTGATGAAAAAAAGAGGAGGAGGAGGAGGAGAAGGAGGAGGAGGAGGAAGGAGAGGAGGAGAAGGAGGGAGAGGAGGAGAAGGAGGAGGAGGAGGAAGAGAGAAAAGGATGCAACATTCTATACAGCCTCACTTGCCCTCTGGAAGGTGGAAGGTACTTTGCAATTTGTGACCCCGCACCCCCCTCCCCGCCCCCGCACGTGATGAACACTCCAGACTGTAATCTTCTAGTTTCAGAGTCAGGGAAGTCTGTAGAAAGCAGGTCTCGGTAGCAGTCACAAAAGTCAAGTTTTCCAGCCATATGTGGCTAGCATTTCATTTTCCTATGGTCAAGACAGGGGCTGGGACTCGGATTCTGGCCAGGGTTCCAGTTCCTTTGGCTTCTTTTTAGAGGCGATAATTATCTGCTCTTCTGCCTGACAAGGACAGAAGGTTGCTCATCATTTTTAATTAGTCAACAGTTATCAGCCAATAGCCATTTTTCACTTCATGGAATTGGTTAAAAGAGAGAGATGGGGTATGGGGCAAGCTCCCTACTGTGGTTTGGATAAGTATCCCACAAAGGACTTTGTATTAAAGGCCCAGTCCCCAGCCCATGGCATTACTGGGAGATAGTGGAAACTTTCAGAGGTGAGGTCTAGACAGAGATGTGGGGTCATACTGCATGTGAGAGAGGCAGCTTCTTGGCTACCAGGAGATAGGCTTCCCTCTGCCACTTACTCACCATGGGATATACCGTCTCACCACAGGCCCAAAAGTGGTCATGATCAACTGATCAAGGATAGAAATGTTAGAAAGCCTGAGCCAAAATAAACATTTCTTCTTTTTAATTTCATAGATCTCAAGTATTTGTCCTAGCCCTGGCAAGCTGACTAACACTCTGTGTTGAGAGTTCCTTGATCCAGGACTGAGTCTCCACATATTCACATCCTTCTCCTCCTTGTATTTCTCCTCTTGTTCTGTGGAATAGCAACAAACACACAGTCATGTGCTTATGCCTATGCTTTCTGCTCATCCTTTGCCTTGTAGCTGATGTCTGTGTAACTATTTAGGTCTTTACTGGCTCCTTGTTTTTGCTCCTCAAGTCTCTCAAAGGGCTCTGTGTTTCTCCTCTGATGAAACACAGATCCTATCCACTGCAGCAGGACTCTAAGGGAAACTCTCAGCCAAGAGAAGCAGGATGTCCCTTGCTGGAGGAGTGCTTCTTAGCACAAATAACATGGCCCTCTAATACGAATGGAGCCTCCCATCCACTCTCCACTATGTCCCCTTTGCTGGTGGCCATACCGATCTGCTCCCTGCATGGAAAAAACAAGCCCTCAAAGCCATAGAATGCCGGGCAAATCTGTTCCTTGTAATTGCTCTAAATCACTTCATCTTCTTATTCTTAAAAATGGCCACTGCACATGGAAGATAAACCAGGAGAAGGCAGAGGATAAAGTGTCACCCTGCTTGGTTCTTTAAAAACTGATAAGTGGCTCTAAATCTCTCCTATCCAGGTTAGTTAAAACCTGAGCCTCCGACTGGAGCGCCACACATCTTCCCATGTCACTTCTCCCCTAATGAGCTCTGGGAAAGAACAACCCGAGATTCCCAGGGACTGCGGCATGTGGGTCATTCCAGACCTTTTGCATAAAGCGAAATTAGCAAGTGGGGTTGACAAGAAGGTGACATAGCCAAACTTATTTTTTAAATTGCTTACATTTATCAGTCTATTCAGCAGGCGACTGTCATTCGTATAGACTTGCACACCAGCCTCAACGGGAAGCTCAGCACAGGGGAAATGGCCAGAGAAAGTGACAGGCCAGAGTGATAGGAAAAGGGCCTCACTACAGTTATCACAATTTCGATAGAAGTCCTGTTAACGCTCCCGGTTTTCACTTCCAATATCTCTCACATAGAAGAGAAGGAACATCTGTGGCAGGGCTGGCAATATGCTTTAGCAACATTTTGCAGGACCAAAATTAACATTAACAGGAAGACAGGTTTGTGTTCTCTGTATTTTCACTTCTGAGCACAACAGTCCCCAGGTGATTAGCAATTCTGAGCGGTGTGGGGCTGTGGGTTTGCGTGTGCAGCTCGGAGGCTCAGCATAGACAACCTCACTGTTGAGCTCAGAGTTTGGGCTTGGGGAAATTCTAGAAAATCCAATAGCTTGGGTGTTTTTCAGTCCATGTTTAAGCGTGAGGAAATGTGTACTGAGAAAATAGAAATGTTACAATGCTGCTGTGTTGGCTTGTCACCAATATTTGCTGAATACCTGTGACGGGCCAGGCTCTGTGGAGGACAGCACGAGGTAAAGGATCTTGATGTCTAGGACGGGAAGTCAAGGTATCTCTGTCCATCCATCCATCCATCCATCCAGCAGCAGCAGCACTTCTTGGGTGGCAGGTATTCTTCTAGACACGACAACGTCCTTTGGCGTAGCAATCATCAGATGTCAAACTTACCCCACAGAATTCACAGAAAGGTAAGGAAGGTGAATAAATTCATAGGCAAATTCAACGTACATAATGAGGAAAATGCTTTGCCAAACTCTATGTTTTGTGGGAGGTCTGAAGAAGCAGTCAAATTCTGGCATTTGACTGACATGTAGATCTGTCAAATCTCCAAGCTTCTCTATTGTTCTGTCTTATTGGGCTGGGGTGAAGATTGAAAATCCTCAGAATAGTGAGCAGCCATGTATGAGCTCAATAAATTATAGTCATCTTCCCCATTCATCACAACCACCATGACCATCAACACCACCGCCACCATCTCTTTTACCACCAGGCTGGACTGTCTGCTCTTTTCTCCACATCTTTCCTCTACATCCTTGTCCAATCTGCCCAGCACCCCAAAAAGTGGACCTGGACCCACAGGTCCTCTGGCTGTAGAATACCAAAGATTATCAGTACCCACCCGAAGCTGGAAGAGGCACCTTGACAACATGTAGCTTTGTGGATATCTTGACTTCAGGCTTCTCGCTTCCAAATGGAATGAATATGTTTCGCTTGTCTGCAGCCACCGAATCTGTGGAAATTTGTTATGGCAGCTGCAGGGTATTAGGATACTAATATAGCAGTCCAGTGGACATCACTAGCATTTTTATTATCCTCTACCTATTGAGGACCAACTGTGTAGAGGGTTTGTACACGGTAATATGTCATGAGTGACTCACAGTCCTTGGCATTGGGAAGCAAAGGATCTAACTGAACAACAGTCCTTAGAAGGCCAGCAATGATCTGTGGGCCATCTTCTTCTTCCTTGTCCTCATTTTCTTCTTCTTCTGTGTTCCTGGAAATTGTAATGGGGCTATATTTCTAGCACCTTTTAAAAATATATATTTTATTTTGAGATTGGGTATTGTTAAGTCTAGGTTGCTCAAGTGGGGGTTCCAACAACCTCAGCCTACTAGAATGCACACTGTATCCCTTCTCCATGAGCTTCTGTTAGGGACAAGGGACTGTGCTGGTGGGCTTTCCCTTGAGTCCTGCATTCTATTCAGATGGGGTAGGATCCATGTAACAGAGTCTCCATTCTCGCCATCACTGCCATGGATATAACTTTGGGGGCACAAAGCTGAACCAGATCTGCTGATCCCAGAAATCCAGCAAGGCCACAGTCCTGGCTCCAGAATGAATGTAGATGCTGCTTCCTCTGCAAGTGGCCAGTGAGACCTTCCCCAGCACTCCAGGGCAGTGCCTGTTGGTCCCCGGATGTCCACACCAGTAACAGCCTGTTTGTGGTTCTAGCTTTCCTGACCTACCTTGTTGAAGCATTCCAGGATGCCAGTGAGGTTTGGGGAAATTATAGCAGGGATGGCTTTGATCTTCTCTCCCAGATCTATGGAAAATACTAATCATTCCCACATTCTGCAGCTGGGCCCAGCTGAGTGATAGAGCCCTGCCTTGTATGAAGTGACACAGTGTTCGATGCTGCCGCCATCGGGAACTGTTAACCAGACAGTGGAGGGCACAAGGGGAGGGGACGGTGGGTTTCTGAACCCCACATGGGGGCTGCTTAGGACTGAGAGACCGAGTGGTGAAGGGACATAGTAGTCTTCCCAGTCTCTAGCTCAGGAGTTCCACAGGATAGTAGATAAGGGATTATGGGGTAGAAGAAACATGGCAGGGTAAATGTTGCAGGGGACACAGGAGCACCAGGCCCCTAATCTTGGCAGACAAGGAGGTGCCATATCCTGAGACAGGGGCCCAGGGCCCTCTTTGCAGGTGCACCTGCGGCTGTTGGGGAAGAGGTGGTCTCGGCACACACCTGGAGAAGGCCGGAAGTTCCCACCTCACTCTCTTGGCTCCCGTAATTGAGCCAGCTGGTACCCATCAGGCACTGAAACTTCAAATTCGATCTGGTCAGTGTAGCCAGGCGCTGCCAGGGTGGTTTGAAGCTGAATTTGGACTGCCTTGGGAGCTGTTTCCAGCGATGAGACACATGGGCTCTGAGGTTAGTGGACTGTGACAGCCGCTAGCGCTGCTCTAAGATGGGAGAGGAGATAGAAGTGAGGTCCTGGCAAGTCCCTGTAAGACTCAGCACACAACTGGGCTGAGCCTCCACCTGGAGCCTTCCTGGCTGCTGTCCTCACCTTTTCCAGCACAGGTGGACGCACCAGGAGGACCCTGAGGTCTGCCCAGGGAGGGGACTTCCAGGGGTCTGTGGTTTTGAGATTTCAGTCTTGACTTTTGCCTTTGCTTGCAAGCATGATCTTTCTCTTCCCTCAGCCTCCATTTCCTAGTCTTGAAAATAGAAGTCCTGGGCCAGGGAATTAGCTCAATGGTTCTGGCGCCTGTCTTGCAAGTGCAAAGACCCAGGTTCGATCCCCGGTAACCACATACAATACTGGGTGTGGAGACTCATGCCCAGCAGCAACCAGTACCACATACCACAGTGCCAGGCGTGGTGGCTCACGCCTGTAATCCCAGCACTCGGGAGGCAGAGACAGGAGGATTTCTGTGATGTGAGTTTGAGGCTGAGTTCAGGGCCAGCCTGAACCACAAAGTGAGATCCTGTCTCAAAAAACCTTAAAAAGAAAAGAAAAGAAAATAGAAGTCCTGATAATCTTACCAATAGTGCAAGTGCTTTTTTGAGTAATCACTGCAGGCCTTGGGCTGGAGGGTGTTATCTACTCTGGTGACTTGTGTGGCCAGTTGCTATCCAGGTATTTATTTATTTATCCAGTATATAGTTGCTAAGTAGCTGTCTAAGCTCAGGCACTGAGGCTAGTTTTGAGCACAGGAGAGATATGGTCTTTGCCCTCAGGGAACTTATATTCTCCTAGAAAAGAGCAAGTGACACAGGACCAATAATTACAAAAGTATTTGTAGCACTCATTGCACCTGTAATGTCTCTAAGGAAAAATGAGATACATTGTGTTTTTGTTTTGGTACCCAGAATTGAACTTGGGAGCCTGTGCTTGCAAGGCGTGTGCCAGAACCACTGAGCTAAGTCTTCAGCCCCCTAAACAAAATATAATGAAGGAATATGAAAGAGGGAGCCATAGTCAGGCAGTGCCTCTGTAACTGGCATCTGAAACCTACTCAAGAGTAATGAGTCACTCTCAAGAGTCACACTGGCAGGGCTTCCCTGGAGCTGGGTGCTGTGTCATGTGTCAATCTCAAGGGTGGCTGAACGACCTCAATTTAAATGAAGATCTGAGGGAAGAACAGCTTCCTGGGGTAGAGTGACCATGACCAAGGCGATGTGGCCAGGCAGAGAGAGCGGAAGGGTGCGGTTGGGGAACGGTGGGGGCTGGGTGCATAGTCTTGGAGGTCATGGGAAGGCGTTTGGCTTTGGCTGTAGGTGCAGCTGGAATGCATGGCAGAGCTACAAGCAGCGGCGCTGTGGTAGGGTCTGAGCTTTAACCACATCACTAAACCACATCACTGCCACCAACACTGTCATCTTCAGCTTCTGGGATCCCAGACAGACTTAGTGCCTCCTACTCTTCCCGAATCCAAGTCATTTTTAGAATTGTTTAAATGGAAGCATCACACAGGAATTTGTCAGGGTAAATGCATGGCCCATGTATCTGTTTTCTGGGTGGACAATGGGGTGGATCCCAGTTTGGGACAATTATCAGTGACACTGCGATAGAGATCTTCTGATGGCACTGTGCACACTTCTGAGGAGGATGCATTCGAGGGAGTGGCATGGCCAGGACACGGATGCAGGGGATGCAATGTAGAAGTTACCACATGCTTTTTCTAGAGTGGTTGTACTAATTCTCATTCCCACCCGCAGGGCAGAAGGGCTCCCTTGACTCAGCACCCTCATCAACCTTTGCCACCCTCCACGCGCCCCTGGGGTCATTTTGTTGGGTGGTGTTACTGTTAGGCTGTAATTTGTATTTCCCTGGTGACAAGAGACAGTAGGTGCTTTCAAGTGCATTCACTAGCTCACTTCATAGCCATTGCTTGACTCTTCCCATGTTTCTTTTGTGTTGTTTCTTATTGACTCACCTGAGTTCTTACCCAACTTTTTTAGTTTTTGCAGTCCTGAGGATTGAACCCAGGATCTTCCTACTAAGCTACATCTCCAGCTCTTTAACAACAAAAAAATTTTTTTTGAGACAGGATCTCAGTAAGTCTCCACTGCCTAGGCTGGACTCAAGCTTGCAATCCTGCCTTAGCCTCCCACAGTGCTGAGGCATGTACCACTGTGCCTGGATCCAAAGTCACTTTTAAAGTTAGAAACTTGCTCATCAGTGGTGACAGATGTGTCCACTCCTCCTCTAACCTGCCCGCTTCCTCACACTGTTTAGCTCTGCAGAGGTCTAGAGATTTTGGGGCGGTGAATCGCTCCTGCCTTCTCTCTGGGCTAGGCATTCCCACACCAAGCTTTGCCTCAGTCTGTGTCACCACAAGGCAGCTGCCTCAGTGTGTCCCCAAGTTCAGAAGCTCCCTCCTTCTTCCTGCTCTTGGCCTAGGCCTGTGGGCATCAGATAGGCAGGCCCAAGCACCCACACAGAAAGAAAAAGAGCGGGCACAGTGCTGGCCCCTGAAAGACCCACTGTCTCGGGCTCTCTTGTTCTCCTCTAACCCAGGAGCCCAGGCTGGGTCTCTTCTCTGCACACTGCGTCCCCTTCCCTGTTACCCACCACCCAGCTGCCTGATCCTCCAACCTAGATCAAACCAGATAGTGCAACCCTCCGCGTGCTCTGCAGGGGGAGGCAATGCGAACAACATCTCCCAAACCAACCTTTTCCCTAACACGTCTGTAAACAAATCCCCTGACAGTGGGGAGAGTTGATTTTAGCTGAAGTCATACATGGGGGCATTTTTCTTCACAGCTTTGGTAACATTTACACATATAACATTTAACACTTGAAGACAGCTTCTCCGTTTTGTTTCTTTATTTTGCCATTAAAATCGATCAACAAGACACAAAACCTTATGTGCCAGTGGGAATGTGTGGTGGAAGAATTCCGGGCCAAGAGTGGCTTGTCTGGGCAGGAAGCTGACCTTGTGTCCATCTGAGTCTGGGCCTCTCGGGACCACCTTGCCCATCGGGATGAACTGGGCCCTCTCCCAGGCACTTCACCCACAGACAGATCCCAGCCCAGGGCTGGGCGCAGAAGACCATCTGACTCATCTCCACTCCTACTGCCCCCTCACTTTCCCAGGCAAGCCCACCCTGAATCCATTTTGCCTTGGGCTTTGATTTGTTGCTTTGGCTCATGGTCAGAGAGGTCAAGCCAAAGGATGTCTCGCTCTAGATGGAAAATAAAAACCACAGTGGAGGAACTGGGCTGTCAGAGATGGATTTTAGTTTTTTCCATAAGCTTTGATCTCATGCTGTCTCATTCTCCCCAAACCCTCCCAGCCTCTCTCTTCTTTAGCCCATTGATTTTTCTGCAGGTTCCTCTTCATTCTAACTTGGTACCAACTCCCTTGCTCACTCACATAACTATGCTTTGGTAAAATCCCATAACTATCTCCCCTAAACTCAAATCACCCACTGGAGGGTTGTCTCCTTCATTTATCCACAAGCTCCTTCATTCAATAAATGCCTGGTAGAGATGAGATTCTCAAAGGAAAGTGGGATGCAAATAGGCAGACGGACAAACAAATAACCAAGAGAAGTCCATATAAGGGCAAATGTCACAGTAAGAAAATAGGTGTGATAGTTCATCCTGCTGTCACTCCTGATGTGACTCAAACCCATTCTGGTTGTGTCAGTGAGAGTATTTCTGGATGAGATGAAGGCTGGGATTGGTGGACTGAATAGGCTCATTTCCTTCCCAAGCATGGCCCCATCTGATCAACTAGGAGCAAAAAGCTCAACTGTCCCATGAGTTAGATGGGCTCCTCCTGCTGGGTGGATGAAGAAGCTGAGATGCTGGCACTGAAAGATGTTTGTGTATCCAGAGCATGCCGGCTTTCACACTGAAACTTCCACTCTTAGCTTTCCTGATTCACAAGGGGACTCAAGGTAGGAATTTACACCCTGGCTCTGCTGGGTCTTTAGTTTGCTGATTGCAAACTTGGGGATTTCCAGACTCTATACTCACAGATGTTGATCCCTTATATACCTGCCTGTTGGAAAAAACTGACACAAGTGGTCACCATGGTAGAGAGCAAAACACTGTGGATAGGATTTTTAAACTGATGAGGAGAAAGGACCAGCTGGTGAAAACTCTACAAAAGGGTGTTATAGAAATGAAGGAGAAAGTGCAAAGGCACCGGTGTAGGAATGAACTTGGAATATTCAACAATCATATAGAAGTGAAAAACTATATGAGCGCCTTCTCCATACCACACCATGCTCAGCATTTCTTCATCTGAGAGTGTGCTGCGTCTCGGTGGAGATGACATATTCTTATTTTTCACATGCACTATATTCAGTTGTACTGAGTTAGACAATCTGTATAAGAATAGAGCAGCTTAGACCAAATGTAGACTTGTTGTTTTTCACAACAGACAAGGTAACCATGGATTCCTTACTCACCAACTAGTTTTCAGTAGTTGAATGGATTCTTGGAGTTGTCTCACCCCCTCTGACTGTCACACCTGATCACATCTGTCCAGTAAGTTTGTTAGCATGTTCCCCTATTTAGAGCATTTCCATGTCCACATTCAAGGCTGCCAGCTAGGTCCCTGTCTTCAGCCTGGATATGGAGCAGAGCTTCTTTGCAGGTGCCTCCCCCTCAGTAGTTCTTCCCTTGTCAATATGAGTCAGGTCATTAATATTCCTCAAACCCCACTAAAGGTCACTGCTTCACCCAAGTACAAGCCGAAACCCTTTGTCAGCCACAGGTCCTAACTTGGCCTGGCTTTTCCACTTGTTGATCCTGTACTCTGCTTCTTCCCTTGTCTTGCACTCCCTCCTTTTCAACCCCACTGACCAGCTCCTGAGCCTGGAACAAGTCAGGTCCATTTCTGCCCCAGGACATTGGAATTCACTTTCTAGTACTCTTCTATCTATCTATGACTTCCTTCCTCACCTTCTTGAAGTCTTGGTCCCAATTTCTTCACTTATCTTCACCCATCTATGGATACAATAGCTGCTTTTTCATGTCAGATCTACAGTAGATCACTTGCTGTTACTGTAATAAAATGTCTGAGCCTAAGAACTGCATAAAACAGAGGTTCATTTAGTTCATAGTTCTGGAGGTTATGGTGCCAGATTACACCAGGTTTGTTGAAAGCTTCATAGAGTATGGCACAACAATGGCTGGACTTATGTAAGAGCTGAGATCACACATTGAGGCAGAAAATCAAGACAATCAGAGAGATATCAAATTTCCTCCTTTGTAAGGAGAACAAACCAAGAACTACACACTAAATTCATCTGAGGACCATGCTACTAAAGACTAGTTCTCTGCACTAGGCCTCCCCACCTCTTTTTTTTTTTTTTTTGCAGTAATGGGATTGAACCCAGGTCCCTCACATTGAACTATATCCCCAGCTCTTTTGAAAATTTTATTGTTGAAACAGGTTCTCTCTAGATTGCTAAATTGCTCAGGCAAGACTTGAACTGGTGACACTCCTACCTCAGCCTCTCAGAGTGCTGGCTCTACAGAAGTACACCACCTCACCTCTTAAAGGCCCCAACACTGTTCACATCTCTATGGTAGATCCAAGCTTGTGCACATGACCCCTTAGCAGACAAACCACACCCACTCCATAGCAAGTTCTTTAAAACCAATTTACTTTGCTTTTCTTTTGTTTCTTGGAAATAGTCTTGTGAGATGACATATAATTTATGTGTGGATTATGTTCTTTATTTATTGTTTGTCTTTCCACTAGAAAGTAAAAGGATAGGAATTTTTTTTTTCCAATTTTATTCACTGTTGGCATATGGTAGGTGCTCAAAAATTCAAGGTTCACAGGAGAAGAAACATTTGCCTGTGCGTTCCTTGGATATGTGTGAATCTCATGTTTTGCATTTCAGGCTTGTGTGAAAATTAAGGTAACGATGTATCAGAGTATGCAGAAAAGATCTGTACACTGCTTTGGTCCTCTACTAGGACGGCCAGTTAATAGGGAGCCAGTATGGAGGGAAAGTTTGCTGTTTATTTAAATATTTAATCAGTGATTGCTTGGCTTTTTTCTGTGTAAATTTCAAAACCATTATGTGGTGTCAATGTGTTATCTCCTCTACAGTATAAATACGGGACTGAGGCATCGAGAGGATAAATAAACATCCACTATTACTAAGCTGACATTCTATGGGCCAAGAGCCAACCTAAGAAATCAGACTTCAAGCTCCTGTCCCAAGTTGTGGCTTTCCAGAAGGCAGCAACACTGGAGCTTCAGAATGCGGGCTGGATGTGCCTCGGACGCTGTTCTCTCAGGACTCTGACCACAGAGCTCTCCATTTTTGGCCACTGTCCCTGTGAGTTTAAGGACCAATATACCTCAAAGAGATGTGATATGTACACAGATTCATCATATCTGGATGGAATAGATGGGTTTTCACAGAGGAGCGGCCTGCACTGTATCTTCGTTGTCTGATCTCCAAGCCTGAAGATTTCAGAGAAAAAGGACACAGGGCAAGAAACATCTAGTAGTGTCTGGGTGAGCAGGCAAAGACCTAGAGAAGAAGGAATAGGGTTCTGATGAAGGTTTTCTAGATAGTTAAATGATACTTGCTCCAGTTCTGATATATGTAGGGCTCACCACACCAAATCCACCCCTGCCCTGCAAGGAGCGTGAGGCCTTCATTAATGGCTCTTTTTCACACTTCAGATAAATACCTTTCGAAGCCTAGTATATATTTTTTCTTTCTCTGAGCTCATTTCTCAGAGATACAGCAGACGGATAGATGGGGACTCTCCCAGCTCCAGGCATGGACACTGAGTTGGGTACTACCATCTTTCCTCCTTGTACTCTCCCAACTCTTCCATCCCTTTATCCTTTTCTCCCAACTCCTTCTTCTCCCCCCTCTTTTTCTACCAATTCACAGACAATTTATAAACGCACTTTTCTCCACCAAGTGTAAATTTTCTAATTTTGATCTGTTATACCTAAATTCCTTTTCTAAAGAATTTCTACTCAGAGAAACAAGTTGATTTCTCTATTGAAGGGTTCCACTGTAATTAAACTGATTGCTGAAAAAGACATCATTCTTCTTTTAATAAGGCAATTTGCATATTCAATAACTTTAGCCTCAGTTGCTGAAAGACAGTTTGAAAGTTTGTTTGTATATTCTCTCACTCAAATGTTTTCAGATTACCTTACCTCCTCTCCATTAATGTGGTGATAACTGAAAGAAAATACAAGAGAAATTTTCTTTTAATAAGAAAAAATTTACTCTGTTTCAAAACAGAATCTGATGCATGGACAATGGGGCTTCCATAGAAGAATATGTTTTCAAAGTCAGATAGCTGGTAGCTTGCTTGGAATGTCCTATTTGTAAACTGATCTCGGGGGTCTAGCAGACCATGGAAGGATATGAGGGAAAGATAGAACCCAGAGAATCAATGGGAGCCTGCCATACTTTCTTCAGCTATAGGAGGAAATGGTTTGAGGAAAGTAAAAGTCGTATTTGTTGCCAGCTGAATGAATGGATGTACTCCACCTCAAAATGGGTACAATGGAGCCGTACCAAACAGCATAATGATATTTGGAGATAGAACTATGGGAAGCAATTGGGGTTAGATAGGGTCACAAAGGCCTCTAGGATAGTACCTGTGCCCTCACTAGAAGAGGAAGAACCAAAACGTGTTCTCTCTCTCTCTCCTCCTGGGAAGACAAGAAGGGGGCGCCATCTGCAAGCCGGGAAGAGCACCCTCCCCAAAACTGAGCCGTCTCACTACAGGATCTTCGAAGTCCAGCCCTAGAATGATGAGAAAATGAATGTCGGTTGTTTAAACCCACTACTCCACGGCCTTCATCACCGCAGTTAAAGCAGACCAAGATGCCACAACCTTTGCCTGTGCCCCGCTGAACATCGGTGATGGCCTTTGGGGCTCCGATGCTGGGCCCCAGAGTGTTTCCTGGCCTCTGCGCCTCTTTCGCCAGGCCTCCTTGCTGTGCTGGAAGGCCGTCTGAGCAGCGCAGATGAGCAAGAACTAACTACCAGCTGTGGATGCCATGGACTGGTTGAGAATGTAGCTTCCATCAGGAGATCATTTCTCCCCACTGAAATTCACTGCCATTAGGGTGTGTGAAGTCCTACCCTGGCATGAAAAGTGAAGGCCTTTCTTGGGTAGCATGAACCCCATAAGCAAATCCTGGATGCCGATTCTGTCCTGGGAGCTTTGCACATTTTGGGAGGAGGCTTGACCCAAGGCCTCACCCTCCATGTCAGTGTGGATGTGAAAAAACATAGTGTGGTACAGCCAGGAGAAAGACGAAATGAGGTGAGTGACCAGGAACAGGCAGAAACTCACTGCTTATTTTGAATTGTGGCACAATATACAGAAGGTAGCATTTAGCGTTTTAGTCATTTTTAAGTGTATAGCTCAGGGTTATTCAATGTATGTCTAGTTTGGCAACCATCACTATCATCTATCTTGTGTTCTTTCGTTCTCCCAAACTGGAGCTCTGCACTCATGAATCAAGATCTCTGAGCCCACCCCTTTAACTCCTAAGCATCACTGTCATCATTTTACTTTAACTCTATGATATTTTGCTTCTGTTTTCATCCCCTGATAAACACTGAAGTCCTCACCACCATCAGCCCCTGTGAATAATGCTGTATAAACATGGGTGGGCAAATGTCTCTGCTTCCTCTTTTCCTGGGGTACAGTGGAGTTGCAGCATCAAGCAGTCATTTCATGTTTCATGTTTCTAGGACCCACCCTAACATTTCCACAGGGGTTGCACCATTTTGTACTATCACTGGTCTTTAGCCTTGTAGGAGAGCTCATTCACTGCTTAGATGGCTAATCTCTCCCTTTTTCTTTTTCAGTGTCTGCTTAAACATAACATCTGATCCCATGGGTAAAGTACCTATCTTTCTTGGCCCTGTACCTCTCCTATTTCTAGCAACATTTTTGTATTTCTTTTCTTCTAGGTCTTATTTTGTAATATGTCCTCTTCACACATTTAAACAGAGGATTAGGTTTATAAAATAAGCCAAGCATCAAGGCCAGACTTGGTGTTGTATTGTTATAGCTGCATCATTTAATCCTTCAAGTTTTTTTTTTTTTTCTTTTTTGCACCACCTTGACTAGCCACTTGTGTACCCAGAGCTAGAGAGCATCCTCTGGGCCTTGAGGTTGCCCTGCCCAGGACCAAGGCCTGGGGAGAGAATCTTCAGCATCCCAGAAGCTCAGGAATATTGAGAAGCATGAAGGGGGAAGAATAAGATTGGGTTTCTTTGTTAACTGGCCTCAAAATTGAGGCCAGCTTCTTTCTACCCACAGTGTCAGGTGGAAAGAGTGAGCTTGCTGATGTGGCTTCTGATCTTTTGAATTGATCAGGATAATAAGCTCCGATCTCAGGAGCTGATGGTGTTTGCCATTTTCCAAATGGAATTCAGGCGCTTTGCTCCCTCTAATTTCTAGCTTTATCTCCAGTTGTTTAGTAATGCAATCCTGAAAGGGTGAATTTGGACAATCACAGCGTGGCCATTTTGAGCACATATGCTAGAACTAAGTCTTTTTGGCTCAGCTGTAGCTTGAATCTAATGAAAATGACAGATAATGCAGCGCTCTGTGTGCCTGCCAAAAAAGAGGATATTTCCCATGAGATAGCACCTGGTGATGCAGAAATAGACACTATAGATTTGTGATTGGCTGGTGCGTATGCGTATTCATATCTAGTCTGTATTATCAACCACACAAGATCACATCCTGGATAATAACAGCAACAATGGCATGCATAAAAATTACTGCAGCAAAAGGGGAAAAATACCAGATCAATTATGTCAATTATATTCGAGTATTTTTTCCCCTCCCAGTTTTACCACTGAGAAAAGGTGGCGTCTATCTCTGATCTAATGATTCACACGCTTATTCGTGGGTTCCCCCCCCTTCCACTCTTCTCTCTTACATGCAGCTAGAGAAGAGTTCACTTTTAGAAACACACCATGGACTCCAATGTGCCTACATACATATGTGACTTACATTTTAGCAGTTGAATAATCAGTTACTTGAAAGTAAAGCGGAAACGCCTCTGCGTGTTCCAAAGGGAGACGACGGGAGGGGCATACACTCAGATGACCTTACCTTGGAGCAAAAATGCCATCGGCCTCGTGAAGTGTCATAAATTAAGTTGCTATTTAAGCCCTGATTCTAGTAAAAGGGTCCAAATTTCCAAGGTATCTTTAATGACTCTCTGCCGGGTGACAATGAAGTATTTCTTTAACAGACTGCCAGTGAGCAAACCTAAAAAATGTAGAGCTTGAGAACCTGCTCGCTGTTTTCTTTTCTTTTTCTTTCCCCTTTTCCTTTTCCTCTTTTGCCTTTTCTTCTTCTTCTGTTTTTTCTCCTCTTCCTTCTCCTCCTCCTTTTCCTCCTCCTTCCTCTTTCAATCCCCTTCCTTTTCTGTGGCACACTCTTGGTCTTCCCGTAGAGATGGAGTTGAGAAAGAGTTGCACACACTCTGGGAATGAAGCCCGGAAGTCCAACAGCTTGTGTTCACATAAGCGCTTGCTTTGTAATATGATCATGAGGAACTCTGACCCTCACCCCCACCTAAGCCTCTGTTATGCCATCTTTAAAATGAGAGTGATGGGGGCATTTGAATTAGATGCTTTTTCAGAGCCTTTCAAGCTCTCAGATGCGAAGAGAAGAGTAATTTACCTAGGCTAGCTAAGGCGGAAGGTGATTTTGAAAGAGAAATACAAAATCATTAAGCAGATCAGTAAATTTGATAATGAATTGTTTCAATTAGATTCAGGTGGCAGCAGATGTTAAATTACTTTAGCAGAACCAAGCTTAGAGGTTTGTGGTTTACTTTTCTCATTTAAATATATAGATACAGAGGGATAAATCACATTTCTAGTCCAACTTCGAAAGCAACCCTACTGTGCAGAGGCCCCGTAGGCATCGTTTGTGCTGGTGCGAGAGCTGGAAGTTAGGGACCAGATCTAAGCTCTCCCTCTGATGATAAAGTGCATGCTGTGGTCGAGCCCGCCTCTCTGGGTGTTGAAGATCTCCTTCCTCTAAATAAGGAAGAGATTCATCTCCAGCTCTAAAATGTGTCCTACTTCCTCAAATCACTACCTACCTTTGCCAGACAACCTTTGAAACACACATTTCCAGTGTGTTCGTGTTGGGCATCTACAGCTCTTCCTTTGAATCGACACTTCTGCATTTGTGGATCCACTGTACAGGCAGATCAAAAATATTTTTTAAAAGCTGTGTCTGTACTGGATGTATGCCGACTTTTGTTCCTTCAACAATACAGCACAACAAGTATTTATAGCATATTTACATTGTTTTAGGTATGATAGCATAATCTAGGAATGAATTTCTAGATTCAAATATTCAAATCCTACACCATCTTATATAAGGCATTCAAACATCTATGGATTGTGGCACTGTGAAGGCTCTTGGAAACAATTGCCTGAGAATGCCGAGGGTTGACTGTATGCTTTTATTTTCTCTTTCTTCCCTTGCTTGCTTGCTTACTTGTTTGCTTGTTTGATTTTAGAAATGCTGGGAATGGAATCCAAGGCCTCACACATGCTCCGCAAGCCCTCCAGACATGTGCTGGTCCCTGGAGGGTATTTTTGAAGTATGTATCCTACTTGGACGCCAGGCTGTGAGGTCCCAGGGATACCCTTGTGTTGTAGCGACCCACCGTCTTCTGAGATAGCCTGTGATGGCGTTGCTCATGGCTTTGCAGTACGTGAGAAGGGAAGGTGGGAAATGGCCATTTTCTTCTGGCCTGATGTGGGCCCGAGCGTCTCAGGAAACTGGGCAGGCTGGACCCCATGCTTGGCATGATTCTCACAGTGTTGTGCCTATCCACGCAGCTCTTCCCGGGACTCTGGGGAATCCAGAGCAGGAAGGTGAAAGGACACCTTGGCCCCAGATTGCATCTGCTCATCTTCTTCCCTCTTGGCTGCATCGCTTCAAGATCTCCACGGAAGGTGCTCTACACGGGGTGGGCACAGGGGGGCTCCGTGCACTCCGCGGTCGACCCATTCTTTCCAAGGTTTTCTGCCAGGCAGCACATAACAAAACCCCACCAAGTCCACTGAACTCCCGAGATAACTGCCTCTTTAAGAACTTATCTCATATTTTCAGAAATTGACTGTGAAAATTCTAAGTAATGGTGTGACATGATCACACTCACTTTCTGTAGTTAATCCTTCACGAGGGTCAGGCACCCCTCTCTTCTCAGTGGCTCATTTGATTGTCACCTACCTTGCACAAAACCTCCCAGCCCCGAGCACTGTCTGCTGGGTTGACAGGCAGTCAGAGTGCTGAACGCCGTGTAGGAATAACTGAATTAGAACAAAGCTGCCGGCACTGTAATAAAGCGTTTAATGGACAGACAGCCTCTCTTGCCTTCCTTGGGGTAACACTAAATCCCTTTTTATTGTAGTTTGCACAGATGTTAGTGAGTTATCCATTTCTCTAATCATACTAGAAGTTGGCACATCCATCTTAAATAAGAAGACCAGCCCACTCGCTTTTACAGAGTCCTTTTTCTAATAAACTTGTGTCAGTTTCAGGTCAGTTTTACCAATACAAATAAAATTCAAACAAATAAAAAGTATATTGTCTCATGATGAGATTTATGTAATTATGTCCCTTAGGTCACTTTAAATTTACACAAGGAGTTACACCCCGCATAGCCCTTATTGTAGGCTGGCTTTTCTTCCAAGTTGGGGACACACACACACACACACACACACACACATACACACACACACACACACACACACACACACACACATACACACACACACTCTTGGAAGTGATGATATTGGATCTCTCTGGGTTATGGTGCGGAGCAGTTCTTATTCATCTGCACAAGGCGAGCTGGGCTGTGGGTGAGTTTCTCTGATCTCAGAACTATCTCTTTAGGAGGTCACAAGATGGTTTATTCCCTCTACATAAAGTCAGCGCCCATCTACACGCCTATCTTAGCTTATGGGCCACCCAAAGATCTTCCTGCAAAACAAAATTGAACACAAGAGAGCTTGAAGTCCCCCCCACCATGGGTTTATGAAAAGGAGAGCAAGTGTGAAAAGTTCCTGCCCACCAGGGTGCTCCAACTGCAGCTTCTGCGAACTGGGAGAGGTCACCTGAAGTTCAGGCCAGGATAAACAATAGCTTTGGTGAGGGGTGTCTTTTTTCCCTTCCAAGGAGTTGATGGGTTCACAGCAGTAGCTGAATCTTGATAGATTGGCAGACACTGAAAGGAAATGCTTTAGCGCTGACCAGGGCAGGGCTGCACTTCAGTTCTTCAGCCAAGGTGTGAGCAGCTGAGGATCCAGGGCTGGGTGGATGACAGAGGCCAGGTGACACAGAGCAGAAATACGTGCTGGCCCAGCATCGTCTTCCGGACAGGCTTGGGAGGACAGACTCTCCCATACCGCCAAGGCCCACGGCGGCTGCTCACCTGGGCACACACAGAATTACTGCTCTCTGGGGTCTCCCCCTGCATCTGAGGAGGGCTGTCTCTGTTGTGCTTCCTGGTCCAGTTGGCCACTTCATAAATCAAAGACAACAGGCAGTGTGTTAACTGTTTGACATCCTGTTGCAAACAGAGAAAAGCATTCCAGCTACCCCAATGGGACAAAATGACAAGAGAAGAGACTCACTGGTAGTTCTACCCCACCCACTACCTGCTGCCAGAGCAGGAGACCACAGCCACATGGGTGCTTAGGATCTCTGATGTCTCTTGCTGACATACCTATCCCAGTGAGGAAACTGAGGTCTGGAGAGGTCAATGTGACTTGCCTATAGTCCATCTAACAAAGAATGGAGGAGCTTAGACTGGTTCAAGAGATTCTGATTCCAGCCTAGTGATTCTTCCCCTATCTCTTTATCTACTCATTTGCTCCTTTACTCGGCTCCTTTACTCCATGAATATGGAGAGCCTATCATGTGACAAACACAATGCTAAACACCAAGGGTCTGGGGAAATGTTGAGGACAGCGATAAGTTACTTCCACAAAACAATGTTGGATGTGTCTTCATATTCACTCCTCCATGCCTGATATTTCATTATTTATTCGGTGGCACTGGGATAGCACTGGGGTGCACAGGGCTTTCTCCCTGAGCTACATCCCCAGTCCATTCTATTTTTTATTTTGAGTCAGAATCTTGCCAAGTCTCTGTGTTTTCCAGGCTGTGCTCCAACTGAGATCCTTCTGTCTCAGCCTCCCAGAGTGCTTGGATTATAGGACTGTATCACCATAGCTGGGTGGGGTTGCATCACTGAGAAGCTCTTGTTAAGTACTCTTTGTGAGTCCAATTCACAAATGTACAGTGAATTTCTAACAGTCAGAAAGCAGGAGCTGTGGTGGACTGGAGTTTCTTTGGACAGTAGTGTACTGTTACAGGTTCCTCATCCCAGAAGTCACAAAACTACCACTTCTCTGTTGGAGCCCTCCCTTCTTTCCACCATGCCACGGGGGATTGCCTTTACTGACCCCTGGACCACTGGCTGACCACCAGAAAGGGACCAAGACCAAAGATCTGGGCTCTGGAGCCAGATGACCCCATCAAATTCCAAGCTATCATCTGCTTGCTGTATGTGAGGATTCAGTGAGTGAGCATCAGAGATCTCAGGATGACACCCACTGGGCCATATCTCTCTCTACGTGACCTAGGCAGACTTGCTCAGCATCCCTCTGGGACATGTGCCTCTGGCCTCAGTTCTTTGTAGAATTTTATTTTCTGGCCACCCTGTTATACTTTCTTACACTCCTGTATTGAGTAAATCCAAGCTCTAAAGACGTATTCAAGACCCTTTACAATCAGCTCAAATTTATCTCTCAATGCTACCGATGCATATACTTTATCTAAATTGGCCTCATCGGCTCATCTACCCACCTGGCTACCCATTCACACGTGTACTCCTATGCTGTACTCCTTGAGGCAGGCTCAAGAGCATACTCTTATCCAGTCAAGCCTGTGCTTTCTGTAAGGCCCACAGACTGTTGGTACTGTACCCACAGTGCTGTTGGTACCTAAGTCCTTTCTTCAGTCCATCATTCTGGGCTTCATGGCTTCCTGTGCTCAGCCTTGGGTGTCCACACCGGCTGCCAGTGAGTTAGGAACCTCCATGTTCTCTTTTAGTGAATGGAAAAGACCTATCTCTCTGGCTGCTGTGCAATTCCACGGGGGCTGACAAGAGACATGGTATGGCCTGGCACACCATGAAGGTTCCAGGAACAGGAATGATTACATCACTTCCCTCCACTCTAGGTCTTGGGGTCCCTCTGAATGCCAACACTTAACTCGAACTCTCCTGGGTGGGCTGTCGCTCTTTGTGACTTTTCTATGTTAAACTAGAGAATCCTAACTCATGGCAAACACACTGTATGTGCTCAGAAACAGCAACAACAAACTTGACTTGGAAGAGCAAAGACATTTCACAATACTTGTTCATACTAAGTGATTGTGAGTGGCTGTTTTAGGAGTTAACAGGAGTCTTGGGGATAAGTCAAGTTATAAAGAAATTCTGTGATGAGAAAGTCATACATACCATGGGGTAGAAGAGGGAGAAGTGGTCAATTCTGAGTTTTTTAATGGTTCAGAAAACCCAGCAAAAACTATCCATTTTTCAATGCAAGTCATTGAAAAAATTTTATTGGTCCAGAGAATAACTTTTCCTTCTCCATATCTATGAGACTCGCATAAAGTATCATTTCATTTGACCGCCAGGTAGTAGTCACATTTACATCCTCTATTTAAGAGTATTGTCAGCATTTTCGTCTTGAGTAAATACCGTAATTAAAGTCTTAAAATCCTGTGTAGTAATAATCAGCTTTTCTCATTAAAAAAAAAAAAAAGAAAAAAACCCTTTTAACCGTAACTCAACTTCTGTCCTGAGCCAGGCATTGTGTTGGAAGGCTCAGTGACTAGGGCCCAGAAACTTTCTTCAAGGAGTTCGTGGGTCCTGGGGGAATAAAAGCAGATAGACAAATAATGATGCTTCCCGGCACTGCACTGGTGTCACTCCTCATGACATCGGGCACAGCTGCTAATGAATCCCTTTCCTTTGGGGTCTCACATCCTCCACAGTCCCACCAACAGGATGCACATGAAAATGATTGGACAGCACCATGAAAGAAGGACCCATGCTGACACACGCCAGGGCTCAGCGGGGCTCGCCCAGCGTCCCAGGGTAGGACACTGCTGGTTTCCGACACAGTTTACGAAATGAGGTCATGGCCATTCATCCACACATTGCTTGGGACTCAGGCCCTGTGGTGGCAGATTTGAGAGGTCATACACAACGCACGGCTTGCATAGCCCCAAATATTTACTACCTGGCCGTTGACAGAAAGGGTTTGCCAAACTGGCTTATAACACGTGACTGGCTAGGGCTGAAACTGCCATTCCAGGCTGCCTCAGTGGACTCTGTACTAAGGGCTAAGAAGGAGGCCAAAGGGAAGGGACCCTGAGAGGAGCGCAGGTCCAGAAGTGTCTCTTCTGTTTTCTCCAAGGCCACATTTGCCCACATGGAGGCCAAGCTGAGAGTAATTTAAAAAGAACAGGAGGCTAAAAGAAATACGATTCCAGGGGTGCACGGTTTTCAGTATGTGAGTGACTTCGGTTAACTATACTACAGAAGCACGTCAATCAGAGGGGTCTGGATCCCAGGGTCAGCAAAATAAAGCTAATTTTGAAACTATTCCTCTTGGTGGTGTGAATGGATCTGCATGTATAGAGTCATTCAGACATGTGTGGTGATCAGGCTTATTCCATGTCAGATATACACACGTACTCCCAGGATCTATAAAAGAATGGTAAATAAAATGTTATGGACTATGGAACTGTGTCAAGAAATCTTGAGCTGTGGAACTATAATTTGACCATGAAGGAGGTGGTTAAATAAATGAGGAAGGTAAAAGTGCACAATGAACTCACACACATAGACATCAGCACATGTAAAAAGATATATCTGCCTGGAATGTGGCTCAGAGGCACTGTGCCTACCTGGCAAATACAAGGTCCTGAGTTCAATCCCTGGTACCACCACCACCACCAAAAAAAAAAAAAAAAAAAATCTGCAATTCAACAAGTACACATATTTTAAGTCTAGAGAGATATTTAAATTTTGTGTTGGGGGTACATATGTGCTTGAAACTGAATTGTTCTTTTATTTAAGACCTTAGAAGCTTAGCCCTATCCTGCATTTCACGACCTTCTGTTGCTGTTTGCTTGGTGGAAATCAGCCACATATGGAGGTAAGTAATACTTACATTACTACAGAATATTTGGAAGGAGAGGACGAGAGGAATAGCTGGGGAACGTTTACTTTAGGTGGGGGTTAGAGATCTGGCTTATTACTCTTGCAGGTGGCATCAAGAAGCAGGTTTATTTGTTGTTTCTTAGTATAGAGGCAGGTGAGCTTAAGAACACCAGCTTTCGACAGGTGTAGCAAAGACTTGCGTGCTTCGTGTGTCTTGGGTATAAACTGGCATTTAACACGAGCAAGGTCCTGAGGGCTCTCCTACTGGTTGGCTATGTGACTATGAGCAACATGCTGAAGTTCTCTGTACTCCAGCACCTTTCCTCGTGATACATAAATATCCACAGGACCTGTCTCAGGATTTGGATAAGGATGCAACCAGTTAACAGGAGCATATAGGTCCTGGTGCAGAGCATGCAGTAGGTACATGTGAGCTACTGTGATAGTTTATGTCCATGGGCTGAGATATGTTCTGCTACCTTCAGGAGAGATTCTGAGAATAATATTTTCTTTCAGTTAACATTCGCCACCATCAAAGCACTTTACAGCTGGCAAAACACATGCACATGTTGTTTTGGGGCAATTCTGCCCAATAGAAAGAAAATGTGAGCTTCACAGGTAACTTTCAATTTTCTTGTTTAAAAATGTAGAAAGAGACAGGTGAAATTAATTTTTAAAAACATTTCCTGGAGCCCAATGGTAATAGGCAAAACAAGGACTTCCTTAAAGATGTTTAAATCCTACAAATGTTCTTGTTACTTAGCCAAAGAGAATTGAGATGGTAGAATTAAATGTGCCTGTTAGTTGATTTGAAAATAAAACATTATCTGGAGTACTTGGATGGGCCCATGGTAATCACCAGAGTCCTTCAATGCAGAAGATGCTGACTACATTAGTCACTTTCCTATTGCTAGAACAGTTTAAAAGAGGAAAGGCTTGTTGTGGTTCATAGACACAGAGCGTCCAGTCCATGGCCAGAAGTCTCCATGGTACAAATGACACAGAGGAAAGGCCTGGTGGGCAAAACTGCTCAAAATGTGGCAGTCAAGTGGCAGATGAAACAAGAGAGCCCAAGAAAGAGAAGTGGCTTGGGACAAATTCTCCACCCTCTTCAGTCATGAGTCCACCTCTTTCCTTACAGCGCACTCAGATACAGGTATAGTCTCCTCATGATTCACTCACCTGAATCATCTGAAACCCTACCTCCAAACGCATGAGACTTTTGAGGAGATTTTATATTTAAATCACAACTGAGGCATAGACAACAAAAATTCAGAGTTATGCTAAGTGTGAAGCTATGACTAGCTTTTGCCAGATTGCAAAATGGGAGATGAGCTACTGAGTGTTGGAAATGTCTAGATTCTGGAAATAATAGGGGAATGGATTCTAGCCTGGACCCTCCAGAGAAGAATGTAATTTTGATCTTAGCTCAATAGGAACTGCACTGAAATTCTAACCTACAAAGCTGTGAGATAATAAATTTGTGTTGTTTTAAGCCACCTAGTTTGCAGTAATTTGTTAAAGCTATGATAGAAAACTAATACACTGGGATACCAAATATTATCATTTCAATAAGCAACCAATATGACAAATTATTAATGAAATATATTACACTCTTTTTTATGTACTGTCTTTGAAATCCAGCACTTGTTTTACATTGGTGGCTTTTGTTTTGCTTTATCATAGCCCAATGTTTAACAGCCATACATGGCTAAAGGCTATTTCTTGGGACAACTCCATCTCAGATGAGCCCACCATCCATCTGAGTGGTGATGTCAACAGAAGGGAAACACAGAGAGTACATCAAGTCATAGACTTACAGGTTCATGTCACAATGCTTGGCTAGCAAGAAACTTTTACCCACTCTCCTGGCAATATGAGATAGCTTGCTGTCATTTCTGGGTATTATGAGCACCTCTATGTACCCTTCTTATGCTAGCCTTCCTGTATACTTGCAAGAGAGAGTGCCTCTAAGTTAAATTCCTGCACCCCCAAAATTTGTGTTAGAATGTCAGCATAATTTTAACTTAATACTTATAGCCAAGTTTCTCTGGAAACACTATACCAATTGACCACCCTTTCTCACAGGAAGGAGAATGTCTGTAATTTCTTCAGTCTTTCATTCATTACATGAGGGACCTCCTGGCTTTGTCACACTGAGCAGCAGAAGTGTCTGCCAGCTCTGTCCCCATATGCCCAGTGTCCTTCTGCTCATCTCTGGATTTTTACTTAAGGGGATGTTGATTTTGCGGGTCATGACAAAGAAATGTGCTAGAGTCAACTGAAGTCAGCCAGTGCACCTAGTCAAAGGATGAGCTTTTATATCACCACCTCTTCTTAGCTTTTCTTCACTTACAAAATATACTGCACTTTCACAAAAAAAAAGGAAAAAAAAAGAAGAAGAAGAAGAAGAAGAAGCAATCCATGAACCACTTGGCTTTGACACTGATGACCCTGGGAATGATTTTGCAATGCAGGAAATCAATTTCCTGGCCTTGTAACATCATTTCCAGAGGTGTGACCGCCAGAAGAGATGGTGCTCCCATAAAGATCGTTGTTCCTCTGCAGGTGGATAACGATCCAGGAGTCAAAGCCTCTTCACTTTAAATAGGCATCCTGGGCGGCTGCCTGATACAAGCTCGTGTGCCCTACTGATGAGGACTGAGCAGGTGAATGAGGGCATAGCACACTGGCCATCTCATGCTTTGCTTATCCAGAGAACATCAGTTATTCAAATAGTGATGATTCCACCCTTCTCAAGAAAATGCAAAGTAGTTAGAAACGAGGTGTCTTGTTAATTAAGTTCTGAAAAAAACCTTTCGGGTTTCTGCTCATTTATTTATTTAACAGTGTTTATTGAAGATCTCTTATATGCCACACATTGCTCTCTGTACTCATAATGCATCACAGAATGTATGTGATCAAGATCTCTGTCATCTCGGAGCTACATTCCTGTGGGATGTAGACACACAGTGCATAAGAAGCAGGTAAATAAGGGAATAATATCAGTTCATTTGCTTTTATTATGTACTTACCATGATCCAGAAGCTGCGGCTCCCATGACATGGTCCCTAACCCCAAGCGGTGTGTCCTTCACTAAAACACCACAACGGCGTCAGTGTGGAGTTTACAACGTGTGTGCCCAAGAGTGCCGGAGAAGGCCCCTGGATTTCCAAAGATGTTGAATTGATATCTTGAAAAATAAGTAGAGAGAAACAGAGGGAAGCCTTCAGGGCTATGTAAACTCATGAGGTTCCAGTAATGAGGGCAGCAGCAAGCTAGCAGTTGGGCTGGGTTCTGAAAACAGTTTAGAGTTCTTCATGAGCAGAGATGATAAAAGGGCTGCTCTGAAATGCTCCTGAGTTATAGGTGCATTTATTTCAGAGGACAACTCTGAACCCTTGGAATCTGCCTCGCAGCAGGCCCTCAAAAAATTATCTAGGCCATAAAAAGTGAATGTGGGCTCTGGAGACAGAAAGCTGTATCCTTCAATGCGAGATACTGCTCTTCCACTTTCTTATGGTCACTTTCATGCAACAAAGCTGTGTGAGGAAATCCTGGCAAATAATCAAGTTGGGCTTATGTTATTCCTTTGTTTCAAAAATGCCGTGATTTGAAGGCAGAATTCCAACATCCCTTATGTCATGGCTGTTCTCTGTGGGGAAGAATTATCTATACAGGGCTAAAAAGGATTCCAGGATGAATTTGCTTTGTCTAAGTAACAACATCCCTGGCAATGGCTGGATGCGTGTCTGAGAAAGGCTGAATTCCCTGCTCACTCCAGGACACCAAAGGGACCGGAGCAGATGTGGACAGCAAGAGGGACTGATGCTCAGCTGTACTTCGCCACCTTTTCCTTCTGATTCTACATGGACTTTGTCATCCCCTATGGATGGTCTCTGAGAACCATGTTTAAGAGACTCTTTTAGGACTGCTCTCAGGTAGAGGTACATGGGCAGGAAGTCAGCCTGGGATCCTTTTCTGTGAAGTGAATAATCTTAGCCATCAGGACAAAAGAAAGACAGGGAGTGGCACGTACAGCATCTGTCCCTTAGTAAGGATCCGTCGAAGGTGCTGATTCTCCTCTTTGTTTCTCGATACCCACTGAGGGCTGCAGGGCAGATGTCCCGGCAGGACATGGCTATGTCTTTGGTCCTTTTGGCCAACTTAGTGTCTGGAAGGCAAGATCCTCTATCCAGGCGTCTGGTGGCCACACAGCTGGGACAAAGAAACACAGCATAAACTTGCTATTGTTTCATGGTAAACATGCACACGCCTCAGTGGTGCACAGCAGTGAGCATTTATGTCACTCATTAGCCTGTGGTTTGGCTGTAGCTTGGCCCACCTAGGTGGGGCTCAGCTGGATGGCTTTGCTCTTAGAGCAAATATGTGAGCATTCTCTTCCAGGGACCAGCTGGCAAGACTGGCATGTTCTTCTCATGAGGGTGGAAGATGTGCAAGCGGTGGGCAGAAACACACAACTCCTTTCAGGTCAAGGACACAACCCCTACCTTTCAAGCTCCTCTCAGTGCTGACAATGCAATCAAACCCAAGGGCGGAGAATTCTGCTCCGCCCCTTAATGGGAGGAGCTACTGGCCTGGCAAGGGGCTGAACACTGGGAGTGGCTATGGAATAAGGCCATTAACTTGATCTATTACTGGTTAGATTCGTGGTGTCATCACACCTTTTACACTGAGAGAGGGAAAAATCTAATCCTGCATACCCTAACAATGAGGATACAATCAGAAAACGGCATCATTAGGTGCCTTTGGGGCTGTGAAAATAATGTAGAGCATCCTCTAACATAAACTTCGGTGATACAGACTGTTACACACACCGGACTATATTATATTATATATTATAGAAACTATACATGTATGTGTATATTATATGTTATATACATTAGATATTATAAATATATGTGATATATTATATGTATGTATGTATGTATATATATATATATATATATATATATATATATATATATATATAATACATCTAAAGGCCAATTTATCCTAATGCCATAATGATCAAAATAGCACAAGATTAAATCAAAAGCAAGAGAAAATGGTGCAGTGCAGGAACACGGTAAACCTGAGATGTATAAGATACACACCTGTGTAACGGGCCACACTGTTTTATTGCCACTTTTTTCATAATTAGCAGGAATTTCCTCTAAAATAGCAGTAAACAGTGCAGTGTAGTAAATACTAAGGCAGTAGCAGTCAATTATTGTCATTCCCAAGTATTATGCACAGTACATAATTATATGTTATGCCTTTCTACTACTGGCAGTGTAGTGAGTTCATTTACACCAGCACCACGACAAACGTATGAGTAATATATTGGGTGATACCATAATGACAGCTGCAATACCACTAAGTGATAGGAATTTTTCAGCTCTACTCCAGTTTTTTGTTTTGGTGCAGGGGCACCAGATCCAGGATCTCACGAACGCCAGTCCAGTGCTCTGTCACTGAGTTACATCTCAGAGAGCCAGGGCTGGTGTTCGGCGCATGCTTCCAGGGTATGTCAAGGACAAAGCTCTGGTTCTTACAGAGCTCCCATGAGAGAATTCACATCCTTGAAGGGAGGATAAGAAACAAGCAAAAGTTAAAAAACAACAAAAATGTTAACTGCTGTTAGTCATAAAATAAAAAAAGAGCAAGTGGCAAAGGATACCTAGTGGGTGGAACAGCTCTCAAGAGAGAAGAGGCACCTGGTCAACCATAGGGTGTTTATTGAGCACCAATCACACATGAGCAGCGTGATACCAATGACTTTCAATACTTTCCTGTGACAGTTCGGGTAGAGTGTTAACTTGATTGGCTCTGGAGTGTGCCCTGGGAACTGGTAGGGCAAGCTTCTCTGCTGTGTTTGTGTGTGTGTCATGGAGATAGGGTCTTGGAGTATATGTCTTGCCCTTCTTTTTCTCCTCTCTAGCACTATTTTGCTACTTTATTTCCTGGCTTCTACAAATTAAGTACTTTTGCTCTACCATGCTTTTCCCATGTGATATCTTTGCCTGGGAACCAGCCAACCACGGAGCTAGTGTCAATGGCAGAGCTGTCTCTTGGTATTAACAAGTATCAAAGAGCAAATAAGGAATGGGAATGGACAGGACACTGGGCATAATTGAGGTCTGCATTTTTCAGGCCACATGGAAGCGTGGAATAATAGTGGAGATCCTGCTGCTTCCTCCTCAGCAATGCCAGTTTGATGCAGTGGAAGTCATCTGGCCAAGAGTGTTGGAATTTTGGTGCACCTGACCCTCCATACCTAGGCCCGGCTGCTTTGGTGCTCAGTCAAATTAGAATGGTGGTTTCCCAGTACTATGCAAAATCTCTGCCCTTAACAGGATGTCCTCCAATTCCAGTGTTTATTTATTCTTCCTCTTCCACCCATCTTTGAAGCTGCACCCTCACCAGCTTACTATCTCTATCTCTGGCTAAGGAAAGCTAACTCAGTCCTTAGAGATGGGCTCAAAAAGGACAAGTGCATTCTTTAAACACATGGCATTCTCTCTCTCTCTTTCTCTCTTTCCCTCCCCTCCCCCTCATATATATATATATATATATATATATATATATATATATATATATATATATATAGTACTTGGAGGAGATGCTTCCCATTTGAATGGAAAGACAGTAGTATGAAACCAAGCATCCTATGCTTGAACCTTTTAAAAATTCTACGCAAAACTCAGTGGTGAAACTTTTATTTTCTCTTTTCCTTTTTTTTTTCCTTTTCTCAAGGCAGAATTTTCAGTCTGTAGAACTGTCTAGTGAGAAATTTACAGGGAGAATTGACTCTTTGTCTCTACACAGCCATGAAGGAAGGAGTTTAAGTGATAATTGTATGCACAGTTCAAAATATTTTAAATGAACTTGTTCTGACAAAGAAATAAGTTATGAAGTTAACTTTTGTATGTGTGTGAATAATTAAACTATTGTCACCACTTTAAATTATCATCCATTGTTAACGTACATCATTAAATCTTACCTCTTTGCTAAAGAATAATGAAAAAAATGCACTTAATTAACAGTTATTGCAAGCTCCAGGCCATTGATAATGCTAGTCTCGGTTTGAATTTCACGGGTGTGTTTTCTTGCCTTCCCTGTTGTGCTGGGAAGCACAGCTAGCCTGCCTCGCCTCAGGATGGGTGGATTCTCTCACATCAGGGCAGACGCTCCCTGGAAAATGTGTCTTTTCCTGACTCATCCAATCACATTAAGGTTTTGCTTCTGTGCAAAGGAGGGGTGCTGGGGTTGCAGCCTCAGCCTTTGTTCTCCTTACGGAATTTATGAAATGTCCTTGGCTACTGCCACATTGCAGAACGGGCTCCTCCCCCAGTCACCCTACATACGCAACATTTACACGTTGCATCTGTTAATTCAATTTGGGAGGTTTAGAAGTGGGTGCCTGGGTCAAAAGAAAAGGATTTAGGGTGAATCTCTCAACAGATCCCCAAGGAAGAAGATGGCTCATGTTAATCTCCTTGTTGTTTCGATTAAGGAGGTGATAGATTTTTTTTTCTGGATATTGTTAAAGAGGCTCGCCAGGCCTGTAAGGAGCGTGCGGCATTCTTCAGATGAAATAAGGCCAATCAGTGGAATAATGAGGGAAGTAATATCTCCCCAGAGAGCCTGATGGGGTTTTCATCAAATCAGCCAACCTCTTCCCGTCACTTCCACCACACACTCCAAGCAGGCCTCACTCTCCTGCTTGCTCTTGCCTCCCCTTTGTCCAAACTTCCTTGTGGTTATCACTGACAACTGAATACTCAAGACCCAGGAAATTTATGCTCACTTGATACTTGCTCTTTTTTGAAAACATAATTATTATCTCTGATTTCCTTTTTTTTAAAAAAACAAAAAACCCCAAACTGATTTAGTTCTTCCTTTCAGTCTGGAAGGCTTTTGGAACCGGACAGGAATATGGCAGGTGGTGTTGCAGAGGGAGGGATATTTGCTTCTCGGTGGCTCCTCTGACTGGAGCTGAGATGCATAGTCACTTGTGCCAAGTAGACTTGGGTTAAGAGGGGACATGAAATAGGTCCCATGTATGAAGGGACAGATGCTACTATGGTAGTCTCAGAGAACTTTGGCATTTCAGAGGGTTCAATTTTTCCTTCCTTGCTGCCTTCCTTCCTTTTTCCTTCTGTCCCTTCCTCTTTCCTTCCTCTTCTTCTCTTTCTTTCTTCTCCTCCTCCTTCCTCTCTGTCTCTCTGTCTGTAATGACAGATTGAACCCAGGACCTCTGCACTGAGCTACATGTTCAACCCTTTCCTAACTTTCATTTTGTAATGATCTCTAAAAATTGCCTGGGCTGGGCTCAAATTTGAGACTCTCCTGTCTGTACCATGACTATACAGCACCACACCTAGCCATTCCACCCATTTCCTTGACTCAGCCTTACTAACAATAGTGCTTAGAAACCAACTAGCTAAATAGCCCTCTTGCCCTGTGGCTTAACTAAAACAACAGGGCCCAGTGGTTGAGAGGATTAAATGAGTTGGTTTGAAATATATGAATTAAATGTCTGGTGCGTGTGCCTTGTGAGGGTTGGGCCATCTTTCTTCCATTGCTGAGCCGCTTTGTACATTGCAATGAAATTCCACCAAAGCTCTTTGAAGCTTTCTTCCCAATGAACAAAGCTTTATCTCCAAAGATTAAGTGAGGTAGGCAGGGGAATTCTGTGTGGCCAGAAATCCCACAGATGCTCAAGGATAGGATGCCTCTTTCCGGGGCCACCTCCTTGAGCATGGTAACAGAAAGTCCCGAGCCTGCTCTCAACTTCCTGGCCCACCTGAAGCCGGGCAGAAAGGGCCTCTGCTCAGCTCCCAGCACACGGGCTTCATCTGCCCACTTGCATTCTGTGCAGTCAGGACCCGGATGCTCCTCCCAGCCTTCCAGCAACTATGTGTTTCCTCCATGCACCAAAGGGGCTGGGGCTTGGGTCACCAAAGAAGGCCAAAAAAAAAGAAAGAAAGAAAGAAAAGAAAGGAAAAGAAATCGTCTTTAGCCTGTGCAAGTTTTCCAAATTAACCGGGCTCCATTCACAGGAGTCCTCCCACCGTGCTCAGCAAATGATTCAAAGCCTCCACATGATTTCATCTGTGCAGACTCTAATCCACTTACTTAATGAAATACATAATTAACATATTATAATTGCAGTAAAGATGGTTTTGACAGAAATCATTTCCCGTATCTAATACCGTGGTAATTTAATCTGTTCCCCACTCCCTAACACGACCCTCTATGATTAAGTTTCATAAGAATTTTTTTGATTGATTGACTCATCTGACGGGCTGGGCCCTGCTAAAGCGGTGTCTGTCAGTTTCCGGAGCGGCATGTGAAGTCGTGGCAGATGGCTTCGGCGGGCTCTGTGCACCGTCTCCCTGTGTGGTCTCCCATCTCACGCTCTCTTTCGCCTCCTTCCCTATTTCTAAATGCCCTGCTAATCCACCCTCCACTTGCCTGAAAGGCCAGGACTCCCTCTTTCCAATGGCTGCTCCTGTGTGGTGGGGACTGTTAGTAGAGGCGGAGAAGCTGGGACCTGTTGGGGCAGGCAGATGGGTAGCAGGAGCCAGATGCCAGCCTCCCTCACACCTGGCTGCACCCAATCCTGTCTGCATGCAACCTGGCCTGGCTGCCTGGGTGTTTCAGCGCCCCCATGCTCAGGCCAATGAAATGCCTCATGGTCCAGGGGAGATGGAGGAGCCTCCTACCCACCCGCCATCCTATCTCCCTGCTGTGGCCCTGCTCCGAGTCCTGTAGGCTCAGTCTTGCCTCTCCCTTGCTCTAAGGGCTCCTTTTGAGACAGACAAGCATGTTTTCTGAGAAACAGCAGCTTTTGAGCCCTGGGATTGCTCTTCTTATCTTTGTATCTGAGAGAGTCAGGAGCTGGGTCAATGCTGAAACAGGTTCATGGGAAAATGCTGTAAAAGTGAGCTATCTAGGGGATGCTGAAGTCAAGGGACAGGTCCACTGAACAGTCTCAAGGAGCAGAAGGACACATAGTGCCCTGCAAAGTAGCAAACTGAAAATCTGCACCTACTGATTTTACAATACTTAAACTTCCTGTGGACCAGATACTTGGGACTGTGGGTTCCATTCAGCAGAGAAAAACAGAACCTTAGTGGGATCCAGCACTGAGTTCAAAGTTGCAGAACACACTGGTGGACATACATGAATGATCTTGCTCAGGAGGATGAGCCACTAGGGGGAGGAGTCTTTTCTACAGGAAAAGACTGTTATAGGCCATCAGACCCAGATCCACGGGTCTAGAGGGAAGAGCTCATTCAGGAGAAAGTGCAGGGGCGCCCGGTGTCCAAGCAACCCTGGTCTTTCCCCGCAATTCACTCCTACGAAGTTCACCCCAGTCCCTTGACTACATCTGTCCTATTTCCCCTAAGCTGAAGTTCATTTTTATAAATTTAATTTTATCGTTTTGATTGACATGTCAGGTTCATATCTATGGATGAGGTTTTGTATAGACTGGTTACAACTCCTCCCTGGATAGTGGCTCTGGGAACACAGAGCTGGATCTTCTGGGGTCTAGGAGGTAGAGACACAACATCAGAGGGTCTACAGGTTGTCCCTTGCTGTGCCCAAGTGTCCCTGAGCCACAGCAGCCCATGAGTCCCACCCATGCCTAAGGCCAAGACATGGTTTCTGGAGCCAGAGTTGTCAAAGGCTTTGAGAGCAGGCTTGGACTTCTCTAGGACACCACCCAGCAGCTCTGTGGTCAGTTCCAGGCTATGGAGATGCTGACCAACCACTGATAATTAGCTAGGTGTTCTTCTGGCAAGCCTTAAACAATTCTTCTACAAGAAAATATTTGAAGTTCCATCTTACATCCACATGGATACAATGATATTTACATAGTATTTGACCCTAAACATTCATTTTTTTCTTGTGATTTTTTTCCTCTCAGTACTAGGGTTTAAATCTAGGCCTTGGCACTGAGATATAATCCCACCCCTTTTTTATTTTGAAAGAGAGTCTGGTAAGTCTCTAAGTTGCCCAGGTGGGCTCAAATTTGCATTCCTCCTGCCTCAGCTTCCCAGAGTACTAAAATTATAGGTGAGTGCCACAGTACCCAGTTTTCTTCTGTTTTTAATGGGGGTGAAAACATCTTTTATTTAATGCCCTGAAAGTCTCCTAGAAGCATGTTCCTTAGAGAAGCTGGCTGGTGACCCTGCTCCCTGTGGGAAGGCCCAGGCCAGGGACTTGAGAAAATACAGGGCCTGGCCACTCTGCTCCAACGATCCAGACAGTAAATGCCAACCCTGGCTAAGCCTAGCTGGTACCAACCCAGAGGTCATATGAGCTTGGTGCTGGTGGAACCCCCAGAAGTCCCATCCTCACGGACTCCAGACATACAGAAAACAGATCCACTTCCTCAAATGGGAAGGCCTTCGGTCCCCCCTAGAGAGAGAAAGGGCAAGAACATTCTAATAAGGTTTCAGGGTGAAGAACATCAAGGGTGACACAGGCACAAACGTCCCCAAGGGCCTGGGCCCTTGTGCCCTTAGAGAGCAGCACAATGGCAGAAGCGCAGATGCCAAAATCCTGCTGTTGTCTTGCTCTCCCACGTGCATGAACCCGAGCAGTGTCTTTCTTGGAGCTCTGGGTGTACAGCCGCCCAGAGCACCCAGCAACAAGAGCTGAGGCCCTCCGAGGAGCACTGTTTCTCTTCGGGGTGCTCCTCCAGGGCCACACAGGATGCCAGTCATCCAACACATTCCACAGGAAGCCATGGGTCTTGTACATCTCACCAGGCCAGCGTGCCGCCGTCTTTGTCCCTAAGCAGCGAGTGCTGTGCACACAGCCAGCCACACAAGCTGCACCTTCCTCATTTCCTAGAGTGTCAACGCGGCGCCATGTTAACGCGACGCCCTGTACGCAGCAGCTCCAGAACTGCCAGTGTAAGGAAAAGCATCTCACGCCTGCCTCTTGCTAAGACTTCCCTCTGCAGCCAAAGCCTTCCAAGCCCAGAGGGCTGCGGAGGCCTCATGGGATCGGGGCAGCCACAACCAGTTTTGAGCAGGGGCGGCTTGGCCAGCGGGCAGGGGACACAGGCAGAGGTGCAGGGATGGGAAGGACATCTGCACATGTAAGGAGCCACAGGTCACACGTGCATCTGGTGGCTGAGCCAGGTTCCCTGCGCCGGCTGGGGTGGGGGTGGGGCTCCCCATGAGTGGCAAGTGTACACGAACACCACCTCGTCAGCTGCCAATATGTTATGAGACCTTGGTAACAATCCGGAGTCTCCGGGGAGCGCTGCTGCAGTTCAAGTGCGCACCAGACAGAGAGAAAACAATTTCTGGTGCCAATAATGGAGCACAGATGAAAAATGTTTTAATATTTGAAGCTGCTTTATGGCAGAAGCGATGACAGTGATGGACTCAATGTCAGCTTTTTTTCCTTAAATGTCATCTTTCGTCTATGAGTTTTCCCTGCTCCGGAGGCATGCAAGCCTAATGCCGCCTCCTCGCAGCCATTGATCATTGATTTTGTTCTAAATGGAAAGCTTGCCAGAAGACTAGAAATTCTGGAATTTATTAGGATTTCTTTAAGAGGCACTTTAGCTCAACAGTTCTCATTACTGTCTTTACAATGTTACTTATTTTTCTTTTTATGTCATATGATTTGTAAAGGGTTAGTACTCAGAGAACAATATACGATTAAGCCATTGTGCGTGCTGGAGCTGCTGGCTTAGTGAAAAGGATTCTCGGGGGGCTAAATACATATTTGACTAGGAAATGGCAACATGGGGCTGTTTCACCAGCAAAATCTGTAGTTTGAAATTTGCTGATATGGTTTGTGCTAAATGAGGTTTCAATGGAGGTTTTGATTAAACAGGGTCACTTAGAAATTCATACCTCTCAATTCCACGCAGACAGGGCTAAACATTTTTTAAAATTCTGACACTGGCTATATAAACATCCTGGGGTGGGTGCAGAGAACAGCAGCTTGATAGAGATGAGCCTGGCTCAGCTGTGTTTTGACTCTGGGTGGGCCAGACAGGGTCTAAGAGCTGTCACCATATGTATTTAGAAGGACGTTACTTCACCAGTGCAGAGGAAGAGAGAGGCTCAATGCATTATGATGTATAACATTTAACATACTCCTCTGGTCTTGTAGAAGTGATCCTTCTTCATTTGGCTGAAAAGAACCCCATTTGCATTAGACAGTTGGCTAAATGTTTTTCTTTTCTGACGCATTTCCGTTGGCACAAGCCTAGTTCAAACAGGTATATTAGCTCTTGGCCGGGCTGTCTGACATCTCGGCTTTATTATGGAGCTGAGAGTCCAGGGAATGTGAATTATAGTTAGGATCAGACTTGGCCTCCTAAACTCATCACTCAGTCTAGTTGATTATGGAATTTGCTACAGAACTGGGGCTTGGAGATTCCTCTCTTGAGTGAGGTGCCTGTTTGCAGCAGCTGAAGACCATTGTATCTCCCAGAGAGAGGCAGACAAAGAGAAATCCCAGGGAAGGGAAATAGTCCAAGAGAAGGAAAAGAGGGGAGGACCTACATTGCCTGGGCTGTATTCCGGGTGAGGTTAACAGCTGCTGGAAGGAAAGAAATACATTCTACTAAATCTCCTACTACAAAAGACTGTACTGCAGTGGGAAAAGGTGAGAAAACTTTCTGGGAAATGAAATCGACATCTGCAAAGCTGGGCCAGAATCTGTACATTGAGTATTTGGATGTGGCGTATTCTCGAATAGCCTCACGTGAGACCAGCTGTAGTTCCATGTGTGGCTATGATCGCTGCTCTGACACACCCACTACATCCTGGGAGGCTTTATGCAGATGGACTATATGCAAATGAACTGTATGCAAATGCTGCACGGCAAGCCAGTGCCTGAGATGAAAGAAAACTCTTTATCCTGATCTAACAGCCATTTTCACAGTAGCAACAACTACTGTTGCATTCCCACCATATTACAACTATACCCATATTAGCTACCTAATGGCGATTGTGGTCATCTCTGCCCAAGGCCGCCAAAGTGCTCTTCTAAGCTATTCTATTCATCAGCAGTCCCCACTCCATTGACCTCCTAGGAGCCACAGTTTCTATTTGAAACATGACATGGCCTATCAGGTCAAAACCCCTCAATAGCTGGGCATGGTGGCTCAGCCCTGTAATCCCAGCACTCTGAGAAGCTGAGGCAGGAAAGTAGAAAGTCTGAGCCCAGCCTGGGAAATTTAATAAGACTACGACTCAAAATAAAAATGGGGATAAGACTAGGAAAACAGAAAAGTATGACAGCTCTACATCCAACCTGTAATTTTCCAAAACAAAACAAAAAACAGCAACAAAAATAAATCTCTGCCTGTATTGTTTCCCATTTAAAAGTAATAGCAAGTCATTTATGTGTGGCCTAACCCTTATCCAGGCCAGCATCTGCTTTCTGAATTCTTTTCTACCCCTTTCCATTTGTCCACACTGCTCTTTGACCACACTGGCCTCCTGGCAAATGCTCCTTCCCTGGGTTTTAACCAAATTGTCCCCAGTCTTGTTGTTCATACCTTACTTCTAGATTCACCTTAAATTCTACCTCTGCATAAAGCCTTTCTCTGGACCCCTCCCTTAGTCACAAGTGCCTTTGATTTTCGTGTTCTGTGTCCCAGGTTGGGTTCTCCAAAAGAAAGCAGACACAGAAATAGAGTTTGGGGTATAGGATATTTTAAGAAGGATCGACTTCTGTGTAGCCAAGAGAGTAGAAACATGTTGGGCAGAGGAAGGTGTAAAACTGATGTAGGCATCTTGGGAACAAATATGGCCTATCAGGGTGCCACTTCCGGGGGTGTGATGCCCAAAATTTTGCAGTCTGTCTTATCTAGTTCCCAGGAAGCTGCTGTCCGAGCAAGATTGGTACCTCTGTAAATGTGGGTCTCCACTGCATCCTCTTTCCTTTCTTCACCATTATTCACAATGTGCTGTATTCATTTATGTGATTGTGTGGGAGGACAAGGACTCGTGTTTTCTTCTTTGTTGGATGAGAAGATGCTGTACCAGGGTGGCCAGTCAATGAGTACTTGTGGAATAAAAGGATGCTCTTCACTGAGAACCTTCCTATCCTCGGGACAATCGCTACCTGCAGTTGTATCAACCACATTTAACAAGGGAAGCAACGGAGGCAATCCCACCAGGTCAACAATCTGACAACCGAAAAGGGTGGAACTCTGATCCAGGGCTTTGTAGCTCCTGATTTAAATCCTTAACCCACATGCCCCAGATTGTCAGTGCCTCACCATCTGTGTGAGGAGGAGAAGAGGGTGGCAGAATGATGTCAGGTAGGCCAAGCATCATTGGAGAATAGACATGTTAGATGCAGGGCAGGATGGAGAAGGCTGTGTGGACAAGGTACAGCCTCTGAGGTTGCTACGGTATTGGGAAAGGAAGCATGTCACCTGGCAGATCTAGTAGGGACCCTGTTCTTGAGCTGAGAAAAACATCTCTGGGAACTTCTGCTTTCTCCTTTTCCAAGTTCTTAAGTCAGGACTGCTGCCCTAAGTTGTGATTTATTCTAGCTGTGGTGGGCCCCATTAGATTCTGAAGAAATAGAGAAATGAATGAGTGTTCTCATGGCAGATTCTCCAACTCTACAGGGTCTGGCTCAGTTCAATATACTTCAAAGAGACCCATTTAACACATCCATTCTTCCTTTAAATTTCACCCACGTTTTCCTCTGGGGTATTCACTTTCCTTTTCTTGTACGAGTCTTTCTTGGTGAGACTGATACAGAGAAGAATTGCTGTCCTAGCCACACAGGCCTCACTGAGTTGAGTCTTGAGCAGCAGACACTGAGAGAAGGAATTCATCAATCCCAGACTCTGGTCTGAGTCCATCCCAGTGCAGCTGGCGGTGGCTCTGTTTCCATTTCCTCCTGCTAACTGGTTCTTTATTTCTGGCTTTTCTTTATTTTCAATTTTTTTTCCAGTGCAGGGAATTGAACCTAGGGCCTTCAAACTGAGTTGCATCCCCAATCTTTATTTATTTATTTATTTATTTATTTTTGAGACAGAATCCTACTAAATTACTAAGTTGCCCAGGCTGGGCTCAAAGTTGCACTTCCCAGAGTGCTAGGATTATAGAAATGTGCCACAACATCCATATTCTTAACTACATTATATTATTGGGTTATTTCATCCTCTTGCAAAAATGTTTTTTTTCTGGATGATGCTAGAGTGGCTCTCTATTACCTGTAACCAACCAAACTTGAGAAATACACATACCAGGCTGGGTATTGAAATGTGTCAAGCAAAGGAGAAGGGAAAGGACTGCTCCCTACTCTCAGGAGAGTTGAGCTCATCCCCTCCAAAAACTTATTTCAGACATTTGTTTAATTCTCCCCATACATGTCATGATATTCCTGTGATGGTTTAGCACACACAGAAATATAATGAAACCTTAACATTAGGGGAAAAAAGAATTAAAAGTAGAAATAACATCCATGATTTAACTCATTTAGGACCATGTGATTCCTGATAGTCAAAGGGTTAGAAAAATGTTATCAACTATATCTCTCTCACCCTCAGAAAGGAGGCAGGAGCTTCCTATGGGGAAAAATCAAGTCAGACATGTAAAAAATTGGGGAATCTTGTGGGGTTATCTGGACTTGGACATAGGGTGGGAAGATGCCCACCACATGTGCTCTCAGAGACAGGTTGCAAACCAATAGTTCATGACCTACCTTCAGCCTGAAGATAAGCTGTCCTTAGACTCTATCAAGTTTTATTAGTTGGAATTAATTTATGTTAATAAAACAAAATCCAGGTCTCCTATACCTTCTGCTGTCTCAGGCCCTGGGAAATGACTCCAAATTTGCCTTCTTCATTGATATCATGGATGTGGACATTATTTATATGTGTGGCCAAAACCTACACATAAAACCAGGAAAGAAGAGGCCCCAGGTCACAGGGATAGGGCAGATGAATGTTCAGTTTGACTGTGGAAAAGGGATTCTGCCAAAGTCGAGAAGGAATATGGAGTACCAGCCAGAGAAGATGAAGTCAGTAAAGGTGTGCATTAGCCTATGTAGGGCATTGGTGATCCAGGATGTGGTTGACACCCAGTAAAAGGTGAAGGGCCACATGCCCAGCAGAGAGGGTTGCTTTGCTGCCACCAGGGTCGGGGGAGTAGTGGCTGCCGTGACCTCTGGTCAGGTAGAAGAAGCTTCCAGGGGTGACTTGTGTCTTCTCCAGGCTGAATTGCTTGGTTTGCTCCATGAAGATGTAGTGACCATGAGGACTGGGGAACCACACAAGTGCATAGCTGGGTGCCTAGGAAAGAGGTGAGAAGGGAAAGCAGCACGTGTGACCTGGAGGAGGAGGAGTTTCAGAACCAGCTCCACCTCTTAGAGAATGGCTGTTGGAGTTAACATTTTACCTCTTGACTTCCTCATCCAGGAAACAGGAGAAGAGAGCCTTCCTTACATGGATATTAAGGGAATTGAATCAGTTATCTATGAAATATGTAGAGGAGAACCTAAGATATCTGAAGCACTCGATAAATTACTGGTGAGAGTGAAAAGGCAGCTGGTTTCAAGCACCCAGGCAGGATGGCTGCTGAGATTGAAGTGGCGGTCTGTGACAACTAAAAATGCCAGTTTCCTAGACAGAGAAGGCTGAGGTCACAGGACAGACCTTCCCTAATGGTGGTAACAAGAGAAGAACTGTCCTCAGCCTACAGGATGCTTCTTATAGACCCCTTGTCTTAGTTTCCTGGCTGGAAACCCAGTCCATTATTCTCTTTCTTTTTGTTTGTCAGACCCCCAAATATTCTAGCACTGAACCTGTGTTCTCTGTTGCAGATCCAAGACTCTTCCAAGACAGGGTCCTATGTCACATTTTGGTATAAGCCAAATGGAGGCAACAAGCCTCTGCCCAAGGCCGACTCGGCAGCAGGAAGCTGCAGCCCTCAGAGTGGGGGCATCATTCATTTCCCTGTTCTGCAGCTAACATCTATCTATTATTTTTTACCAGGCCTGTAAGGGACATCAGGCATAAATAATGCCATCTGTCCCTTTAAAGAGCCCTTGGGTTCCTTGCCTACCTCAACTGTAACAGGTTTGAGGAATTTCTCAGCTCCCACATATACTCTTATCACTTTTCTATTGTTGTGGCAAAATGTCTGATATTAACAACTCAGAGAAAAAGAGATTTAACTTGACTCAGAGGCTCAGAGATTTCAGTCCATGGCCCACTGTCTACAATGGAGAAACATCATGGAAAAAATGTGGGAAAAACTGCTCCACTGATGGCATTTAGGAAGCAGAGAGCAGGAAGAAGTGCTTGAAAGAAATTTTGGGGGGACCAGATAGAGTCCCCCAAAGCCTCACACCCATTATCCATCCACATACACCAAAGAGTGGTTGCAAATTTCCTATGCCTTTCTCAAGCTTATCACACTGATAATCATGCATACTTAATCCACCTAATTCAAGACCACCGTGTTCATAGTGATGCAACTTTTGAGATTTACATTTTCAAATTCATATCAAAGTGAAACTTTCTTAATATTTCTATCACAATATGTTATGCTTTCATAATTCACATGTGTGGTATGTATCACAGTATCATCATGGGAATATCTGCCTTATTAGTCCTTTTAGCTTCTGAAAGTCGGAAACTATGTATAAGAGAACACAGGACTTCTAAAGATGAGTGAGGTGGCTAGAATCAACTCATCATTATTTGCTTCTTAATGTGGACTACACATGAAAAATAGTAATATGACCTTGGGTTAGACCTCCACCCAGCCATATGACAGTGCTCCCATCACATCTTCCTGTCCCTATTTCCTTCCTCAAATAATAAGCTCTCTACAATTTCTTCTCCTCTGCCATCTTGGAGTTGGACGGAAAGTGAGCAGCCTGGATTCATGCCATGGTAAGGGAGAGAGGAGATATGTAGATCTGAGGGTGTAAATGGGCCTGACCGCTCAAGGCTGTGAGTGGAGGGGAAACACCAGACGCAATGCTTCCTGGGCAGCATTACAGCAGGATATTGGGTAATTGGCCTTGGGCATGTAATGAAGATGAGTGGAAAGAAAATTGCTTGTGTGTGTTTGATTATGCATAAAGACAGACCTGGCCAGATGGAGTAGAAAGCCACACTGGAAGGGGTCATTGCAGGCACCGATCTGCTGCTTAGCACTGTAGCAAATGCACCCCAGGCCCTCAGCTATCTGTCTTTGGAAATGTTCCTGAGCTCTCTGTCAGCAGCCAGACCCCCTGACTCTGACTTCTGGAATGTGAGGGCTTTGTCTATGGGAAGGTGGGAGGTTCTGGCTGGGGCTCCCAAAGCTGATCCAGACCTTCGCAAGGACCTTCCAAGACAGATCTACTTCTTGCCTGAGGAGCCTGTTTTAGCAGGAGTGGGGACCACACCTTTCCAGGCAATCTGTAGGAGAGTGGAAATAGCTCTACTCTAGTCAAATAGAAGTTTGCCAGGGTCCTTCGTCACTTCACTTCAAGACAAATTCAAGGCAATCTGGTGACAGATAAGACCTAACAAAGATAAATGTCACTCCAAAAGTTGAGGAGACTCATTGATGATTGAGGAGATGGAGGGAGAAATATATTTTGTGGAATCCCATGGAGTAGACATGATCCAATGGGAATTCTTCAGCCTCCCCCCAGCCCTCTTCCCATGTGGGAAGAGATATGGGCTTTCCTGTAATTACCAGCTTTCCTTATCTATTAACCCATCCTATTTGCTAACTGGATTGCTTGTGAAGGCCTCTTGTTTTAATTAGCATGTCTCAGATGAAGAGTAAACAAACATTCTAACAAACTATTATGACATAAAGTTGATTTTTCAGTTACTCAACTGCTACGCCGTGGATATGGTGAATTTAGAATTAAATGCCTCTCTCAGAGGCTTTAATGATCTCAGTCAAGAATGTTTTGATTAAATTAAAGCTATTGAGAATGTGTGTGTGTTTTTTTTTTGAAAAGAGAATATGAACAAAACATGCGGGAGTGATCCAGGTCCTTGGGCCTTGATGCTTTGGTGTTCCAAGGTGGGTGCAGGGAAAGGGGGCAGTGCGATCATTCAGGAATAAACTGGAATACTTAGGACACAGATAGTTACATCTGCCATTAAGAGGATTCCCAAGGTTGGGATGTGTAGAGAGGCTTTCAAGAAACACACTGTCTTGTGTGTTTTCTACCAGTAATTTATCAAGGGTGTGCTATTAGGTAGAGCTCAAGGTTTTGCATGAAGCAAGAGAGGACCAGACAAGAAGCTGGGCAAATCTGTGGACCCCATAGAGGTCCACAAGGAATTCTGGGACCCACACAGCATCACAGAGCTGTTCATGGAGCCTTTGTTACCCTCTATCAATTTGTCATTGGATGGTATCCCTTCTCAAGAAGGGGTGCAATCTCCCTTTCACTTTTTCATTGAGTGGGAGGGTGATAGTCTAAAGACGGGTGCACAAAGAGAGGCTTTCATGTTTTCCAGGTGCACACACTCCCCCCAGCCTGGCAAAGGGGCCCTGGGGCCTCCACAGTAGTGAGATGCTATTGGGCACAGTGTGATTTGGCAAACATCCTTTGCATATAGTTATATTTTATCATTCCCAAGGAACCACTCCTTTAGTGGTCTCTAGCAGTCCAAGAATTAGAAGCAGAAATGGTCTGTGAGGTAGATCCCACATATAGAGGTAAAGACTCTGAGGTGCCACAAGGCTAAATAGCCCTCCAAGGTTGTCCAACACAGGGGAGCATGTGTAGACATTGTGCCTGGGACCATGTGTATCCCTATCAGGATGTTATTGCTTCTATCTAGATGTTCTCAAAAGCTTCACACAGTCATAGGTGGGGCTTTTGAGAGGTGGCTGGACTGAAGATGTGTAATACTTGGATTAAGGATGTGATACTGGGACTGATTCATGGTGGAACGCCAGAATTAAGAGTGGGAGTGCTACCTGCCTCGAGGATGGGTAGGCTGAATGAGATGTAAGAGACAGAAAGGGGGTGGCAGTCACTTGCTGATTATTATTTGTAGCTTATTTTCTGTTTTGCTGCCTTCTGCCTACCAAGAACTGTTTCTACTCTGAGGAGCTGATGCCCTGCCCCAACAGTGCCCTGCCTTAAAGTCAGTCAATTCTGAACTGAAATCTTTACAAACTGTGAGCCAAATAAACCTTTTCTCCTTTAACTTTGGGCATCAGGTGTTTTGTCTCAGGAGAGACAAAAGTAACTGAAACACAGTCCTGTCATACTCCTGCTCCCAGATCAGCTTCTCAGCAGACATGAGTGGATTCTGGGGGCTGCAGGGGGAGATGGAGCCTGCTCAAGGTCTGGGTGAATTCAGTTATCATGGCGGATTTGGATCTGTGAGTTGATGATTGTCTTTCTGGAGCAAGAGGACTTGAGGGTCTTTCAAAGGAGTCACAGATTTGGATCATGACTATCTTTCTTACTTATTCCCCAAAGGCCTCTTCTCTGAGAAGAAAAGTCAGTAAAGTGTTGCTCATCACAGTAAAGGGATGAGTAAAGTGATGTTCATCACCACTTCTGAGGTAGGAATCTCCAGAGAGACAGAATAATAGGAGGCCTAGACTGATCAGCCACTTGATTGAATGGTAGAATTGGTAAGCAGAGATGCACATTCAGATATGTAAGAGATGTACTGTTGGCTCCTCAGGAGAACACTCACAGTATGTTATGGGCAAGCTGGAAAGCTAGAGAAAACCATCGCCAAAATTTAGCACAAGGCCAGAGGCCTGAGAACCCTGTTGTCCAAGGGAAGGAGCAGATTGGTGTCCAAGCTGTAGGAAAGACAATGCATCCTTGTCTTCTGTCTCCCAGTCTGACCATCAATCAATATGATGGAGGCTGCTCCTCCTTGTAAGGGCAGAGAGATCTATACTCAGTGCACAGAGTCTACTGTGAACCAGAGACGTCTTATGGAAGTGCCCAGAAAGGATGTTTTAGCAGTGATGTGGGCAACCATGAGCCCAGACAGGAGACACCTACAATTGGCCCCGACAATGTCCTTCTGTACTGAGAAGAACACACCCCACCTTATTCTCAAACTACCCTGTAACCTGTTCGCTCTTTTAGAGATGCTCTTCTTCCATGGTATCTTTTCAAAACCACTCTCTCTCTCTGCAGGGCTTCACATAGTTAACACTTTCGGATAGACTCAAAGCTGCACCTCTTAGCAAACAGCTCATCTGACAGCTTAAGCGGTCACCTAAGGCCTATATCAGAGTCCAAAATGCAGTCCTGGCTTCAGATCTTGTGTCCTTCCCAGGAGTTAATGGTCCTAAGTGTACTGTCCTAGGGAGACTGACTATTTGATCCAAAATCTTTAGTAAGATAGAATTGACTTACTGTCTTTATGGTTTGGTTTGATCTAAAATATCTCCAAAAGTCTCATTATGTTCACAGGTGAGGGTTTTAGAAAGTGACTGGAAACACAGAAGGGAGTAGTTATACTCATCAGCCCCTGGGAGGCTGCAGTAGGAGGACAGAAAGTTGGAGACAAGCTCGGGCCATTTAATCACTTATTGAGATCTGGTCCCAAAAAACAAACAAGTAAAAAGGGCTGAGGATATAGTTCTGTGTGAAGGTCTGAATTCAATACTTAGGACTTAGAGAAAAAAGAATACATCATCAGATCCAACAGTTACCCCTTAGTAATCTCTCCTTCCTATTCCTCCCTATCCCCCAGGCCAACACTGATCTACTTTCTGCCACTATAGATTAAATTGCATATTCTAGAGCTTTATATAAGCAGGATCTTACAGTCTATCCTCTTTTTGGTATGGGTTTTTTCACTTATCATAATTATTTGAAGATTCATTTATGCCATTGCATATATGAATCATTTATTTTTATTTACTTCTGAGCTTCATTCCACTGTATGGATTTACTGCAGTTTCTCTATCTATTCATCTGTTGGTTGGAATTTGTGTTATTTCCAGATTGAGGTTGTTATAGAGAAAGTGCTAAGATTATTCACATATACATCCTAGAGCGCGTGCATATTTCATTGTTATTTGGTAAATGCCTACACATAGAATGTCAGGATCTTAGAATAGGTGGGCACATAACTTTTCAGGAACTTTCTCAGCTCTTGTGCAAAGACATTAACATTTTGTAATCCTCCCAGCATCTTAGGATGTTTCAGTCTTTCTGCAGCTGATCACGATCAGTTTGTGTTTATTTCAGTTATTCTGATAGGTGCAGCAGCATCTTACAGTTTGAGTTTTCCCTTCCCTTGTAAATAGTAATGTTAAGTACAGTACTTTCTCCTGTGCTTTTTAAATGTATTATAGATATGTCTCCTTTGGGAAGATATTTTGTCAATATTTTATTCAAATATTTTGTCCATTTTTAGTGGGTTGTTCCCATATTGCTACATTTTATGAGTTCTTTGTATATGCTGAATACAAGTCTTTTATCAGAATATATTTTACAACAAATTCCTACCAACCTGTGGATTCCTTTTTGGTTATTTTAACAGTATTTGAAGGTAGAAATTCATTCTGATGAAATGGAAGTTATTGGTTCATTCTTCTGTGAATTATACTTGATCCAAAATCACCATCTTTCTTCCATGTGTTCTTTTAGCAGTTTTATAGTTTTAAAATTACATTTTAGATGTAGATCTGTGCTCCATTTTAAATTAATTTGTCTTGTGATATGTGAGGTATAGATTCAAGTTCATATTCTGGCACATGAATATACAGTTGTTCTAGTTCCATTTGTTGAAAATATATTCTTACATTTTCTGTCTTGCAAAACAAAATTATGCAAATATATGTATAAATCTATATATATATATCATATATGTATGTATGGTTTTACATCTGGATCTTCTGTCCAATTCTCTCCATCTATTTGTTTATTCTTATGACCATACTATGTTGTTTTGATTAATATAGCTTTTTAATACTTCTTAAAGTTATTATTTTCACTTTCCAACTTTCTTCTCCTTTTTCTGGACAGGATTATTTTGTCTATTCCTGGTCCTTGATATTTAACATGAATTTTGGAATCAGCATGTCAATTTCTACATGTAGCTTGCTAAGCTTTTGATTGATAGAGGTGTTAAATCAGCTTGGAAAGAATTGACATTTTAATAACATTGAGTCTTACAATCTGTTACTAGTTTGTATCTTTCCATTTATTTAGGTCTTCTTTAATTTCTCTCACTATATTTTGTTGTTGTCAACATGCAAACCTTTCACAGTCACTGTCAAATTTATCTTTAACTATTTCATATTTTTGGTACTATTGTAAAATTATACCTTGAAATCTTAATTTCCATTGTTCACTGTTCTTATGTAGAAATTGTCCTCTCTCTCATGTTGCTCTTGAACTCTGAAACTTTGTTTATTAACTCTATTAATATTTTGGTAGATTCCATCCCATGTACTATGTAGACAATCTTGTTATCTGCAATCAGACTTTGACTTTTTACTCTCCAGTCTTAGATGTCCACTAGACCTTAGGCTTCCTGAGACCAGGCATTGTTCACAGTTTTTCATGTTGTCCCAGAGCAGTGATGGTGAACCTATGGCACATGGAACCCAGCAGGCACATAGAACCCTTTCTGTTGGCACATGAGCCAAGTTGCTCCAGAAGTTGAGCATTGTGTTTTTTTTCTAAACTAAAACTTCAGTATTTGGGTTTAATTGCAGTTTTAGCACTTTGCAGTAAGTAAGTGGGTTTCAGGTAGCAGTTTGCATCCTCAGTCTCTAAAATGTTCGCTATCACTAGCCTAGAGCATAACAGACACTAATCCCATGGTGGGGATAATATATGTTGGTCACTCAAAGGAGCTTAGACACTCTCTCCCTATACCTTTAAGCTTATATAACTTGAATGTTTCTGACACAAGAACAACTGATTGTGAAGCAAAATTTTTGGAAAATAAGTATGAGAATTTGGCATAGCAAAAATAGATACTCAGATATCTGTCATTTGAACCTATCCATCTATCTATCTATCTATCTATCTGTCTGTCTAATTTCCTATCAATTTTTCCTGAGGGAAGTAAGGATTACATACCAATCCATACCTACTTCCATATGTATGTATGTAGCCATGTCCCCATCTGAGTCTCTGCCTATGAGAAGTGATGAAACAGTCTAGGAAAAGAGTGTAACACATGGCATTCACTGAGTTGCTCAGACTAAATACTTGGCTTTGGTTTGAATCTGGAATATAGACCAAAGTCCACGAGCTATAGGTGTGGTCTCCATCCTTGTGGCACTGCTTATTGGAGCTCTTATTAAGAGGCGGGGCCTAGTGGAAGGAAGTGAGGTCACTGGGTACCTGCTCTTCATGGGGATGCCGAACTTTTAAACACTCTTCTCTTTCCCACTTTCCTTGTTCTCTTCCCTCCCCCTCTGTTCCCTTAGTCTCCTTCTCTTCCTCTTCTCTTTCATTGTCTTATTTCCTGGCTGTCATGAGGCAAGCAGCTTTCCTCCACCAGTATATTCATGCCTGTCATGATGAGTTATGACGAGGCTAAAGAACTATGGATTGAAGCCATGAACAAAAACTCAACTCTCCTTATGTCCTAGTTAGTTTTTGGTCCCCAGGATATAATACCCAACATCCACAATTTAAAAGAAGTGAGGCTTATTTTGGCTCATAGGCTGAGCGGCTTCAGTCCCTAAGCAGCTGACTCCACAGCAGAGAAGAAGGGTGGAAGGGTCTGGTAGAGAAAAGCTTCCCATAGCATGGAGCCCGGGAAACACAGTGAAGGGAGGAGCCAGGGAGCGGGTGTTACCCTTCCTTCTTGTCACACTTCCACTGATGCATCTCTAACCAAGCCTCTCTTTGTAGTAACACACTCAGCTGGTGAACTCATTAGCAGATGAATTGACTGAAGGGTGTGGCACCCCTGTAATCCATTCCTCTTCAGAAAAGCCTTGTTTCTGAGCAATTAAGAATTTAGGGAGAACAGTCAGGATTTGAGATTCACAGCACAGCAATAGAAAGCTGGCCAATGCTGAAAGACTTCATTCCTCTTTTCCCCTTAACCCCACATTCAGGATCATTTGCTAAAATAAGAAAGACAGAAGAGATCAAGTTTTAAAAAATAAAGGAAGAATGAAGTTTTATACATGGTAACTCTGAGCTACTAAGAGATATATAAGCAGACTTTTGGTTATAAAGATCTAGCAATTAGGACAGTGAAAAATGGGACAGAAATTTGGAAGGAGTCAGCACATGAACACCATAGGGTGATCTGAGATAATTTAGGTTGTGTGTACAGAAAGAGAAAGGAAGAGAGTGTCCTACAGTGCTAAGGCATGAAAATGCTGAAAAGAAAGAGCCAGCAAAGAGAAGTTAGGCTTGACCAGCACTGTAGGAGGAAACACAGATAAGGTCTTTAAGCCATGTGCAGGTTAAGCCTTAACAAGACGTCACTGACTCTTCTAGTCATTGTGGAGAAGTTAAAATGCAGACAGAGAGATGATCACTACATTTGACAGCATGGGAACCCTCACAGGAGCAGCTGTGGTAGTAAGAAGTAAGCTCATATGCCACTGACAGCCATATTGGGTTCCTGATCTTACTCTCTTTGCTTCCTGGTTGCCATGAAGTGAGTAGCTTTCCTGCTCTATGTGCTTCTTCCGCAGCTCCAGGGTTGGCTTCATCTTGCAGAGTTGGACAGCTGTGGATCCTACAGTGCAAATACTTCACAATTCCTTTCTGAAAAATGCATTCTAGCATGTTGGAAATGGATGTAGGATAATCAGATATCTGTTGTTGATGATTCACTCTTCATGAGATTCACTCTAAGGTGGTAGGGTTGGTTCCCCTTCCCACAGCTTTTACATGACAAAAGAAGAGCATAAAAGACATTCACATTATTTTTTCATGCAATAAATGAGGGGTGATAAGAAAAGCTAATATTTCAGAGTGTTCATACTTATGTGTGTTAACTTATTTAATTCTCATAACTCCCAGAAGGTATACTCTTATTGCCCTAGCTTTCAGGCACAGATGCTAGAACACAAAGAGTTTCTGTGACTCTCTGTCTGGGGCTACAATCCAAGCATTTACCTTCAAGTCAGATTCCTTGTCAAATTACAGCCTGCTGGGAGAGCATGCTTGAACATGGATGTCAATCAGCAGCATAGCTCACATGCCTTAATGCCTACACAACTTTGCTCTAAGAAGACCTGGACAGATCTTATTTTAAAAAATAATGACAGCAATACATTTTCTGGGATTATTTTTGCTTTTGATTTGAAATGGCTGGTGACCTCATTTAACATTTCACTTAGTTTCACTTAGCAAAACCTTATTGCATGAATGGTTTGGGTTTTCATTTAGCAAAACCTTATTACATGAATGCTTTGTATGTTTGGCTCAGAACTAGGTCCTGGGAACAAATTTTAAAAATGCTTCCATATCCTGAGATACTTGCTGTCTAAAATTTGGGAATCTTTGTAAATTATTTAAAGATAAGTACTTGTTATTGTCGGTGATGTAGGGTCTCAAAGCTAGATGTTGAACTGGGAAGAACACATCTCCAGAGACTTTCAGTTGTTAGCAAACTTCTTCTGCAAAGGCCTAAGTAGTTAATATTTTAGACTTTGTGGGCCATACAGTCTCTGTCACAACTACTTAACCTCGCTGTTCTAGTGTGAAAGAAACCACAGACAATACATAAACAAATGACTGTGGCTGTGTTCCAATAAAACTTTATTTATGGACACTGAAATATAAATTTAATGCAATTTTTGGAAGCAGCAAAATATTAATCACTTTTTCTCTCAACCATTTAAAAAATATAAAAACCATTCTTAGCTCATGAGCCATATCAAAACAGGTGGCAGGCCAGATTTTGCCTGTGGGCTATTATTTGCTGACCTCTGTCTTCCAGCCTAACAGTGATCAGGCTTGGGTGTAGGAATGCAGACAAGTAGTGGGGGAAGCTGTGCCTCCAGGCAAACAAGGAAGCATGAAGAATAGTGACTGGACACTTTTCTCCCAGAGCAGAGAGTTCTCAGTTGAGACATAAGATTATAAGCCTTCTTATAAGTTTCATTTGGGTACAAATTATTTCATCTCACATGTATTATTGGAGCAAATCCAAGTTCCTCTCATCACTTACACTCAGAAACTCTATAACAATTGGGACCCTAACGTATGCAAGTGACAACAATTTAATGCAAATTGGCTCAAAAGAAGAAAAAAAGAATTTATCAGCTCGCACACAAGGAAAGTATGAGTGTATGCTCGGCTTCAGTTATGGTTGTTTGAGACAAGATCTCATGATGAAGCTCAGGCCAGCCTTGAACTCCTGCTCTTCCATCTCTCAGTTCCATCTTCTTGGCCTTGATTTTACAGGAGCGCTGAGTTTACTGTGGACACTTAGGCAGAAGTGGGAAGAGGGCTGCTGTGGTTCGAATTTGTCCCATCTAAAACACAGGTACTACCGAGGTGAGAGCTTTGAGAGGTGAGACTTTAAGAAGTGACGGGGTCACGTGGGCTCCTTTCTTGTGGACAGATTTGGATACTTACACAGGGCATCTTGTGTGTTGGGTTCATTCTGTTTCACTCTTCTGCTGTGGCATGATGCAGCTAGAAGCCCTTCACCAATACTCATCCATTGATCTTGGACTTTCCAGATTCCCAAACTGTGAGAAATAAATTTATGCTCCTTGCAAATTACTCAGTCTCAGATATTTTGTTATAGCTGTACAAAATGGGCTAAGAGTTTCTTATTCTCAAGTATGCTAGCAACGTTCTGGACCATAATTTCATTGTCTGGACAGGTGGCAATCATATTTCTAAGCCAATCCTTGTGACTTATAGGATGAAATGCTGTTGGTTGTTAAGTTCACATTTCCAGTCTCCAGTAGAGAGAGGAGGAAGGTTAATCCTCCCTTAGCATACAAACGCAGAGCAAAGAAGTGGGGGACACTTGAATGAACTTGAGACCTTTTCCCCTAAAAAATAGGAGGCAGATACTGCATGTCTAAAAAAGAAACAGCAGATTCTCATGACAAATGTTTTCCTGGGAGGGAGGATATTCCAGGGGCAGCTAGATCCTGAAGCTGGACATGGTCCATTGTTTATCTGGGTAGATGAACAGTGCCATGCACTTGAATTTCATGTGTTTACTCTTCATACAGAGAACAGATTAAGAAGCTGTGTATTTTTTCCTTCTCATAAACAAAAAGAAGTGTGGGGACCACTTTCAGTAGGTTGGTGGCTCCGATTACCCAGTAAAAAGACTGAGAAAACAGTCTTCGTGTTTGATTTTGGCACCATTTCATAAAACAAAGATCATTCTTACCCATATATTACTTTATACACTCACGGGATAAAGGATAGACCAGCACAAGGAAGGATAAGTGGCCAGCACTGCAGGCAGCGCTCCTCGGGAAGCAGACTCTGAGATGCAGAATGTTCACGAGGAAATACCTTGTAGGAAGGGGGAGGAAGCAGGAGGAGCTGAGAGAAGAGTACATCTGTGTTGAGGGCTTGAAGACCCCTTAGCCAACACTGGAAGGGGCTCAGTATTGTCCTCAAGTGACCTCTGCATGGCTGCAAATGAGATCTTGCATGGATCTGCTTCGTGGGAGAGGGTATGACGCATGCTAGGCATCTTATTCAGCAGAGGCAATTTCTAATGACAGCTTAAAATGGAGATCTGTCAGCTGAAGACCCTCCCAACACCTAGGATGGACAGTCCCTCATTCTTAATGGGGCTTTGCACAACAGCTTGTGTGATAGAAAGTGAATCTCAAAGCATCAGTCTCTGTGATCGAACATTTACAAACAAATGTACGACCGCACGTGCACATGCACAGTCACGCAGATAAATGCACTGACTTGTGTTTTTCTTTTCTCTTAGGATATGAGCCTTTCAAGTGGCTGTTAACTCCATCTGTGGTTTCTCCACCCTTTATTGCCCTTTGGAAAACTACATTTCCTTACAACTCTTTTCTGGTCCAAATTCCTACCTTCAGAGTGACCCTGGAAACCAGGCCTAGTCAGGAAAAGATGGTCCAAAGAAAGACACTCCCTTGAGCCATTGAAAAGAACTCTTTCCACTGACATGTTGACATAGTGGATGTCAGCTATCAGCCACTGATGGCCACCATCCCTCCGTATGGGGACTGTATACCTAAGGGTGAGATGGAATGTTGAGATGGAGAAATGTGGCATCATTTCTCTCCTTCTCATAATCATTCGTGAGGTATTTTTATTGTGGTATAATTTACATAGGAGAAAGTGCAAAAATTTTAATTGTGTAACTCAGTACAGTTTTATATAATTATACACCTGTGATCTACCACCCAGGCCAAGACAGAGAACATTTCAGCACTCCAGAAGGTTCTTTGTGTCTCCTTCCAGAGAGAACAGTCCCAAAGATAACTGTTGTTTTGAACTTTATATAAATAAAATCACAAGTGAGGCACATAACATTTGTGTGAGGCCCTCTCACTCATGCATTATGGTAGAAAGCATTTGTGTTGTGTATTGTCTCAATAATGCTCTGTTTGGTATTGCTGTATAATATTTCCTCATATGAATAAATTCTATTTTACCTACTTGTTCTGTTAATGAATATTTGGATTGTCTGTTTTTTAAGCAGTCCTGTGAATGTCTTTTGGCAAACACAAGCATTCATTACTTCTCCTCTTCCTTCTTCCTCTTCTTCTTTCTCCTTCCCCTTCTTCTTCTCCTTCTCCTTCTTCTTTCTTCTTCTTCTTCCTCTTCCCCTTCTTCATTTCTCCTCCTCCTCTAACTCCTCCTTTTTCTTCTTCTTTTCCTTCTGTTTTTTGGTACCAGGGATTGAAATTGGGACCTTGTACTTGCAAGACAGGTGCTGGAAACACTGAATTAAATCTCCAGCCCCAAACATTCATTTTGATTGGGCTCATGTCTGAAAACAGAAGTGTTTTGTAGGTTATATACCTATGTAGCCTGATTAAGTAAAGCCCAGCCATTTTCCAAAATGGTCATATCAACTTATCTCTCACCAGCAAAATATGAGTATTCCTTTTGTCACAATCCTTCCCACATCTTACTGTGAGTGAAATGTTTCTCTAGGTGACATCCCACGAGTTCACGGATCAAGTTGTGACTGAAACTCTGTGATCCCTGAGTTTTTCAGTTAAGTTAATACATATGTACATTTCTTTTCTTCAGTCAGATGATGCTGAGTCCCCTAAATTAAAATTGCAAGTGTCCAGGTTAACACAACCTTTATGAAGCATTCTGTAAACTAGCTTAGTGCTCGTGTTTGGGAACCCCTGGTCTAGAGGGAGGCCTACTGTGTTGTCTGGGAGGGCTGCTAGAACAAAGCAGAGTATGAGAGATTTATTTCTCATAATTTTGGAGGCTAGAATTCCAAGATCAGTGTATCAGCAAGGTCTAGACTCTGATGACCCTCTGTCATGTGGTAGAAGGACGAAAGTAGAAAAAGACCAAAAGAGGTTTCTAGTATCCCTTTTTTAAGAATAGCAAAATCACATTTAAAAGGGAATAGGGTGTAGAAGTAAGTGACAAGGGGAAAAATAATGTGGTGGTAATAAAACAAAAGAAACAAAGCTTATGTATATAAGGGGCAGTGGAATGTAGGGTGGGTAGGGGAATGGGAAAAATGAGAATTAAGTGGTGTTGTATACTGGTACGAATTCTCAATGTTGAATCTGATCATGATGTGTATATATAATGTGTCAATAGAGATTTGAACTTAAAAACAAAGAATAGCAAAATCATTTGTGAAGGCTGGTGTTCGCTTTTTGCTACTGTGACCAAAATCCAGACTTAGAAAAGGAAATATTTATTTTGGGTCACACTTTCAGAAGTCTGAGATACAGTTGCCTGACTATTTTGCTTATAGCCTGGGCCATGGCAGACAGCAGCTGCTCACATCGCAGCATCTAGGAAGCAGAGAGAAATCAAAAGAGTGAGAAAAGAAAAGGAAAAGGCCAAGGTAAAATTCCCAAGATCACGTCCTCATGATCCACTTCCTTCAACTTGGCCCCACTCTCTGTTTATATCTCTTCCCAATAATGCCATCACCTTTTGGTCTTAGCAGTGGATTAAGCTACTGAAGTTAGGGCCTTGTGAGCCAATCACTCCCCCAAATCTCATTAGGGACAAAGCCTTTAACACACTGAGCTCTTGGCAGATCATCACCCAAAATCACATTAGGCCTCTATTTTCATGACTTGACTGCTGTCAAAGACTCTGCTTTCTAATGTCATTACACCAGGGACAGGATGATTACATGTCGATTTTAAGGGAACAGGAACATTCAGCCCATAACCATGACTTTTTGTTAGAACTGAAGAAGGATGCCATTGTAGACAGAGAAACTTGGGAGACATCATTCACTCTTAAAATATGAGGCACAGGCTGAAGATCTCTTCTATGAGATGATTGAAACTACAAGTGTTTTAGATTTCATATTTTTTAAACTTCTTAAAAACATACATATAATGAGTTATATTCGGGAAGTCTGAGCATAAAATTTATTTTTGTTTCATATACCGCTGGGGACAATTTTGTATCACATTTGAAATAATTTTGTTCATGAAGCAAATTGTTCATTTGTGGCATCACAGTAGCCTCCGAAAAGTTCAGAGTTTGGGAGAGTTTCAGACTTGCAGATTAAGATGCTCAGTCTGCATTAGATATGTTGCTGCTGTACACTGGACTAAGGTCTCAGAAGATTTGCACAACCAAGTGGATTCTTACCAAAGTCCTGCGGGGCTTCTGTATGGGTAACAAAAGAGCACAGAGCATGATGGGAAGTTGGAGCAAGTTGATTCTCTGCAGAGTGCTCTGCTTCACAAAGGTCCACCTGGTAACTCACCTGGAGCAATGAGTCCCCTAAGAGTAAGGAGCTTCCTAGGGCCTGATAGGGAAGCTGATTCACTGACACAGAGTGATAGGCAGAACCCAGTAGTGTTTGTGCAAGTTGAAGAAGTTAAAAAGGAGAAGAAAAAGTAGCCCCAGAGAAGGAAAAAGAAACCTACATCCCCAGAGGCCTATGAACTCAAGAGAGGCAGGCAGGCATCATTGTGCTGACTTACTTTGATGGGCCTGATGATCTGAAGCTCCTGTCCTCCATCTTCACAGGTCAGACATCAGAGCACTCAAAATAGTCCCCCATTCATCTCTCTCAGACTCTCAACATAACCCTAAGGATCAAGCAAGCAGATAACATAATTCCCATTTTACAGAGGTAGAAACTGAGGCTCAGGCAAGGAAAAGGAGGTCTTTAGACCCATTTCTAGAGCACTATCCTTTGAAGGTCTGGCTTTGAAAGATTATATTTCTAGACTTGGAAGAGCACTCTTTATTCAGCCTTCCAAATCTGCTACAATTTGGATAAGGAATGTTTCCCCAAAGGCCCGTGTGGTAAGGGGCTGATCTCCAGCGTGGCATGACTGATAAATGGTGGATGTTTTCAGATGTGGGTCCAGTAAAAGTCTTCAAATACTCCAAGTGTGAGACTCAAGCCTCTCCCCTTTCTCCTTCTTTATTCCCAGTCCTGCACTGACAAGATCGAAAAGCAGCAGGGCCAGCCAATCATGGATGGATGTCTATAAAATAAACCCTTTGATTTTATAAAGTGATTATAGCAGATGCTTCTTATAGGGATAGAAAACTAACAAAGAACCCAAGGGATCTAAGAGATGGGGAGGAGACAAGATCGTCCATGATGCTGGGAGCACGTCTGGTGGTGTATAAACTAGAAGCACGCCCCACGTCGATGAGAAGGTTGGACTTTGGCAGAACCTGAGGTCCAAGGGGAAGGAAAAGCTTAAGAGAAGACAGATGGCCTAGAACAGGGGTGGCGAACCTATAGCATGCGTGCCACGGTGGGCTGTTTGTTATCATTCAATGTTCTAAAAGGTTCGCCATCACTCGCTTTCAATAGTTCCTTATGTCCTCCAAGGATCATGTACTGCAGACTGGGTCCCCAGTGAAGCAATGTGTTGAAATGATTGGATCATGTGTGCTCTAAACTCATCTGTGGAATAGTCCATTAAGGAGTTAATAATTCAATTGACTTATTAGGAGTGGGAGCCTAATTAGATGGAGCAGGTCACTAGAGGCATGGTTTTGAAGAGTATGTTTTGTCTGTAGCCCTTTCCTCTTCACTGACTCATGTTCTTCTGTTCTCTCTCTCTGTTTCCCCCTCTGTCTCTCTCTGTATCTGTCAGTCTCTGTTTCTGTCTCTGCCCTCCCCAGCTCTCTCCCTTTCTCCTTGTCTCCTGACTGCCATGCTTTCTTCTGCCATGCTTTTCAGCTGTGCTTGTCATGTTTCTGACTCACTGAAAGTCTAAAATCAGTGAAGCCCCTGTGGACTGAAACTTCTGAAAGAGTGAGGTAACATAAAATCCCCTTCCACACTGACTTTCTCAGGGATTTTATCTCAGCAATGGAAAGTTAGCTACCATGGGTCCCGAACCTGCTCCATAAAAGACCAGATGGGGTGATGCTCGGGGCACATATGCAGGCTCCTTCCACAGCCAGGTGTAGTCTGACACTAAGCTAGGAAAACACAAAGCACAGAGCTATAATCCCCTGCAGCTGGGCCAGGGCTGCTAAGAAACCTCTCTACTCATTTTAGAGCCTGAGGTCTTCAAATTTTGAAGCTTCGAGCCCTGTGGAGGCAAAAGAGACCATTTGCCCCCCAACATTTCACAGACTCTCTAGCAGGCTGGTGAGTATGAGCAGGAGGGAGTGACAGTATTGGTGAGGAATGAAATTGCAGCGGCTGTGCAATGCTATAAATATTTGGTTTGAAACAGCAGAGACATTCAAGATAAAAGTTAAATAGAAATAAAAGCAGTCAGATGTTTATTATATGTTGCCATAAAATTCAAGAGCAGCCTAAAAAGGCAGATCAGGATTTGTTTAACAAATAAGAGAGGAGAATGGAAGCGATAGAGACTTGCCGAAGGGAGAGGGGGAGGACTTGCTCTCCTTTGGACAGTGACAGCAGCACAGTGAACGCCACCGGCGCTCACTCCTGGAAGATGAGTGTCAGCAGGTCACTGAGGACCTACAGGACTCACCCTAGTCTCAGGGCCTTAAGGTGACCCATAAGTTCTCTAGGTCTTTGCTTTCTATGCCCCCTGTGGAACAGCAGGCTGGGATCCTCTGGGATGGGCTGGGGTGCTGGGCTTCCAGACTCCACCATCCCTGGGAGCTTAGGAGCAATACAATGAATGATCAGGGGCTCTGCCACCTCCTCACCAGCCCACTCCTTGGGGCATCAGCAGATTGTAGGCACCCTTCAAGAAAGAGACTCATAAAATACCACAGCTGGACAGGACCTGAGAGCAGGTCCCAGAGGTGGTCCCAAAGGTGGGGAAATTTTTCTCCCAAAGGTCAGATAGTACATATTTTCCAGTGTGTGGAGCCAAAGTGTGTCTGTAGGGACTCCTGCTACTGGAGTATCATGAAAACAGCTATGGACAGTGTATTTAGAAAAGGGCAAAGCTGTGTTGTAATAAAACTTTATTGATAAGAGCATATAGTTAACCAGATTTGACATATGGGTCATAATTTTCCAACTTCTCTTCTAGGGAAAAAAAAAAAGCAATTCCAAAATGTCTCAGTCAGCAAGTGGCAGAGCTGGAAGAACCTGAGGACTCCCAGGCACTCACTCAGTGAACTTCCATGACCTGTGGTTACGTGGCTTCTGGGAGAGTTTCTGACCATCTCTCTTCCTTAACATCAGTCTGTGCCTGGCTCAACATTAGGTCAAGTGTAGGCAGGTATGGAACAGAGTTAGACTGGGCCTGCCTAATTCAAAATGAAATGTGGATGCATACTTCTCCTATGTGATGAGTTGCTCTCTGCTGCATTTATTTATTTATTTATTTATTTTAGGCAGGGTCTCACTTTGTAGTTCAGGCTGGTTCTGAGCTCACTATGCAGTCCAGGTGAGCCTTGAACTCATGGCCATCCTCCTGCCTCTGCCTCCTGAGTGCTGGGATCACAGGTGTGAGCCAACATCCCTGGCTCTCTGCCATTTTAATTAATGAACTTTGGTGCATTTTATATATACATCATATTCACATTCAATATCTGCTGTATTTTTATAGCAAACCATGAAAAGTACAGTTCCAGGAGATGCTGTCTCTATTTCTATCTCTGTCTGGTAGTAGTCTCACTGTCATAAAGAGTGTAAGGAGAATCTATCTTCGGAGTGCAGTAACCAGGGAGGAGCAGTATCTGTAGTGATTAGGTAGAAGTGGGCTGCTCTCAGGTGGGTCTTGGCTTCATGTGAAGAGGAATGTAGACACTGATTTTATGGAGCCATGAGCTCAGGGGTACTTGGAGCCACCAGGAGATGGAATAGGCAACAAAAACTGTCCCTGAGAGCCTTCGGGGAGTACGGTCCTGCAAATGCAGCCTTTAGAACTACAACACAATAATTTTTGTTATTTTAAGCCACATGAGTTATAGTAATTCATTACAACAGCCACAGGGAATTAATTTGAAACCTAAATCTGGTAAAGGCACAGGCAGAGTAAAGCAAAGCTTCACGAGAAAAGAGCTGGGGCTTTTTTTTGCAAAGAAACTAATGAGTGAGTATTTGGCTATCAAGTACAGGGAAGGGAAGCTGAGGCATGCACTCGGATCCATGGAGCCATGGAATATTTCCATTCACAGAACACTGTGTCTCTATATAATGGTTTTTCCCACAGTTCCCATGAAGAGCAAAGAAAGAAAACACTGCAATTGAGCAGTTTCTAGGACTTGCAGATTACAGATTCTAAAGAGGAGAATCCAAACTTACATGAAATGGACCACTGAGGAGGCCAAATTGTTGCTTTGGAACCCAGAAAACCTCCAAAACCTATTGTGGGCCACTTCCGGCCAAGTGATTTGCTGGACACAACAAAAGCCTACAGCAAGATATTGGACACTGATCCTATTGCCTATGGCCGGTAATTCTCAAATCCCCCAGAAGGATGGAATCCTTCTGGATTAGAATCCTTTAGAATGGAATCAAAATGAGGTGCATTCCAGGACAAGTGCATGCCACTGACTCAGGGAAGCCTCAGAAGAAACAGAGATGTAGTCAAGTCAGTTACTCAGCACGAATAGTACAAGAGTTTCCCTATTCAGTGGCAATCTCTTCCATGTTGACTCCTCTTGTCTTTTCTACTGTTAGCTAGGTCTCTGGGGCGAATCCTCAACTAGGAATCCTAAATTACGCACTTCCTGCCCTTCAATTTCTTCATCCTTTAAATTTTTCCCTAAGCAACCTATTTCCTAAGGTCATTTTGAAGGTCATTTCCTCCCTGCCCTATAGAACTTGGCACTGTACACAGTTGACCCTCTGTTCTGGCATCTTCTGACTTTTCTACCACAGCCTGAGTAGGTATTTCTTGTTTAAAATCCAATTAGAATCAACCTGGAGATAGGGATTGAGGAATAATTGGAATTCTAACCCCCACCCCAAAACAGCCAAGGGTTGGGGACATAAAACCTAAGTTAAAATGTAGCTCATTTAACTTCACCCTGAATCTGTACTGGTGCCAGGGGGCAAACATTGACAGGGAAATTTAAGGCCTATCCTCAGAAATCAACAAAGTAAAGCCCATAAGTAGGGACCTGACAGGAGAGAGAAGGGGCTTGAAAATCATCTTAGTAACTTTCTCTTTGCTAGGCAAAATATTTGCACACACAAGTTGAAGAAGGAGAGGTTTATGTTGGCTCATGTATATTGTTCATGGTTGGTTGGTTCCAGGCCAGAAGATCTAGTGATGGAAAGCTACTTCCATCATGGTGGTCAGGAAGCAAGAAGAAAGAGAAACGAGGACACTGAGAGGAAGATACATCCTTTCAGCTCATCTCTCCAAGTGATCTGCCTCTTCAACCAAGCCCCACACTCCAACAACACACTCAGCCTCTGAGTACTAGGTAAACCCAATGGTAAGTATATACTCCTATGATCCAATCACCCTCCAAAAAGTCTGTCTCTGAGCACATGAGGTATTGGGAGAGCATTCCAGACTCAAATAATTACTCAGGCCCTTTATTGGAAGGTGGGTAGAGGTTGTGTCTTCTAAGACAGGGTAGCTATTTTGAGATCTAAGCTAAGAAAAGACTATAAGGGGTAAGGTATGCTTTAAGAAGAAGAAGAAAGAGTAAGTACAAAGCCTGGTAAATAGGGGAGCATGGTGAGTCCCTGGTCCAGCAGGAAGCTGAGTGCTGGGCCCTGTGAGACAGGATCCAGAGGACCAGGAAAGGCTCTGGGAATTGACTGGATTCACATGAGCTCATGAGAACACAGATGATCTTGGACTTGCTATGCTTTGACTCATAAGTCCTTGACTTTGTGACAGTACAAAAGAAATATGGATCCAGTGAAAACTATGCATGCTTCAGTTATGAGTTGAGATCTTTTTCCAGACTGGAGATATGTGGTCCAACACTGTCTTGCCATTCTTGGCCAGTGACAATAAAACCTGTCAAACTTAGCCATGTGATCATGAAGGAAAATAATCTAAACTGAACCTATATTTCACTGTGTAGTCAGAATTTTTCCAAGTGTTCAATGAATTATGTGAGATAGTCAACATTTTATTATAAAATCAGCTTTGGGTTGGATGATTTTTCCCAATGGTAAGCTAATGTGTATTGATCATATTTAAGATGGGCTGGAGTAAGCAATGATATTTGTGAGTCTGGGCATAGGAAATACCTTCTTAAATTTTGTTATTTTCAATTTGTAATGAGTATATTGGGATGTCACCCTATTACAATCAAGGAAAAGAGTTTACTAGAGGTTTGGAGGAAAGAATACAACACAAACCTCTTTGCCTTTTGAACACAGTTTAACTGCTGTAGGGCAGAGTAAAAACTACTAAGAGGCCAGTAGGTGAGATCGCCCCAGAAGGCTTCCAGTGACATTCTATGAGCTGGAGCAAGCAAGTATGTGATTTGGTTGATCTTCATAAACACCATGCAAACTGGCTAGTTGGGACATTGATATCTCTTCTTCAGTCCAATACCCACTGCTATCTGTGCTCTGTATGATTTCTCATCCTTCTTTAAAAGCAAAGACAAATTCCAAGATCCCTGTTCCAAGGTTTTCTTTCTCTACCTGAAAGGTAATTTCAGCCTGCAGCCAATCCCTGAAAGCCTTCCCGTGGGAAGTTGGATGCCTGAGGTTCAAGACTGATTTCCGGAGCTGTCAGAGAATCCCCAGTCCTCTCACCCGGAGACTATCCACTAGGTGTTCATGGGGTTCTGATTATAAATGAAGCATAATCAGGCAACATTCAGAAAATCTTTTTTGGTCCTGTATGGACCAGCAGTGCTAAGTTTTGTGGCATAAGAAGAAAGAGAAGTGATCACCAGACCCAGGTTCAACTCTTGCTTTGATGCTCATCAGATTCTGAACTTATCTCCATTTGCTGTCTCCATACAGCAAACAGGGACAGTCATAACTGATCAATAGGAGCCTCATAGTAACAAAAGAAAAAAACATACATGACTAGACTTATTAGAAACAATAATAGCTACTTTGGCGGCCATTACTGTGGGCCAGGCCTGAATCTAAATGCTTTGCAAATCAGCTCATTCTGTTCCTGCCTCAAGACCGTGAGATGTGATTTTCATTTTAAAGATGAGGCCACAAGACATAAAATTTCTTGACCAAAGTCACATGGAATTGAAGCATCCAAATTTAGATATGAATCAGACCTCTGCTGTGGGGCCCATGCACTCAAGCACAGTGGCCACTGTCTCCCAACCAAGGTGTTTAATTAGAGGCAGAGAAATAGTTATTGAATCTGAACTCAGGAGTTTTTAGTAGGTGGCTACTAATTGAATAAGAAGGGACTGTTTGTTTTGAGAAATGTGTTACCAGGCATCTAATGGTTTGAATGTGTCCCCCGAATTATATGTGTTGGAAAATTTGGCTCGGAGTGCAGCAGTATTCAGACCAGTTTGTGGATTTCTGAATGAATGATTGTCATGGGAGTAGATTTTTTTTTACATGCCATACCAGGCTGTGCTCTCTGCTATGTTATGATGAAATGTGAAAACCTCAACCAGATACCAAGCACATGTTGGTGCTACCCTGGGCCAAGATATATTTGACTTTCCAGCATCTAGAAATGTAAAAAATAAATTTCTTTTTTTCAGTCAATTATCCCATCTCAGGTATTTTGTTATAGTAATAGAAATTGGATTAAGAAAATGTCACACGTGAATATAAAGTCAAGCTGGTAAATGAACACATAAGTGCTGAGCATGGTGAGATGAGAGACAGCAACAGAGGAGACCAGAGAAGGACAGCAGGAACTGTCACTGCCAGCTTCATACCAGGGTTGGCTGGTTGCAAGCAGAGTGACAAGGAGACTGGACTAGATTCTCAGCTCCTGCCATCTACCTGGATGTCTCCATGGAGCCCCATGTTCTCAAAATACCACAGTGGCAAGGGACTGAGGTATCAGAAAGCTGTCACCAAGAAATGGCTGTAGCTCTAGGGTTAAGCGAGGGAAGAGCAACTCCAGCCTGGGAACTGATTGACAGAAGACATTGCTAAGGTTGGAAAGTGATGGCCAGGGAGTCAGGAGGACATGGAAAGGTGAGGGAGCTGCAGGAGGCATAAACAAGGAGAGGAAGAGATGCAAACAGACCAACCTGAGAACAGAATTCTGGGTAGCACAATGGGAAAGAGGGAGGGCTACAGGGGACATAAGTACCAGAAGCAGCCTGATGCATAGCCAACACCCTTGTCCCCTGACAGTGTCTCACAGCACATCACAGTGCAAACCACCACGTGCTATCCTGTGGCCCTGCAGTGGCAGGCTAGTGGGTGGCCACCCCATCACAGAAACACTAAAGACATAGTCTGAGAAAGATTTTAATTTTTCTCATCCAAGTCAGTGCTCAGATAGAAATGAAAGAACTTGCATCTGGTAATTAGGCACATACCACATCTAAGTATGTCAATGGCAGAAGAACCCTTGGGTGCTGGGTAACCCCAGCTGGGAGAAATTTCGACTTTAATCAAAAGATGCTTCCTTGCGTGTCGAAAATGGACAGGACACAAACTTGACATTTAAGGAGGAAGCACCTTTTTCCCTTCAGAGAGATTAATGAATTCAGATAGGTGTTGTGATACAAATAGCTACCGGATTGCTCATAAATCAGACTTGTGAGCTGCTTGTAATGTTGAAGTGGCCACCAGCGCTGGTGAAAGGTGAGTTCTTCACAACTGGGATGACACCAAAAAACTAAGTGTACATTTCACACTGGGTTCAAGACCGGCCCTTCGGAGGTGTGTAGCAGTAGCTCCCAAACCTGGTCTCTTTCCTCTTCACTGTGCATTGATTACAGCTCACTTGCCTTTAATTGAACATTAGCCCCATTCTCCTCTTTCCCCAGCCTCTCCATGGACTCCTCTCTGCACTAGAGCAGACAGAGCGAGGTCCCAAATCTGCAGGGTCTCTACAAGGTCACATTTGCTACCTTATCCAGCCTTGCCAGCATGTCACTGAGGTTCCCAGAGGCACCTTCAGAGCAGCCATCGACCACAAGGTTCATTTCCACTCAATTGGTAGGGCTCACATGATCAGTGGGGGTGTCTTCCATGACTCACGAGGGAAAAGAAGGCAGAAGGGAAAGCTACCAGGGAGGACAGGGTGAGCTCGCTTTACCTCTTGCTTTTTAAGTCAACCCTGGCTAGTTGGAAGATGGGTTTATTTCATGATTTCCCAGCCGGTCATTTCTGCTATTTCTTCTGGGGTGCCAGCTGAAATTTTTTAAAGAGATGTCACTGGCTGCTTTGCAGAGCAATATTTCTGAATTATTTCTCACTGGCTAAGCAAAGTGAAGATACTCTCATAACAAACTTTACCATCTTAAGCTCCAATTCAAGGTAGTGTCAGAGCAAATCGGACATGGAGCTTAATAAAGAGTCTTTTAGTTAACTTCCTCAGAGGGTCACTGTATTAGTCACTTTCTTGTCACTGGGACAAAATACTTGACACTGGAAACTTGGAGGAGGAGACGTTTACATGGGACACTTTCCAGTGGGCTCACTTCCAAGGCTGCTGGCTCCAAGGCAGACACAGCACTGTGGAAGGTGTGGTCGATGACACCTGCTCATTCCATAGTGGCCAAGATGCACAGCAAAAGGGCGGGGGAGCTTGGACAAGAATGCACCCTTCTAGTCACCCACCTACCATGCTCCTAGTGACCCACCTCCACGCAGACCCTGCCTTCCAACAGCACATCTGGGGACTGAATTCATCAATAGGTGAAGCTGCTGATGAGTACAGCTGCTATAGTATCTAGCTCTTCCATGCCATGCACATGAAACTATTGGGGGATACTTCTGATCTAAACAATAACAATCTGTTTATGCACAGGAGTCAGTCTGACTAGGAGTCAGCTATGGCTTCTTCTGTCTATTAATTTTCTCTTTTGGAATCATCTGAAATGATCCCTTTGTATCTACAAGTTTCCCATGGAGGCAGCCATGTTCATCCCACATAACACACACCCTGGCCAGTTTTTTTTGTTTAGCAAGGGACACATGGTCAAGTGAGGTCAATAATATGCTTTTTTGAGAATCTTGTAACCAAGAAATAGAGACCAGTATTTTCATCTGAAGTTGTGGGTGGGTCAGTTTCAAAGCTTTGGTGGTGCTAGGCACTTGCTTTGTTTTATTTAACCACAAAGGACAGCTGAGAGGCAGGAATGGGGGAGAGGGCTGGGAAAAACACTTGCAGAAGGAGCAGAGAAAGGAACCAGGAGCTATGGTGCGTTAAAATCTCTAGGTGCTGTTGTTTTTGACATGCAGCTGGACTGTGGTGGACAGATCCTTGTGGTTTCTCAACACTGATCTTTGTCTGATAACTTCTACTTTCTAACCCTCTTGAGTTGCAGCCTGAAGAGCTCTGATTCCTGAGAGACACTGACACCCCATCCATGGAAGCTGGAATTTCTTCCTCTTCTCATCTTCTTCTCTTGGATGTCCAGAGACTATCAGAACCAGAACAAAGCATTACAAAGTCACTAGATGCAATTGTCTCCTGTGTAACTTCCAAATAACATGAGTGTCTTCAATGAAACTGATGTCCCTGGATGCGAGTTTAGTGTTGTCCTTGTGCTAGAAGAAGAAAAGTGGAGATGGGGGTGGGAGTGGCCCATGTATTAAGAGACATGGCTGGGAGGGGAGGAGTGAGGAGATGTCACAGCATTAGAAACCCATTAGATGTTGGCCGTTATCAAGAAAAATGGACAGATCTCTGCTTCTAATTTTGAAGGTCTCAAACTTTGTATAGTACAAGAAAGTATTTCTTCCACCTTTAACTCTTAGAGGGAAAAGTATAAATAAAGTGAGCAGGGAGGAGAAGGGAAAGAAGTAGTGTGTTCCCTTGTAACTGCAAGTCCCTGATTTGAAGACTTCCTCTGAGCCTCTGATCCACATGGACCAGACCACCTGTCTAGGCTCAGAGCAAGAAAGCATGTCCCCCTTCCCAAATACTACTGGCAGGCAGTTCCACTCAGTTCTCCAGGTCCTGAACAGAGGCCCCTGTGATAGCACCACAAGATTTACTTCCAATCTGAGCCACTGCTAGGAGAAAACAAAAGACTCAACTGAAGTCTCCCGGGGCCAGCTTTCCTTAGCAAGCTGTCCCACAATGCCTCAGTAACACTGGCAGCGGAGCTGACTAGTCTCTGCCGGACAACTGTCAGCTTGGCTGAAGGATATTAGAGGGAAGTTGATCATGTGTCAACACTCCTCAGCGCCCACTCACATCAGAGAAGTGATACAGCTGTCACTGTGGCTGACGAGGCGGCTGGCAGGACAGGCCACAGTCACCAACCCAGCTGTCCAATTAGATGCAAAGGCTCGACCCTTGGGTGCTCAGGAATCAGAGAATGGAGGCCAATGGGGTACTACTCTGACCTTTGGGGGCCCAGAGCCGCCTTGTACACCTGCCTGAGTTCTGTGCATAGATCAAGGGTGCGAGGCAACCAGCCCAGCTAAACTGCCCGCACTTCTGTCGAACTCTCTCCATCTGTTTTTCTCTGCCCTTCCCTTCCTCCTTCTTTCCTGCTTCTTCCTCCCTCCCTCCCTTCCTCTCAGGAAGGGTTATGTGAGGAGAATATAAAGAGCACCTACAACTCATTTTGGGAGACAGTGGGAAATGTGTGAGGTTTGATTCGACACTAAAAGAAAAGCCAAACTCTGGCTAAGAGCTTGCTGCTTTGTTCTAAATGCTTTAAGAGTGTGCGTGTGGGGTGTGATTAAGTAAAATCATCAATTCTGAAACAATGGCTGGTGGACTAACAGCAGAGTGTTGTTGAAAACACCGCTGTTCTGAATGAGGTCTTTCGGCTTGAAAAATTAAATAAGTAAAGTCACAGGGGTTCCCTGAGTCAGAGCTGAGCAGTGTCTTGGGTGTTTTGTGGAAGCAACATTGGTATTGGAGGGGAGTAAATGGCGAGGTCTGGAGCTTGACCAGATCTTATGCTGAGGATCCTGACAATGGACCATCTCTGCTCTTTAGAACCAGAGGGAATTATGGGTCCAGCCAGGTGTTTTGCAGGCCTTGGGTACTCGCCTTTCCTTTTTGCTCAGAAGTGTCTTGAAATAGTTGGGAGGATACTCGTCAGCTGCACTATGCTTTGGATTTGCTAAAGTTTTCTCAAAGACTTAGGTCCATTTCTCATCACTAAAACCTTGTCGAGCAGTTTCCACCCCTTATTTTGTAGAGAGAGAAGGAAGAACAGTCTTCGTCCTCCATTGCTACAGGTTCCCCATCTCCAGGCTCAACCAACTGTGGACTGAAACTATGTAGGAAAAATATACTGTCTATATTGAACACGTACAGAATCTTTCCTTGTCATTATTCTTTAAATAATACAGTTTAACAACTCTTCACATATCATTTACATGGCATTAGGTATTTATAAGTAATCTAGAGATAGTTTAGGGTGTATAGAAGGATTTCCATACATTATATGCAGATGCTCTGCCATGTTGTATCAGAAACTCAAACTCATCTGCAGCTTGTTGATCAGAGGAGACCCTAGAAAAAGTCCATCATAGACTTCCAGGAACTGTATGGATGAGTTTCTGCTTCCAAGAAAAAGGCAGAGGCAGAGGCTGAGTTTGAGTTCGGCTCTCTTGATTCCAAGTTTACTGGCTTTAATTTCAGAAAAATTTTAATATATCGAATGAGGCTTTAAAGAAGAGTTCTGGGTGTCACTTTTATATTTCATTTTTCTCGTTTCTAACTTTGTACCTACACCATATCAGCTGCCTTTCTGGATCCAGCCATGGTTGATCGTGGTCAGGTCTTTAACCCATTCACTCTCTTGGACACACCTCTTTGGAGCCAACTTCTTCATGTGTTTGTGCCTCTCCTTCCAAGAGTGCTTTTGGGGGCTTTTCTCCTGGAAGGTCCTTCTCCCCAAGCTATTAACTCTGCTCTCTGTTCTCCTTAACCTTCTGCCCAGCCTCTCTCCTTTGAACTCTCATAACCTTGAATTTATACATTTCTTTGACTAAGTTCCACTTTTCATCTAAGGTCCTATGCTTAGGCCTGGGCCATGAGGATCTGATTCTGTCTCGCTGTCCACATTTGGAGGGCAAGCCCTATCACTAGCATTTATGGATGACTTACCTCAACTTTCAGATTTACATACTACCCAGGGCCACTTACTTGCAACTGACTCAGAGGGTGACTGAAGGTGAGTGCAATTAAGACTTCATAAGAGCAAGTGAAGAACAAAGTAGAGCTTGCAGAGGACTTTCTTGGCTTTTGGAGTTCATCTGTCCACACGCAAAGCCTAGGTGTCTCTCTGTTTTTTCCAGAAGGATAATCCATGATCAAGCTTCAGAGAGACTGTGATATTCCAAATCTACCCCTCTCACTTTTTGAATTTATACATGACATTTAACATTATTTCATTATTACTTTGTTATAGGTTATTGTTCAATCCTACTGTGTACAGAGATATGCATTTTCAACAGCATTATTGATCTCTAAATTAGAATTTTTTAATTTAAATTACATGTTTGCATTGTGGTTTGAATATGAATCATCTTTGTACCTAATGTTAAAACCGATTTGTACATTACCCCCCAAAGTGTCGAGCTTGTATAACCATACTTCATGGGTGATGGCCTGTCAGAGAATTTGTTCTATTTAAATGGCTTGCAACATATTACCAAGGTAAATGTAATGAAATTGCTGGGCTAGTGTTTAGTTTATGAGGCATTGTTTTATAAAATAAAACCAAGTGTGTATATGCTCATACTCATCTCCCAGAGAGTAAATAATACACAATTTATGCCTATCGCAAACAACATGCTGATTTTGTTACTCTCGGCTTGTTTGTTATCATGCAGCCTTTCATTGTAGAGACACAGGGATGGTGAGGTGAATGTGAGGTTGAGTCCCCGTGGACGGTAGGGTCAGAAACTTTGAGCAATCTGCCTTCTGTTTCAGATGACCTGGCTCCTCACTTACCCAGGACCTCCTGGGCCCTTCACAGAGTGCCTGGTGGTGCATCTTCCTTTTGCACCTCGGATCTCAGGCTGAGTAGCCACATGAGGAAATGAATGAGGGACATGCTCGCGGACCACCCACAGTGTCAAGCTGCACCAGAAAAGTACTCCTAAATGGAGTGTGCATTCATCTGGCACCTTCTCCCTGAGCACTGCCAAGACTGCTCTCAGTTTTTCATCTGCCTTAACCTCGCCAACCTCTACTTAGGGGATCAAATGTGGAGACTTCTTGATTTGTTGGGGTTTATGCTCCTTAACATGTGTGTCCCAACGCTCCCTCCACCACATTTAGAGGATGGCTCAGTTAGGCACCCAAGGGGACAGGAAGGCTCAAGAGTCCCTCAGGTAGCAGGGCTGATGACACAGTCTCCCATGGTACAAGAAGCAAAGGTGAAAATCAAGAGGAAAAATGCAAAAAACAAAAGAAGGAAATTCTGTCCTGCAAGCAGGATCTGTTGAAATAAAAAAAAGAAAGAGGAGAAAAAAATAGATTCCTGGCATTGAAAATGCCTAATTGGCTTAATTTACTTTGCTGTTGTTTTAAAATATGCTCACGCCAGCCTTGACACCACTTCTTGATGTCCCTCCCGGACCCTGCATCAAATGCGACTCACAAACATGGGGGCTGTATTTTAAAGTGAAGCTTTGAAAAATTAACTGTTCTCCTTTTGCCCTTTCAACTCCCAGATGGAAAATCCCCACCCTGATTAGCCAATTGATTTACTCAAAATGAAAACACCAACTTCGGCTCTCCCCGCCCCCTCGTTCAACTTCTGTGCGAGAGGACCCAGCAACAGCCTCTGTGGGTGGGACTAAACTTCCTCCCGAGGGTTCTACAACCAGCTCAGAGAGGCACTTTGCCACCTAGAGGACAGAGTCCCTTGGGTGCTCAGGAGAATATGCTAGGCTTTCTTCTAACAAATATCCCTGTGTCACAATCACCTCACTCCACACAAGGGCTGCAGCTTCTGTGTGGCAGAGGCACCCCCCCTTTATGACGATATCCACCGGGTAGCTGTGGGTGTGTAGGTGGCTGGTCATATGCTCAGGCCTGGGCTGTGAGGGTCTGATTCACAGCAGCGTGGGCCAGTAGGATGGGCTGTGCAACACAGGATATTCAGGAGCTGCAGAAAGGCATCCATTAAATCGTTGTGTATCTTCTATGTTAGTACAGAGTATAAGAAGTATTTGTCCCCTCAACCCATACTTTAGGGGATATAACCCAAAAACTTCAGGAGATACTTCAATGGATGGTGGTAGATAGTGTTTAACCCTATAAATACTATGTTTTCTCTACGATTCATTTTTATGACATAATTTGATTTGCAAATCAGGCACAGAAACAAGAAAATAGAAGAATCATAGCAATATATTATAATGACTGTTGTGACGTGTGATTCTCTTTCTCCCCAGTTCCTCTCTTTTCCTCACCAGACAGCTGGTGTGTAGCAGGTACAGTACAGATGTGCTGAACAGACAGGATTCATGTCCCTGATAAGACAAAACGGATGGGCAAGATTTCATCGTGCTATTCAGAGAGGCAACCCGAAATTTACTTCTTTTTGAAATTTTTCATTAGTTTTTTCAAGTCATAACTGACCACAGGTAACTAAAGCCATGGATAAGAGGAGACTGCTGTCTGATACACTGGGTTTCACTGGACCTAAGAATTACCAGAGACAAATAAAACGAAAACAGACCTGCTGAGGAGAGGCTTGAGAAGCAACCAGAGAACTGGCTTTGTGGTTCTCTAAGAGTTTTGCTAATCTTTCCACTGACTGGGCTCCGGGGAGCTCGAGAGGTTCCCTGAAATCTCACATGCTTTCTTCTCACTGGGATTTGTCCACGTCATCTCCACCCCCTCGGAGGATCCCCTGCACCAGCCTTGCCCTCCAAAGACCATTTGTCCCTGAAACAGAAGGAGAGTGACATCCAAGAAGAAGGTAAGGAGTCTCCTCTCCTCCTGCACAAACTCCTGTGTGTCTTACCAGCCTCTCCTTCCCCCAATGCTCCTGACAAGACAGCTGCTGTGTTTGTTTAAAAAAATACACACGCACATATACACATATGTAATGTTATAATTATATTTGTTTATGTATATGTGTATGTATATATAATGCTATAATTATTTTTGGTTCACACTGTACACATCATGCACGATTAATGCCCTGGTCCAGTGAGTCGTGTGAGCAGCATCGCTGCCCGGTTTTCTGGGATTTATGTCTCAGGAACTAGTGACTTTGACATTTGGGAAACACAGAAGAGTGTGGAGACAGCACTAGAGCTGGGCAGGGGACAGGGGAGAGTTGGGATGCCCAGGAACAGAATGCAGGGGTGCTCAGTCTCCGGCCTGAGGCCTGGTCTGTTCTCTCCCATGTATAGTCGAAATTCAGCCCCACTCGGAGACTCACAGCCTGAGCCGGTGATGCTAACAGCACGAACAAGCAAATACTGAGGGAGCAGAGTGGGAGCTGCGTCCTGAAAGTCTGCCATGTGCCAGAAGGGCCAGGATAGGCTCGGTGGTTACAAAGCCAAGACCATGGAGGAGAATGGAAAAGCTGAGTCACCAGAAAGTCTGCTGCGCAGCCCAGGAAATGGAGAATCCAGGCCAGATTCGGATAAACCCGTGGTGTCTGTTGATACTCCAGAGAGGACCTCTGATAACTTCCACTTTCTCATCTGCAGATGGGGCCATGTTTGCTATTGGAAAGCCCAAGGTCCTTCTTCAGCCCAAAACTGGTGCAAGATGGAGTCTGTGGTATCCCAGCTCTTCGCAACAGAGGGCAGCTGGCCTTCTCTGAGTGTGGCCTGCCTGTGGTTTTGCTGGCAAGCCACAGCAGACCCACAAATCAACCCGCTCAGGCTCTCCCTAACTTGCCTGCATTATGTTCATTTGTTGGGTGGTGATAAATATTAGAATAAAATAAACCAAAGATGGCCGGCAAGGTTCTGTTAGCTATCTTTATGGTTTCCCCAGCAGCTGAATGACAGCTCAGCCTGGGAGCAAGCGGTCTCTTTGTACCAAGTAAATTTAGCCTTGGGAAAGATGAACATCGGCTAACTCCTGAGCTGGGATGGTCGGTGGCAGTCAGTAAATCAGTCAGATTTTAATTACTGGACGGATGACAGGGAGCAGTGACAGGTTGCAGTCCACGGGAGAGCATTCCTTCAAAGGCGCTTTAAAACCAGAGAGCCCTTCAAGGAAGACGAGAGCGAGGGGAGCAGAGGCCCCGCGCTAGCTCCAGCGGGGTGGGGGTGGGGTCCCTCTTACTCCCAGCCCTTTTAACCGCTTCCTGCTTGGATGTGTCCCTGGCCAGGCGCGGAGGTTTCAGACCCATTACAGAACTTTGCTTCCGTGTCTCTCTCTTTTAAATTTCCCCCTCGCTCTCCCTTCCTCTCAGGCCTGTGATTTTTAATAGGTTCCTACAGCGCTTTGCCTCAGCAGCTGTTCCGTGCCAAGGAAGCCACGGCAGATTTGTAAAGTGGCAAACCCTGCTAATTAGTTAGATGAAGTTGCCTTTCTGACAGTGGCCCTGGCGTTGAAGAAGGTGACATACCTTAAAGTGACTGCGCTGCGGAGGCCTCTCCCATTGTTCTCATCGTCCGCTTCCCAGCCTTATTACTGATTCTGTGATAATCATGCTTCCTTGGAAATCCCATCCTGCAGCTGCTCCTTCCAGGCCTGACTCCTAGCAGAAACTTCCCTGCCTGTGACGAGCCCTCCTGGAGATGCTGTGACCTTCTCTGGGTGTGTCGTGGCCCCTAGCACCAGGGTGGTGGCAGAGGAGGAGTTAGGATATGTGGGCAACAATTCACCTGGTCCAGGGAGGGAGATGTATCAGAAAATTTCCTATTCTTAAAATAGTCAAGGCTGGAAAATATCAAAAAGTGTTAGTATTTACTAACTAGTAACTAGTCTTTACAGTACACACACCAGTAATCCCAGCACTCTGGGAGGTTGAGGCAGGAGGATTGCAAGTTCACACTCAATGATTTAGCAAGATTCTAGCTCAAACTTAAAAAAAAAAATGAAAGGGCTGGGGATGTACTTTAATATTAAGACCCTGGGCTCAGTGCTTAGTACAAAAAAAAGGGGGTGGCCAGGCATTCAGCTCAGTGGAACTATGCCTGCCTCAGTAGTGCAGGGCCCTAAGTTTAATCACTGGTACTGCAAACAACAAATAAAGAAAAAAAGATAAAAGAAAGATAGAAACAATTATTTATTCCCATTTCCAGCTGTTGTAGGATGTGCATCATTGTTTGTGCTATACTTTTACATGACTGGCAGCACAGTAGTTTCATGTGGATCAACACTGCCACACGTGTCAGATGCTGGGCTATGGGGCTGGTGACAGCTGTCACTAGGCAATAGGATCTGATGATTGTGTTATAGTCTTATAGTCCACTCTCGTGTACATAGTTCTTGACTGGAGCACCCCTATTTAGTGCATACCTGTAGTTCTGTGTGAATCAACCTGTTGCCATAATGTAATGTGGGAAATGACTCTGCACCACTATAGCTTACAACGGCCAAAGTCCAGTTCTCACTCTAGACCTCTGGTTCTGATGCAAGAATTTTTCCCCAAGCTACAGGACTGAACTGAGTACAAATGCTTCATCTTCCAGGACCAGGCTGAAGTGACAGTGTCCACCTGAGGTACATCACTGAAGGAGGTCCAGAGGACAAGCCAAAACATGCAAACCCATTCAAAGCCATTGGATACTACGTCTCCACTCAGCATTCATTAACCAAAGCAGTCCTATGGCTGAGACCAAAGTCAACTGGGCACCTACTCAGTTGGGAAGGTTAGCAAAGTCACACTGCAAAAGATGTTGATATAACACCTTATGACAAAGAGGGAGGGGAAACAAGAAATAACGGTCCAATCCATCACAGGTCTACCTTTTCTGACCACAACATTCTGAAAGGCAAATATGATGAATAGCTTCTTTATTAAAAACAATCAGGCACTGGGGATTTAGCTCAGTGGCTCGGGCGCCTGCCTTGTAAGTGCAAGGGCCCAGGTTTGATCCCCAGTAACCACATACAACAATGCCAGGCATGGAGACTCACACCCATTAGCAATCAGTATCACATACCACAGTGCTGGGCATAGTGGTTCAAGCCTACAATCCCAGCACTTGGAAGGCAGAGGCAGGAGCATTGCTGTGAGTTTAAGGCTCACCTGGGCTACATAGTGAGTTCAGGGCCAGCCTGGGCTACAAAGTGAAACCCTGTTTAGAAACACAGAAAACAAAAAGCAACCAGTTGCTCTTTATCACACCCAAGCAAAATCTCCAAAGCGTTTAGGGTGGGAAGTCTTTCATTTGGTCCCTGCCTGCATTTCTGGTCTTGACTGACCACTTTTTGAATATCTTCTATGTTATCCTCCATCTGATCGAGAAACTTCCTTAGCTGGCCTCATCTTCTCCATCTTAGAGATAGCCAGGTCTTGCCATTCCTCATAGAAAACGCTTTGTCAGAGGTTTACAATATCTCAAGTGCCTAAACCTGTGTAGATTTCACTGACTGAATTGAATTTTGACAAGAATGACATGAGTATACTTCCAAAATTCTGTACACTTGGTTGATTTGTAATTGATGCAATTTAATACATTGTGCTAATTGATTAAATGAGAAAGAAAATACACTTTTTCTGTATGCAAACTAGGTTGAAAGCTTTGGAAAGACTCAAAAGATACGGATTGCTTATTGATGAAAATTCCTGCTTGCTCGAGAAACTGTCACACAGATGTGAGGAAAGATGTCGTATCATACTGAAAGGGTCACACAAGTGTTTCTCCACTTTTAGAGCTGAGCTCAGAAGTGTGTGAGAGTAGAATGTTCCCAGTTGTGGCTTAGTCAAGCAGTGTGACACAGATCCCACTTGCTCATTACTCACCAACCCAGGGTTGGGACTTTTTTTGTATATTCTTCCACATCCACATGGTCTTTATTTACGTCTCAGCCCACAAAGGGAGATTCGCTGGCTGTATCACCAGTTGGGGAGTCAGTAGAGTTAATAGGAAAAGGGGCCCCTAAATTCTATGTTTGTCTCCTTTTTTTTGTATTGCAGTGGATCTCCAGGAACCTGGGATGGTCAAACCCACCTGGGCCAGGCGACGTGTGCACCTGCAAAGTGTGCTTGGATTTCTCTCTCCAGCTGTGGGCTTCATGACTTCATCAGTCGCAGATGGGCTCTGCTTCCTGTGATGCCTCTGCCTACCTAGAAAGCCCAGGCCAGAAATAACAACTGGGCCTTCGGGAGGCTCCAGCCTGGAGCCTGTGGCCCTGTGTGAGAATTGAGATATGATAAACACATCTGCATCTCCTTCCCAGAGATACTACCCTATGTCTGCAAATGAATTTCTCCTCCCAGGGGGGAGCCCTGCAATGCACTTGAACTCTGATTTGTTTTCAGCACTTTACACTCGGCTTCAAGAATAATTTTAATATCCAGACTTCTGTTGGGAGGATGTTGTAATGGAAATACAGTATTTTCCAAGGATTAAACAGAACGATCTACAGTGAATGGAGGCTGCTCCCTGGTCTCTGTACAATTGTAAATATAATTTTTAATGAAATAAGGTATAATACAAATGATTATTTATGCCTCATTCCTCTATTCCAAGTAGAGAAAAACCTACCCAGTGTTTCTGCTTTTCTCATTTCCTAATTCTTAAAGTAATTTAACGAAAACAAACAAGTAAACTGAAGGGAATGGTAAAATAATCGGTAAGTCTCGAAAGAGAACAGCAGTTTCTCAGCTTTTAGATTAATTCATTTTGTTCGATGCAGATGTGTTAAATCTATTCATATCCACATATTCGAGATGAGTTATTTTACTACATTGTTGTGCTGTATGAAATGAGTTATTTTGGTGAATTAAATGCTGGGGTGTAATTTTCAAAGGAAACAGAGGTTTGCAAATGCAAAGCAATGTGTGTCAGTGTTTCAGTGTGATTATTAAATATTACAGGAAATATATCACACAATCTTTATCCCTTTACCTTTTGTCCTTTTTTAATAAGAATGTGTATACAAGTTTTGGTGCAAATGGATGTTGCATTGTCAAAGAAGATGCCCCTCTTTCCTTTCATGGATTTAATCTCCCCCCAAAGGGTAGATACATTCACTTTTGCTAATCACCATCAGACTAGTTCAAACAACAGAACACTTCACTTTTGCATCTCAGAGCCCTATATAAACAACTGCAAGTGGCTAAGGAAGGGAGGCAGTCAAAGCCCTCAGATCAAACAGTTTCCACAGAGTATTCAATTTGCCAAAATGGTGGCTCAGAGAAAGTTAAATTAGTTGATTAATGTATTTGGTAGGGATTTATTGAGTGTTGCTTGACTTTCTGAAAGCTTTGCTTAGCATAGAAAGTGAGTTCAGTGATTATAAAGCCCAGGAAGGAAATAAGTAGAGACTTGTCTCTCTAGTAGGCAGTGGAAATCAAAACCCTGGGCAACCACCACTGGGTTCAGCCTCGTGTGGTCAGGCTGAAGCCAGCATACAATCCATGATGGTATGTAATTGTCATGCAAACCATAGTCTATTTTCCTGCCCTGAATAAGCTCATTGCACTCATCTCCATTCCAGAAAACCTTAAAATATTTTTACGTGTATCTAGTCAGCTCACTGCATCCACAGGTTTCTGTACCCATGGTTCATGGTTTTCCTCCAGCTATGGGTGGAAAATATTTGATAAAAATTTACCTTGGTACTGACACGCACCTTGGAATGTTGGGGTTTGTACTGAATGTGGACAGATGTTTTTCTTGCAATCATCCTTAATATAGTATAATGACTAATTATGTAACATTTACACTGTACTAGGCTGCCTAAGTAACTTAGAGTTGATTTGAAATAGAGGAGAGGATGTGCATCGGGTGGATGTAAACACTGAGCCACGGTACATATGGAGCTTGAGCATGTGAGGAGATTGGTATTGGTGGGATTTCTTTTCACATGAGGGTGGGTAACTCTTGGAATTGAACCTATGCCCTATGCATGGAGCTATGTCTCCAGGCCTTTTTTCTTTATTACTATGAGCCAGGTCTCACTATATCACTAAGTTGCCCAAGCTGGGATTGAACTGGGAATCTTCCTGCCTCAGTCTCACAAAGGACTTCTAGAAACCATTCCCCCCCAGGGTACTGAGAAGGAGGGGTGACCCAAATATGGCAGCTTTCTTTGGAGTCAGCTGTGAGTTGGGGACACAACACTGACTATCCAGGTTCTCACCGTGATCACTAGAGGGCAAATTGTCAGTGGGAAAAATAAAGGAAGAGCCCATGATTTGTTGTAGGGACGGAGTGCTTGAGAGTTGGGGACCAAGCGTCTGCTCGTTAGTGGTCACATCATACTCTGCAGACCTCTGGCCTCCATAGGAGTGAGTTTGAATGTTCATGAGAAATGACTGGTGCTGCACCAATGTCTTTTCCAGTTTCAGGACCGAATACAAAAGATCTAGATAGAGTCTATTGAAAACCAATTTTTGATTTTTTCCATTTGTTTTTGCATTTGCCTGCAGAGAAGACTAAGAAGGGGAGTAAGAAAAGGAGCGAGAAAGGAGTGGGGAGAAAAGGAGGATGGAACAAACCTTGGAAATGAGAGAGAGAAAGAAAGGGAGAGGTGAGAAAAGAAAGCACTTGGTGGTGGTGGTGTCGATTCCTGACTCTCATCCAGCAGACAAAACATGGAAACGACAGCCAAGGGAGAGAGGGAATTACAGCTTAAGAGACATTATTATCAAAAATAATGTTTAATTTTTATAAAATGTAAAAAACTGCCATTGGTAGAAAAGGCATCTATGAGACCTGAGTACATTGTGTAGCAGCAGCATCCTTTCCCCGGCTGGGTGTATTTATTCTTTGACGAATCACAAAAAAAGGAGGGGAAGCCAAGGCAGCTTTATGTTGCAGTTCTCTTTCCCTCTCATTTAAGTGGGAACTTGAGTGATTTGGCGGCTGGATCTGGGAACCTGCCTGCCAAACTCCACCTGCCGAAGGGACTCACTCCAGCTGTTTCCAAGAGCTCCTCTTCTGCAAAGGTTTATCAGGGAAAAGAGAGCTAATAAAAAAACATGATGAATCAGGAAGCAGAGGAGAGCTGAGGAGCTTGCTATAATGAGCCTCCTGCTCCAGAGCCCAGCCCTGCTCTGCCCAAGCACCCAGCTGGACGGGAGCTAAAGGAGGGTCCCATTGGGCCATTAAGGCTGCCTTGAGCTCCTGTTGCTTCTCCTAGAAAACAGCACCTCTGAACTGATTCTCTGAAACCATAAGGAGGGGTAGCATTAAAAATATAGGTAATTGTAGTGTGTGTGTGTGTGTGTGTGTGTGTGTGTGAAAGAGACAGAGAGAGAGACAGACAGACAGACAGACAGAGAGAGACAGAGAGACAGAGAGAGAGACAGAGAGAGACAGAGAGACACTAAGACTGAACTCAAACTCAGGGTCTTTGCACTGAGCTCCATCCCTAGCCATTTTTTATTATTATTATTTTATTATGAGATGTTGCCTCACTAAATTGCTAGACTTGAACTTTTGATCCTCCTGCCTCAGTCTCAACCAGTGCTGGAATTACTGGCCTGTTCCCCCCATGAAGAAGCTAATGCTAAATCTCAAGTTCAGCCAGTTACAGATAAGCAGATGATGAGTAATGAGACCACAGGACTTCACCCTCAATAGTGCTGGGTTCCCCCCTCCAAGATGGTCATGCATTTTACACAGCCTCTATGGAGGATGGTTCCTAAAGCAAGTTAGCTGCTCCATTTCACTTTCCTTCTGACATTCAATGGTGTGCTGTCATAGTGGAGGGACACAGACCTTCTTATACTGACAGAGGACACAATGAGAACCAGCTGTGGCTGTATTTCTGTCCCTTCTAATGAGTGTCCTTACCAAGCTGCTAAACAGACTGTTTTCTATTGATAGCTTCCTCATATTCTCTTTGGAGTGTTACCCTTGGAAGAACAGTTTAATGACAAAATACCTAGGACCAAATATCTGTTTAGTAAGCATGGCTGACTGAATGAAAGAGTTTCAGCATCCGGGTCCTCATTTTGTGATGGAGCTGCTGTCCTCTGAGATTTTTGAGAAGAACGGTGATGTTAAGGAGTGTTGCTTCACCCCAAAGCTGCAAACCACATTTCTGGGTATATTTTCTTGGGCTCAAATAAACCAGAAGGGGTAGAAATTCTGATTCCTGCACTTGTTATAATACAAGAAAGAGAGATTATCCTGCATTACACTCCAACTCCATTGGCTCATTCATTTGCAAATATTTTCGGGGTGTCAGCTAGGAAGTATATTTGTATTAGGGGCACGAGGATGAAAGCACAGACCTGTTCTCCAGGTACATGTATTTATCAATTAGCAGATGACATGGAAATAAAGGAAAATAGAGACAATAAATAATGTGCATCATATTATTCCCCATTTCTGGGCCTTGCTACGAATTTCTCTTTAATAACATCATCATAGGTTTGACTGTGAATTACATGCTTTACATACTCCATGCTTTGCAAACCTGTTCATGCCTGTGACCAGGGGTTCAGGTCTCCAGCATTGTGTCCTGATATTTCAGGGCAAAAGGAAACGGGACTATGTCTGCTCAGCATATAGGAAAATGAGGATCTATGTGGTATTCATCAACTCATTCATGTAACAAAAGTTCCCTGAATGTCTATTTGATCCTAGCATGGTGCTTGATCAATGCATCATCCTGAATTTTTAATACATCAAGAAGAAAATTAACAAAACCCATCCCTTTTTCAGAAAAGAGTGTACTCAGTGACGTGTAAGAGAAAGAGGGCCTTGGGTGATCAAGGGAGACCTCCCTGAGGAAGTGAGTTTACTTACCAAGTATAGTTGCCTGAAATCTCTTCATTCCATGCAAATCTGCGAAGACAGAGTTGTTGTCAGTGGGACCCAGCTTAGCTTTCCCAACCCTCCACAGCTGGCACTCTGCAGCAGTTCAGGAAAAGAGGTTTCTGGTGTGCTGAGAAGAACATTTCAACCTGAAAATACATGGGAAAAGAGCAGCCCAGGCCCAGAGAGCAGATCATGGGACTTGCTTAGCCTAGCGAGGAAGAGCAGCAGGGACCAGGAGTGCATGCCTGAGGCCGGACTCCTGCCAGCAGATGCCTGGGTTTGTCCAGCACCAGCATTTATTTGAAATCTGTTTGGCTCTGTGCACTGCAGTTCTGCCCAGGCCACCACAGCTCCCTGGGGGCTCCATCTGAGCCACTCCCATGTCTCCCAAACACAGGCAGGTGAAACGCTCTTAGCACAAGTGGACACTGCACAAAGGCCATTTGTCCTTCCGAAAAAGCCCAAATTTGCACGTTTTCTAGGGATGTATATAGCTTCTTGCAAGTCAACTCCCCTTGCCTGACAAACCACCTGGCTTGTTTGATTTGTTCCCTTATCTCCTTTCTCTGAGCACAATTCCCCTCATCAGAAACATACCACAAGGTACACTTTTGGAAAACAAGCAAGAGTTTTCTTCAGCTCCCCTGTCAATCCCTTGCTTCCTCCACATGGCCCCGGGCAGACTTCCTGGGCCCAGCCCAACATCGGCGTTTCCACCTTTCCTTGGCAGGTTTCAAGATTTTCAAACACAGGGAAAACAGGTATTTCCCAAGACAGCTTCTACATATGTGGCAGGGATCTCTTTTTAATAAGGGGCTTTCAAAAGCAACCTTCTGCTTCTGAGCTTTGCAAAACGCTGCTTTATAAAAAGTTAGCGAGCCCCCTCGCAGCAAGCCTCGTTAGCTTCGCTCGCCATTCGCTTCCTGTTAATTCCGTGATTAAACATTTTGCCCCCAACGATACGAGGCATTAGATGAGAACAGAGCAATCCTGCCACGAGACCATGCACATTTAGAAAGAGGGTTTTTTCCTCCTCCCCCTTTCTCCACACAAATAAGAGATTTACAGTAATTAATGCCATTTAGTTTAATCTATAAATGTTTGAGGAAGTGATGCTATTTGTTTTAAGTACTACTCTCAGCGAGAAAATGCAGAGTCCCCTCCAATTTCTGACTATATGCTCCAGAGCTAATGAACTGAATTCTTAGTAAACATTGGCAAAAGATGCAAATGAACAGATAGAGACTCCGAATGCAGAGGGGCACCCGAGAAGGAGCTAATTTTACACAATTGACTCGGTCACCTTTTTGGATCAGTGGAATTAGAGACCGATTAATCAGCCATGATTAGCATTCATTGAAGCTTTTGACACTGGTGCATTGTTGATCGTTGTTTTCATCCCCCCCTCTTTCTTTCTTTCTTTTAAAATTTCTTTCCTCTTTTCCACTTCCTCTCTGCCCCCTGTTTTTTCTCCTGGGGTTAACAGTCTTGAACACATTTAACAGCCAGTCTATCATGCTGGATGGGTCAGAGCTGGTCTTTATGGACTTTTAAAATTAATACTAGACAGTTCTCTCCTGACATGCCCTTGGTTCTGCGGCCGTGCTCGACTGTTTAATTGTAGAGGTGGCCTCTTGTGGCCACATGCTCCTAATGTTTAGCAAGGGTTGGAAATATGGATGTTAGGAGAAAAACTGGCAGATGGCTGACAAGGCATTTTTACTCATAACACACCAGTAAAACTTTAACTCAGAAGATTTAGTGCGAGAGCGTTCCAGCCAGCAAGCTGCAGCCATATGCAGATTTTTTTCAAACTTCTAAACTGATGGTTTTGCAAAGTGTGCATAAGCAGCCTTTATTGATTATGATGTTAAAAATTGAAAGCGTCAGTATCATTTAGCTCGAGACAGTTTTAAAGGAAAAATGAACATTCGTTTTCATTATGAACTACCGAAAGGCCAGGGGCTGGTGAGGTCCACATTCATTATTTCTTAAATTCCAGAGAGGGATTCTTTCGAGTAGGTGTCTCTTCAAAAAAAATCGAGTACACTTGAAGGATATGAATCAAGCTGCATTTTACCAATTCGAGGTGAGGTTACAGGCAACTCATAAGCATGACTTGTTGGCTGCTGGTGGGGACCACGGCCCCTGGACTGCTCCTGTACACACGGGGATGGTATTTATCATATCCTCGGTGTGTATTGATCCCACCCAAAACTAGGCTAAATGACTCTGAGGGTTTGGCAGTAGCCCAAAAAACTTGAGCAGGCCCATTCCGGGGTTCAGGCATCAGCCTTAATTCACCCCATGGATGAGGGGTCCATCAGCTCTAACCTTACAGATGTCCTTTGCATCTTTGTCTGCATCCTCCAAAGATGAAGGTGTGTCAGGCCAGCTGCAGCCATAATATGGCTGTGCATTCCACCTGAGGACAATATGGCACCGGATGACGGAATGTTTCCTGCTCTGCTGAGTTAATGTTACAAATGTCTAAAGGTATTTGTTTCTATTACAGCTTAATGGCTTAATATTTTCTCTTAAAATGGGAAATCATTACTATTTTGGAGAGAAAAAAAAATACAATGACAACAAAAGACGAAGGCATCAGGAAGTCACAGTGCTCTGCACAAGCCTTCCAAGGGAAGTCTACGAGATGCCACAGGTGAGGACAGTCACTCCCTCTCCCCGGGCCTCTGCACTGCTTTTTCTTATCTATAGACACTGGACAAATGAGAGGAACAAGGGTAAATCCAAACCCAAAACAACTCCATGATGCCCAGAAAACAAAAGAAGCTCAGGAAACCTGCTTCGTGTGGATGAGTTGGAGCAGGAACGTCTGATAATAGATGACTAAGATGATAGCAGGCTGCTTGATTCAGGAATCCTACATTCTAAATCTCAGAGCTCAAATTTTAAGATAGGAGTTCAGATCTATGTTGTTTCCTTATTATCTAATCTTCACATCCATCTCATTATCTCCATTTTACAGATGGGAGAGTTTATTTTGGCAGAGCTTGGACCATTGAATGACCAGTGGACCAATAACTTGCTCAGACTCCTAGTTAGCCAAAACAGAGATGATTCTAAGAATTTCTGTCTTCCCAGGAAGAACGGAAGTTCTACCATCTTGGACAGTCCTGCTAATATTACCAGCATCCCACCAATTCTTTAGAGGCACAACTAAGCTTGCTTCTCTGCTCCTCAACTTGGGGTTAAAGGGTCCATCACTGCAAAAAAAACAAAACAAAACAAACAACAACAACAACAAAAAACAACACAGAAGTTACAAAGTGTGTGTGCATGGATCCATCACACCTTTACCCTGGAGGTCAGTGGGTTCCAAGTACTGAGAGATTAAACAGATACTCTTCTCAAGATAATCACACTCAACATCTTCTCTTTAAAAAAAATGACTCTGGCTTGCAAGTTTTGTGGAACTCCTGGATGAGGATTAAACATTTTGGGTGGCTGAAGCAGAAAGTCCTAGTTATGGATCGAACCATCCTTCCTAATTGCAAGACAGTTTCCTCCTGGGCAGGAGACTCAGGTAAATCCATTACTAAGAAGCTAGGGAGTATTATAGGAACGTTTTACAAGTTTAATTACCAGCAAGTTTAATAGAGAGCTCTCTCTCGGTGCCCTGACAAGTGATAAAGTAACTGGTCCAGTATCAGTCACATTCTATTTTCTGTAGGATCGGGCAATTTGATTGCCAGCAAATGAGAACTGCCAAGACTGGCTCCATTCCCTGGCCAAGGGATCTAAGGCAGGGTAAACATTCACACAACTACAAAAGCACAGCCCTGACATTTTTTGTGCAGAGTTTTTCTGGAGTTGGACAGGACCATGTTCTCTGGCATAAGTAACATTTTGCTGGGAGCATTGTTTGCTTTGCATGGGTCCCACCCAGCCTTGGTAGGACTGGGTGTAGGGAGTAGACTTCTAAAATCTGTATAGCTGGGGTTCAGTTTGGAACATCAAGGGGTAAAACTCTGATTCCTCTGGGCTCCAAAAACTAAACCGAGGCCATTCTCATTTATGTCCAGTCTGGGTCCTAGAAGGTTCTCTAGCTTCTTAGATGGGATGTGAAACAGGAGCAGTCAGAATATTCATTTCATATCAATATGTCCCTTAACTCTTAGACAGCTCCAGGCAAATATGGCGGGTGGGATGGACCATCTTTATTGGTCCAAAGTCTACATTAACTAATGCTTATTGGATGGTGAATTATCACAGAAACTGTTAATGTGTGGGAGAGCCACATGAATATCAAACAAATTCATTATGATCGCTGCTATTACAGTGAATACCAAATGAGTTCATAATGATGGAACAATGAAAGTGTTACCGATAGATTTTATTTCTGTAACAAATCCTCCATGTAAAAGCCCCTCCTGTAGTGTTAATTCTAATATAAGTTTGCATTTGAATATTAGCCTCATCAAGTAAATTATGTCTTTCAATAGCCCACACCACGCTGCTCTGGGCTGTGTTTTGTGTTGCTTGGCTTTCTGGCCACTGAAATAAGCCCCCTCACCCCATAGCTTCCAATCTGCCCATGGAGTTTGATGACTACTCTGAAGGGGTCAGTCACATTTTCCTTTGAGTGGCCAATCATTAGAAATCCATTTAGTATTCAATGTAATAACACTAATGCAAGAGGACAGGATGACTACGAAATTCATCTTGTATTCATATAGATATGATATGGACTTCTGAAAGAGTTCCACTCTATTTCAGCATGTGTGTAGACCCAGTTAATGGATACTTTAAAAATAAAACACAGCTACAAATGAAAGTTCGATTTCTCCTGATGGACATTTGGAGTTTTGTGGAGTTATAGTTGTGATGTCAAGAATTCTTTCAATCAGTTACAATGTATACAAGAGTGCTGTGCCAGGCCAGGCATGGAGGTGTAACCGATCTGAAATATATTGATAAATGCAGGCAAGTGGAAGCTACTGAGAGTTTCTGGTGGTGGCCATAGTGTACCAAATGGCCTAAGAAGCTTAAAATCCTAAGATGCAGAGGGAGATTGTGTTCATAGACCAAATTTCAGTTGAGCAAATGGCAGTACAGAGCTGTTGGGTGACTTATTCAATGTTTTGCGAACAGCATATGGACATAGCACATGGAAAAATCTAGAAACATGGATGTGACCACCTCTGCTCTCTAGAGCTGCTGTGAAACTATCGCTTTCCTTCCAGAGACCAACTAAGTTCAGGTTCTCAGTAAGTATTTCAATGACTTCATCATTATGGTCAAAGGTATGGAGGAACTACAGAGTCGGTAAGTACTGGCTTTTTGCAAGTATCTTTATTTGCTCTTTCCTGGGACCAAATGTTGGAGGCTGGAGGGTAGCAAATCCAGCGTTTCTTTGCATCCTCCCATTCCTATTTTTATGCATGACTCACTAACCCTTCAAACAGGTGAAGAAGAGTTTCCAGTGTTCCCAGGAAGACGCTGCCAAATCCTGCCCCTCCCCTTACATCAGGATGAGCAGCATCGAAAATGACTCTAGTCATTTCCTGTTGCCTGTAATCTCTGTAAGACACACTCAAGTGCCTTAGGAAGGACTGAGCAACTCTGCAGCCAAGTCCTCCTTAAAATGCACTTAGACCTACTTCAATAAAAACACACGCATGTCAGGTCACACCCTCCTCTCATTCTGAATGGAGCACAATATCATACATGCGTGCGTGCGCGCACATGTACACACACACACACACACACACACACACACACACACACACGGGCAAGCTCACACACCATCTTAAACTGAAATTCAAACTGGCTGATTCCCAGGCTTACAGTTAGTTCCCTATCAAGAATTAATGCAATATCATGCACACACCATTACTGAAAAATTCTACGCTGTTTTTTGCCAAGTGTTCCTATATAACAGTTTTATCACAAGTCTGACAGCCTCCATAAAAATTCCAGGCATTCTATATCAACAGCCCTCTTTGTACTAAGTTATTAAACATTAAATTTTTATTCGTCATTTGTATTCTGTTATGCAAAATAAGCTCCTTGATAAGATGTGTCTTCTTAATTGGGCCCTTGATGCTTCTTGGATCGGAGTTGTCAGATTAGCTGGAAGAAGAGGCACTGCGTTGAGCCAGCTAGCTACCAGGAGACCAATAGCTTTGTAACAACGATATTAAGTTAGAGAGGCCAAATGGAGGGCAGCGCCAGGCTCAGGTGAGGGTTTGCATCTGTGCATGTCTTATGCTCAGGCACTTTTCTCCTGGCATCAGCAGGGCTGATGGAAATAGATTTGTTTGTTGTTTACAGCATGCAGCTGTGGGCAATGCTGCATGGGAGTTGTATAAGATTGAAGCAAATTTGTACTGAGACTAAAATATTGAGCTTTGCTCCCGTCAGCAGTCTCTGGAATCTTATTGTCGAAAACTTTATCTAGTTGTAACCTTCCCCAGGGTGATTTTCATTTGCAGCTGCCCTGTTCTGTCTCTCATCTCTGTCCCCCACCGCCACCATGGCATTAGTACTTAGCGGGAGCCAGCCTGCCCCGGCCGGAGCTCAGGCTTCTTCCTGACAGGGCCACACAGAAGGACCTGGTGACAGGGCAGCCATTTTCTCTCCCAGAGCCCTGGCTGAGTACAGCCACACAGAGCCAGCCCTGCCCACCTCCCTGCTCTGTGCCAGACCGGGCTGGCTCTGGGCAGAGGGTTGTTCATGCTCCAGGGTGGTATGGACTCCCGAGGAGGCCAAGATATTTGGGCAGAGGAGAAAACAGCTGGCAATAGATTATTTGTTTTGTCTTTGAGCACGTTTGTGTGTGTTTCCAGATACACTCTTACTTTGACTACTCGAGGTCTGTTTTGGCTACCAGAAGTTTTTCTTTGTCCTCAGATGCTACGGAGAGGAAAAGAAAAAAGAAAACAGAAATGAAAAACTTGTCAGGGGTGCTGGGGTAATGTCACTTGGTCTGAGTGGGGACAGAAAGCACTACTGTGAGGTACTGCTGGTCTGGTGGACAAATAGAGTGGGTTTTCCCTGGTGAGTTCCTTTGTATCTTTAAAAAGTAGTATCTCTGTGTATGTATATGTGTGTACATGTCTATATGTATACCTGCATATGTATTTATGTGTATGAGTGTTTGATGGCCTCTTGTCTGTGTGCCTATGTGTATGTTTGTCTGTGTATATTTATATGTACATCGGCATATGTCTCTGTATATCTTTGTGTGTTTATCCAAGATGTCCCTGTAGGTGTACTGGCCTGTGTATGTCTGTGTATCTTTGTATTTCTCTGTATACATGTAGTAACTGTGTAGACTTAAGTGTGCATCTGTGTACATGTGTGCATGCTCACATGTGTGCATATGTGTGAATGTGTATAGCTGTGTTATGAAGCACTAGAACATAATTCTTCAGTTACTGAGCCATTGTCCTCAGTTTGCCTTTTGAGGTGTGCTCAGTCCTCCCCGGCTGACTCTAGATTTCCTTGACCTAACAGCAGAGAACTCCAAGCCAAGCTGCCTATTTTGGTGAGGAGAGAAGGTCAGAGCTTCAGCTACTGCTCCTCCCAGACCAACAGGAAGGCCACTGTGCAGGCCAGCATGGAGACACAGCCTTCAGGGAAAGATAGCATGAGGGCCTCCAGCCCTTAGCCAGGGCCTGGCTCCCTGGGGTGGACCTCTGCTCTTCTTGGATCCAGGAGCCACTTTCGAGTCACCTCATGCTGACAAGCTAGAGGCTCTTGATCTTAGATTAGGGCATCAGTGGGATTTTGGACATGTTGGAAAAGATCTCCTGTGGGATGTGGCTTCATTTGGGGAGCTGGACTGTGCCAGTTTCTGTTGCCATGGTCTCAAGGCTCCTTGTGGGTCTTCTGCGGGCCAGTAGAAGGTCTGCACTGGTGGAGTGCCACATTGTCTTTGAACCTGCTGCTGAGGCATTATGGCTTCAGGGAGAGACCAGGTAAGTGGAAAGGAGTGACTTCTCAAAACATGTGCGGCCTCAGCTTATTGGCATTGCTACTTCTCTGTTTCCTTTTTCTAACTTCCATATATCAGTGGACTACTCCTCAAATCACTGTTGTGAAAACAGATAATGACAACATAGGCTATTATAAAAAGTGTGATTAAAAATACAGCGTGCGTTTAAATAAAAATTTTTAATACAATGCATATCACAGTTCATCATTTTTTCTATCACATTTGTTCTGTTCATGAAACTTTCTGAACCAGTCCTGGAAGTCCTCTTTCTTGAATATCTCTGACATGTGATTAAGCATACAATGAATAACGCCACTGAATGCCATCTTTATGCCCCTTGTTCACTGATTCTGATACTGAGCAACTTCTAGCTCTTCCTTGAAGTCAAAATAACCATGAAAGGTAAGCATTTGAAATCAATTCAGAACATAGAGGCATCCTTGACAACGTAACTAAAGACACTCACAAAAGAAAACTTCCAAAACTGCTTCAGATAGAGGATAAGAATAATGGGATAAGTATGCTATGACGGAGGGAGAGTGTTTTGAGGGAGATCAATGGCAGTGTCATTTTAAAAAACTGAACATTCAGGGTCACACCTTGTATTGTTAAAGTTATTTGAGGTCTTCAAGACAAGAAAGAGCCAGTGAAACTTGCTTAAATTAACAAGTAAATAAAAATGCATCCATCATTTCTTGGGTAAGTCTACCAGGGAAGTTACTCTTAGAGATGGTCGATGTCAGGTGTGGAATGACACCTTCAGAGCTGTGTCTCTCCATCTCCGTGCTGGATCCTTCCATGTGGCTCTTGTGGAGGTGGCTTTCTCTCCAAATAGTATTGAGATGGCCATGAATAATGGCCAGCTTCTACCTCACTGCTTAAAAATTTCTGGAAGTCACACACACGTGACCACACAGCTCAATTTTCAGGGCTGATTCTCATTGGTCCAAGATGGCCTCATGACCTTGGCTCATTTGATGACTGTGTCAGAAGGATGAAACACTCTTAAGGTGAACTGAACTGGCTATCAGGCTTGCTGTTAGACCCCAGCTATAGGGTCACCACAGGATGGGTGGAGAGCAGACAGGTAATTGGTTTATAAGTGATTTGAAAATGACAAAAGAAGAGAAGTATAGAAAGAATTAATAATGCCAAGTTCTTTGGTTTTTGATGAATTCTCCAGATTTTCCAGCTGTCATCTGAGACCTTGATAGGCAGATCCAGCTGTACCCTCCAGCCAGGCCTCTCCTTGGGTTCAGAAAACATGTGATCCAGGAACCTCAGACCTTCTCTTGCCTCCTAAATGTACCATGTACCTCTTGACTTATAGACTCTTGTTCATCCAGGTCTACTTGTCTACAAAACCTATGCCCTCATGTCAGTCAATGGCTGCAGTAAGTCCAGCCCATCCTTAGGGGGCTCACTCCCCAAATACCCTCCTATTTCCATCCCATCATTAGTCACCCACCTTCTACTTTTTGCTGTTCATAGCAGGAATATTAGCTGGTTCCATCCTCTGTGCATGCCAAATTCCTGTAGCATGTGGTTCCCCTTTCTGCTGGGCACCCAACCATAATGAATGGTGCAGAGCTGAAGCTCAACTGAGCAAACAGGTGTGTTTGTAAGTGTCTTGTGTTCAGAGCTCAGAGCCTGCAGCCCACGTGGCAAAGAAATAGGAGAAAAGCAAAACAGAGATGATTAGGATTTTGCCTTTAGCTTTGGCTTGTCTAATAACATAGTAAAGATCCAGGTGGCTCCAAAACCTATGGAATCAAGGCTCCAAATTGCCACTGAGGACAAAGGGATTTCATGGCTTGAATGAGCTGCCAGTGACTAGAGTCACTGGGGAAATGCAGAGGCCTCATTTCCCAGGTCTCCCACACGCAGCCTATGAGAATGATGAAAGGCAGACATTATCTACATTCTAAATACATATAGGTTAATGAAAAGATCACTATTTTCTGGTAATCCATAATTCTCCCAAGATAAAGGACTCCTTCCTGTACATTTGAGAGCCAATAGCCACTTGGTCTGGAGTGGCCTTGGTTTCAGCTCCTGGCTGTGTTTTGACATTTCAAATTTGTAGAGGTCATGTGTGCAGCGGGAATGGTTTGCTAGAACACTGATGATAATATTCCTGGCAGGCTCAGGCGCTGGAAATTCCGGTTTCAAGATATCTCATTATCTGCAGGTGCCATAATGGGAAGCTGAATGCAGAGCTGTCAATCACAGAGGAACATTTGGAAACGCAGCAGCCACATAAAAGCTTTCCCTGACTTACCCCCTCTGCTCAACCAAGGAGAGACAGAAGCTCGGAGGAACCGTTTTACATCAAGGAAAACAGGGTGGACTCAAATATCTGCTGTAGATGGTGTCCACCAGTGGTCTCCTAGGTACCCCCTCCTTCTATATCCTAGCCTCAGGAAGGTCCCTGACTGCACAGGTGGTGTGGGTTTTGCTGACTCTAACCCCTTAGGGTTTCACTAGCAAGGCTGCATGATGAAAGAACACTCTACCCTCTTAATATCAAAGCCTGGAAGGAGTTCTGGGCTCCCCAGATGCTAACTCATCTGGCTCCTGCCTGAGCTTAGCAGGCAGGAGAGATAGTAGGATGAGGGGCTTGGGCGGTGCAGACTAGGTGCTAGGAAATGCAAGATGGTTTGATCGCGTGCAGATGGCACTAACAGGTGCAGGGAATTGAGGATTTCATGGTGGAGCCATGGTGCTTTCATTGTCCTTTGGCCCCAGCTGAGGCAACAAGCCTGGACAAACTCTCACAACTTCTTAGAATACAACTAACTGTGAAGGCTGTTTTGTAAAAATAAGGGAAGCTGTTATTGGACAAAAGGAAGTGAATGAGGGCATGTGAGGGCAGATAGTAGAAGCATGAATATAACCAAAATTTATCATATATGTTGAACCCCCAAAGTGCGAAATCACAGAAGGTGATGGGGGGAAATTAAAGTATATTATATGCATGTATGAGTCTGGCAAAAATTCATACATTTAAAGAAAAGCTAAGGGAAAAAAAGAAGTAACAATGAAATATCTATATCTATATCTATATCTATATCTGTTTATAAAAACTAGCATTCATGTTTATAGCAGCTCAGTTTGTGATTGCTAAATCTTAGAAACAACCCAAATATCCATCAACTGGCAACTGGATAAGAAAGCTGTGGTTCTTCTATAGAATGGAATATTACTCTGCCATTAAAAATGATAAGTTTGAATCATTTATACTTAAATGGACATACCTTGAGGATATACTCATAATTGAAATAAATAGGTCACAGATGGGTAAATATTGCATCTTTTCTTTGGTATGAGAAAATAAAGATGTAAATGAGTACTAGAACTGTATGTTATACAATTGTGAAATAGAAAATACTCAAAGCGAAATAGGGTGAAGGGGGAAATAATGATATTATAACAAAAAAGAAACGAAGTTTATGTACATAGGGGATGGGGTGGTAGGGTGAGTAGGACTATCAGAAAAAATGAGAATTAAGTTGTGTCATATACTGGTACAAATTCTCATTGTTGAGTGCAATCATGATGTGTATATGTAATGTACCAATAAAAATTTCAATTTAAAAAAAAAACTAGTGTTCAAGGGCTGGGAATTTAGCTTACTGCTTCTGGCCCCTGCCTTCCAAGAGCAAGGGCCCAGGTTCAATCCCCAGTAACCACATACAATAATGCTCGACATTGGAGACTCATGCCCACCAGCAATCAGTGGCTCACATCTGTAATTCCAGCACTTGGGAGGCAGAAGCAGGAGGACTGCTGTGAGTTCCAGGCTTGCCAGGGCTCATGGTGAATTCAGGGCCAGCCTGAGCTACAAAGTGAGACCCTGTCTCAAAAGAAAAAAATAAAAACATAAAAAATAACTACCATTCACAATAAAGCTGATGAGCAAAGGAGTATGGGAGGATCATTCATGTTTCTCTGATGTCAGTGCTGCTGACCTGGCCTGGTGAGTCTCAGGAACATTAACGACAAGACACAGAATGAAAGAATTTCAGAGCTGCGGTCTCTCTGCAAGAATCCATGTGCTTAAGTGAATGAATAAGTGACTACATTATCCTTTTGCTCACTATGTTAAAAAGTGCACATAGGCTAAAGATAGGGCCTGCAGGTGCAGATGCTCCTGGGACAGAGAGAGCCAGCTGAGGGTTCCATCAACTTGAGACTGGGGATTCCTTCTTAAATGGAAACCACCACTCGGCTCTAGCCAACTTGCACCAGGAAGTAACATGGGTCAAATCTGCCAACCTTTTAAAAGAAAATTAGAAAATCAAGTTAATATAATTAAAGTTTATCTTAAAACTGTTATTTATTTTTAAAATTTCAGCAAATAATACAGATTTTACAAGCAATAAACTGAAAGGACTGAAAGTTCACATGACTAGTTTATGACTTCTGTAGTGAAGACCAAAAAGTCATTCCCAATGACACTAGTTTATTGTGGTAAGTGATCATTATCACTTTCCAAACTCTTTTAAAATTTTTCCTATCAGAGGAAGTAACTCCAAGTGTAGGAATACTTTTCCTTTTGCCTGGGTTAAATAGTTTTATCCCTAACTTCATCTTTTCTGCCCTCCTTTTGCTCCTCTTTCCATCCATCCCTTCATCAGAGTTTTTGAGTTTGCAGTGTGTACCCACATCCTGTTCGATGTTGCTAGAACAAAGGTGAATAAAAGCTTCAGTAAGGACTTCAGAATCTCCTTGGAAAACGAGATCATACCCAGGAGAGCATTTGCCAGATTAAGTGTGAGTGCCAAAGGCCATGCTCCAGGACCAGAGGGAAGAAGCCTCTTGCTGTTAGGTGCTATGAGGCACTAAAGAGGTGCGGTTGTTTGAGGAGCACACTTGTGTCTCTTGACATAGATCTTCATCTGCTCCTAAGAACATGTCGGCAGGAAGTAACCGCCATGGGGGAATGAACAAACGGTATTACCAGGGTTGTTCTGGGGGCCACTTGGGCTGTGCTTAGGGAAAGGTTACTGAGCTTGTGAATAGGATGTTTACCCTGAAAAGATGAGGCTCTAGGGAAGGCACGGGGTACAGGTGAGCAGGAAGAGAGGGTGGGGGTGTTTTCCTCATTCTCCTACTGGAATTTTTGAGGAGAAGTAGAGAGGAGCCCTATGATGGAGGCCAGATGATGGGGTGGAAGCCTATATGCAGAAGGGCGTACTTGGGGGTCTGATGATCGAAGATCAAACCCCTGCCTCACCACTTATAGCCTGATCACCCGCAAATTGTCTTCGAATTGCAGTTTCCACTTGTCCTTCTCTCAAGGGACTGTTAGTATAATTGACAGAGAAAATATGTGTGGAGGGCTGAGCCTGGGGAAATATTCAGGGAAAGGAGAAAAAGAAAATTCATCTTTATATTAAATCAAAATCTAGCAGCTAGCTAGAAAGCATGCTGCACTGGGAAGTAGTGAGTTCCCTGTGCTTAGAAGAGATCAAGCAGGAAGTACGTGGCTAATTGGCAGAGACCCTTTGTGGTATAAAAGGCTTGGAGAACATTTCTCTAACACTACATTCCTTTTCAATTCTGAATGCTCAAATGCTTAGCCATGAATCACATACTTTACAAACATAGCGTGTGTGTGTGTGTGTGTGTGTGTGTGTGTGTGTGTGTGTGTGTATGGGTGTATATGTATGTGTGAACTCAATAACAAGGAAGGAAGCCAGTGAGATTTCTATCTATCAGGGTACTTTATAGAAATATGCAGTGGATAACAAAATGACTTTAATTTTAATTTGAGCCCCATTCACAGGCCATGTGACTGCTTCCATATATCCTGCACTACTTCCTCCTACTTCTAAAAACAAGCAGAAACTGTACCCTGTCTTTGTGAAACGAACAGAGGGGCAACAGCAAGCTCCATTCTTGGAATCACTGTGAACTTCAGTGGGCCGAAGAAGAGATGGGCTTTCTCAAACATGGCAGCCGAAGGAAGAGAAGAGTATGTGCAAGCCTTCCCTCTGTGGACAACTTGCCCTAATATCCTGAGAATGACTTGAGGGTGCCACATTGGGTAGAGTCATGATGCTGAGTTGGGCAGGAAGCCATTGGTTTTATTTTAAAAGGAGTGCCTGATAAGGGCCTTGGACCCTAAGATGTCTTGTCTCTTCTTCCCATTTCCTTTCAATGTCTAATACTTGTCTATCAAGGCCTACCTCCTTACTTTGAGAAATGTGTGATAAGGTGTTTCCAAGTGAACCAGAACCAAAGTCCTAGACCTGAATTGTATGGAACATTGAAATTCCTGGCTGGCAGGAGAGACAATGAATAGGAATTCACTAAGATAAAGAAAGAGAACAAGCTACTTTCTAAAGAGTTCAAAATCCCCCAATATGAGTAGATTCCTGGTTTGCTGATGTGGTGATTTGACTTCCCAGGAGACCAACATAAAAGGATACCATTTAATGGTTTTTTACTCCATTGATTTGGGTTTGACTCTGAAACTTCCTCTTTTCTTCAAGTATATATAATTTGGTCTTGAATTTAGTAACTAACTTTCCCCTGCAAAAAAGCTATCCTGGAGATGTGTTGGATATTGACCTAGATAGAAATATTGGACGGAATCCACAGCTCTCAACCCCATCCAGTCTTTTCCAGCCCACCTTTCCTCTTGACTCCTCTCCCTAATTCTTACCCACTTTATTTCAATCAGGGTTTATTATCCTTTGTTTTAGCTGGAAAGATATCCATAGCTAGTGAAAATGTTTCTACTTGAACTTCATTGTCACTATTTCTTGCTTTTTTATTTTATAAGAAAGTAATGAAAAGAGTAGATTCTGAATATACTTTCAGCCTAACTGTGAGGCCTTAAGCAAGTTATTTAGAACCACTATCATGAAAATGAAGGTAATAACTAGCCTGTGGGGATAGAGTGTTATTGAGAGAGAGGAGGTCCATAAGGCCATCAAAATGCAAATGATGAGGGTCTTCCTTTCATCTCTCCTTTACTACTTTTCCTTTTCCCTTTCCTTCCTCTCTTCCTCCTTTCTTATTTCCCCTGTTTTTCTTCCTTTCATTAAAGAGGCAAAGAGTCACCCAGTTCTAGTCCCCAGAATGAGACCAAATGATCACTCAAGAGGATCAAGAGTCATAAAGAAGCTGAAACACTGTCATCCCTTTGTATACATGTAAGACCTGCAGCAGGTAGCAAATGACATGGCCATTTTGCACTCCGCTTCAGCACCTCCCAGCCCTGTAGTGCCAGCTCCTTCCTCACCGGCCCTCACCCCAGAGCAGCCAGGCTTCCGAGGGGTGCCTCCTATCCAGTCTCAAGACTCTGGCTGGCAACCAAGAGGAGACTCCCCACATTCGACAACCCCCACCATGGAGAATGATAGACACACCTTTTGCTTTTAAATGTTTAAACTGATTGATTCTTTCTCACAATATTTTCTTAAAGGCTTTTTTAATCCTCCTAATGAATTTCAGCCTTTCTGAAAGGCATGTGATTAACAAAACCATTGACTGACATTTTCAACTTTCTTGGAAGACCAAGGTTTGGAGCAGCCTTCCTGGGCCCAGATGAAATGGAGGAGAAAGGAAGCAAATATCCAGGTACCATGCTCTGGAGAGGACACAGCCTTGGTGGCCTGGATGAGGTGCTCTCATCATTGCTTTGGATTTTTGTGTACTCAGCATACCTTTCTTGAGCCTCCAGGACTTGTAGGTGGAATGATAAGGCTCAAAAGTCAACTAATTCGGAAAAAATGAGAATTAAGTTGTGTCTTATACTGGTACAAATCCCCATTATGGAGTGCAATCATGATGTGTATATTTAATGTACCAATAAAGATAATAAAAAAAAAAAAGTCAACTAATTCAGTACGGCTCTTGCCTGCAGGAAGTTCCTGCCCACCAGGTAACTGAACAACCACACATCAGCTACAAAGGGTGGTCCTCTAGGGGGCGCTGCTCCTTGGGCGGACGGTAGAAATAGAGTGGAGTTCAGAACAAGCTCCTGATGAGAACAGAAAGGCAGAGAAAGCCACTTTACCCTCCTGTCCCCCTTAGCTACAGTGAGTCCTCTGAAGCCACTGAATAAAGTTCATTCAAGGGCTAATTTTCTCCCACTGCCAGAGGAGGATCAGGTCCAGAGAGAGAAGCTGTAGTATTGAGACTTGAACATTAACTAAGTTAAAATATGAGGAAAGTCCATGGAAAGCCTATCGAAATATTCCAGATTAATCCTACCACCAGCGTAGTCAGAAGGAATTTCCAAGGAAGAAGCTGATGAGTCATCTCTATTAGTGGCATGGAAAGTGACCAATTAGAGAGAGGGGGAAGTCACAGGAAGACGATGAAAAAAGAAAGCCTTTAATAAATAAGATTCAAAAGGGTCTCTGAATGTCCCAAGTAACTCTATGACTTGTGGTGCACGTGTACAATGTGAGTAAATAAAGGGAAGCACTAGTGTTTGGGGTGGTAGGTAGACAAATGGATCAGGGAGACATTAGTTTTGTTCTCCCATCAACCAGTTTAGGAAACAAAGAGTCTGACTGTGACTGCATAGGAGAGCACCCAAAAGGGACACATCTGGTAGAACTTTGGGTTTAGAATTTGAGAGAACAGGGCTGAATGTGCCTCAGATTCTACATCAGAGACAGTTGAGTTTGGATGTGTTTGCTTGGGTCAGTCACTCAAAACAGAACTGAACCCACTGGTGTAAGGTCTCATTCTGGTCGTCTCTGACAGTCTGGTTAGACTATAGATGGCAATTTGCTTAGCTCAGCCATGGCCAGCATTCCATTCTCCTACCAGCCCTTTGACCAAGTGGAACCATGTGCTTTGCTGACCCAGAGTGAATCCTTGCTTGTGAAGAAGATATTTGAAGCATGAAAATATTTTACAGAGTATTCAAGCCTCAGACAGCATAGGGGTTCAGTTTGCCATTATCTCTGAGGACAAGGGGACCCAGGACTGTTCTTGACTTTGGTAGACTGCAGGTGCTTATCGGGAAATGAGCAGGAGGGTGTGTACGCTCTTAGCAAAGGTTGAAAATGTTCACCAGGATGAGGAAGCTGCTACTTCTCCCACGTGTTGGGGTGAATTTTTTGGTTTGACCAGACATTGTCAGATCACTGTATGATCAGTTTTAACTCATGGTATTTTATACTGCAATTCATTCCCGCCAGTTAAAGCAGTGATCTCTACACTGTGTTAGGTAAGTTTGGTTGACTGAATTGGGATTAAAAAATAAAAAGGGAACTGGCAGGCATCCTTTCTGTGATGTCTCAAGCAAATGTCAATCTTTTTCAAGTAAGCCCTGCTCCCCCCTGCCCCTCCTCAGTAGTTTCTTCCTTCCTGATTGTTGAAGGCTCCTGCCACTATCATGGTTTAAAATAGGATGGGGCGAACAGCATCCCCCGCTCCACACTTTGTACCTCCTTGGGATTTCACCCAGAAATCCAGGCAGAAAAAAACTAGGAAGGTGCCAGAGACCCCATTCACATTCCTAGGAGAAATGGAACCTACTAGGAAAATAGGTGCTAAGGTTTCTACCAAAAGACCCTCATGGGAAAGTGGCCTTTGGAAGATCCCAAAGAAAACTCAGCCAAGATCTGGGCTGGGTCATAGCTTGTCTCTCAGCAATACTTCAGAGAGTGACATGACGGAGCCAGTAAATTACAGATTCTTCCAGGAATGGTGCCAGAGAACTTGACATTTCACATTCACTCACACACTGGCAGCTGTCACCAAGGGTAACAGAATGCAGGCACTACCTACAGCTCAATAGGTAGCCCGTCCCCCAGAATTTAGAAGCACCCATCTCAGTCCTTGACAGCCCCGTGTCCAGGGATGCGACTCCAGATGCGATTTGGATGAAACATTACTGCATGCATATAACACAAATAGTATTTGTGAATGTGTAAGTTGAGCTTAGCATGGAATGTAGAAAGCAGACGGCTTGGGCTTGCATAGGATTGGCATTGGATGTTTTTGTGCTCTTCTGTGTGAATTTTCTCATTACTAACACAGGGCATTGTCCTTGAGAATAACATAGAAAATCCAGATGAAGGAGTCAAGAAAACACTGAAAACAACTATAAATCCACCTTCAAAAATAATTATCAACTTTTGTCACTGAAATTTGAAGGAGATATATAGTAATAGTATAATCTATAAATAACAAATATATAAGATTGTATAATATAATCCCTTCTTTCCTAAGTGAGGTGACACCATTGCTTATAAGAAAAAATATATCTTCTTTATTTGGGAATAAAGTGGCCCTGTATTAATTCAATAGAAAAGTAGTTTTTCACAGCAGTACAATTTTCATTTAACCATTCAATTTTATTTTGACTTGTTCTTAATCACAATTAAAGTCATCAAAATTTAAATCTATGCTTTTTTGGGGTTCAGTTACTCTTGGACATGAATAGGCCAGCTTCATGGGAGATGGTTTATAAAATTCACATTTGAAACTTGATGTCTTCCAACACTTTCATGGTTGACAGCTTACCTTTGAAGCCCATCAAAGAATATTAGGGATTGTTCTTCATTTCCTATTTGATTAAACTTATAGATAAAAACTTTGTTTCCCTTAAGTCAGTCATGTATATTTTGAAGATGAGGGTCTTGTCTTCAAGTCCTTTGGAAGCTTCAGGCAGACTGACGTTTGAATTTAAATTCCTCATGTATTGGGTACCTGGGCTCCTGATACCTGTGAGAGCCCTTGACCCATCCCTGGGGACCTGGCAATGTCTACTTCCTGCTTTATAAGTACGTGACGTTCATTCTTTTTTGTGTGCGAACATGAACACATTGGTTTGATCCTGAGTCATGGCAGCATCTTCTCAAGGCATTTCCATTAAGATCCAAGGTCTGAATTTTAATTAACTTTCTCTCTCCTATTCTGCCCCAATGTTAATGATGCTCAACAGAGGTGAGATTCTAACAAATGAATATTTTCTGAGCATAGGTAATGACAGCAGTTTTACCAGTGATTCACCAACAGATAGTTGTTCTCAGTGTTAAGTGTAAGAGCTTGTGCTTAAATTCAGGCTCACAATTTACCAGAGCAGGATCATTGGCAACTCTCTGTTTAAATGGGATTATGGGACTCCCTCGGATAGAAGGACCAGAGTCATGACAGGGTCTTCACCTTGAACTTGACCAATCTTATAGGCTCAGGAACCATCTTCTTCCCTGCCATCCTCAACACTGGCAGCAGGAACTATTTTATTTTTAGAATTAAGTAATTTATCTCAAGGGTCAGGCTGGGATTTACTGGTTAGTTTGACTCTAGAGCCCTAAATGCTATGCACACTTTACCTATGTAGAATACATGTACATTTTCATGCCTGAACTATTTATATTTAAATAGCATACATTCCTTCCTATTGTCCTCATGTTTCAGCATGTTCCTGTAGCATATTCTTTGTTATGGCATCAGAGTGTGGTTTTTAGTTGCTTCTTTGCTGGACACTGAGCACATTTGTAATGTTTCTGAACTTTAAATCTGTCCAAAGGTTGGTAGTTCAATCTTAATACATATCCATGACCATTTTCTTAGAGAAAATGCACTGCATTTCTGTGCAGGCTAATCAACCATTCCAGTGTGCTCAGAGACAAAGGGTTTCCAGGGTCATGGAAGAGTTAGGGTTCTTTCTGCTTCTAGGCTATGGGACACTGACAACCATTTTACTATTTTTTTGGCCAAAAAATCTCACTCACTGGTCCTTTATTTGTGTGTTTGTGGGGAGTACTAGGGATTGGATTAGACACAGAATTATATTACTCCATACCACTTTCCTCCTTTAATTTTTTGATTTTTGAGACAGAGATTCACTAAGTCACTAAATAGCCCAGGCTGGACTTCATTTTGCAATGTACTGCTGTAGCCTCTCAGAATGCTAGGGTTACAGGGTGGCTCCCCTGTGCACCATTTCAATGGTTCCCTTTACCTTTGCCCCAAACAAGCACAAAAGTCCTTTCTTTACGGCTCTCTGCAATCAAGTACTCACCACCTGAAGATCAGATCTCAGGTCCCCATCCCAGAAGAGCTGGATTTTGGAGAGAGATGAGAGAGTTCTCTTATCCCTGTAGAGTTAATTTTGACCTCTTAACATAAATTACCTACTCAGGTGATCTTTCTGTCAGTTTTTTTTTTTTACAAGGTCTCGCTTTTGTAGTTCAGGCTGGCCCTGAGCTCAGCCTCCAACTCACATCACAGCAATCTTCCTGCCTCTGCCTCCTGAGTGCTGGGATTACAAGCATGAGCCACCATGCCTGGCACTGTGGTATGTGGTACTGATTGCTGCTGGGTGTGAGTCTCCATGCCCAGGGTTATGTGGTTACTGGGGATTGAACCCGGGTCTTTGCACTTGAAAGACAGGAGGTGGAACTACTAAGCTATATCCCTGGCCCTGTCAGTTTTTAAGGACAGATATTTATTACAGCTGTGTCATAGTCAAGAGGGCCCATAGGTCCTGTGGGCCAATGCTACCAGAATTGTGTACACACTTCATCTTACTCATCTGCTTTCCCTGAGCTCTCCTGCCCTAGACTCCAAGTCCTCACTGAGCCCTACCTGTGCTGAATGCTGAGAAAGCCTCCTGTTGTCTACTTGTGGTTGATTTGGGGCCCTCGGAGACATACATGCTCCTCTACACTGAAGTTCGAGTCCCAGAGCAGAATCACCTCTCACCCTAATGGCAATTGCTGAGGCCATGAGCAAGATGTAGCCACCAAACACTCTGTCTAGCTTCAAGCACACAGGTACTGACAACAAACCTGCTTTTCAATTTAGCTCATTTATTGTTGTGAGAAGCCAGGAAGTAATGACGGCACAGTAATTATTAACATTTACGGAGAACTTAATATATGCCACACACAGTTAGTGGTTGCAAATTAAACCAGAGGAAGAGTCTGTCTCTGTAGTCCAGGAACCAAGACTTGTAGAAGGGAAGTAACTTTTCCAAGGTCTCTTAGTTAATGAGTGGTAGATCTGGGGGACAAAATAGCAGTGGCCTTCAAATTGCCGCTCATAGCGAAGATTGTGAATCACTTACTTTGTGCGTGTGTGCGTGAGTGAGTGTGTGTGTGTGTGTATGTGTGTGTGTGTGTGTGTGTGTGCGCGTACGTGTGTTAGAATGATCTATAAATGGCTGGCATTTGAAAATCATCAAAATCGACATCATCGGAAGTATAAAAATAATGAGGTGGGTGGTAAATGGCACATCAGCGTGTGCGAGCAATTTACACACGGAGGGAACAGGGGGCCATTCAGAGCCAACAAAGAAATGGCTTCACTAGAGTTCCAGAAAAAGAAAAAAAAAAACAAAAAACAATATTCAGTGTTAGGGGAAGACAGCTTTTAAGCACTCTCACTTATCGTTAAGTTCCTTTTGATTATGGCAAATCAGTTTTCCTTTAATGGGAGACTTTCTTATAGAAATAAGGAAGAGTGAATAAAACAAGCTGTGCATTCGGGTGCAAATAATCTTTTTGGAAGGACTGTCCTCAGGGCTGGGGCTGGTGCTATCTGTCTGCATATTTGCTGGCATTTGGGAGGGTCTTTTATGGCACGGGGTCTCCTCAGCTGACCATCGAGGGAGCTTATTATCTCCCAGAAGCACATAATGTGTTTCGCCAAGTGACTGCATTACAGCCAGCCCCTAAATTGTATTTGGACAAAGAATAATTGAACACTGGACAGAATAACAAATGCCCCGGTCAAGTTTGCTTCATGGGTTTATCGTGTTGTATTAACATGATAGAAATATGAATACTTAAATCTTATCTCAGGTATAGTTTATAACTGCATTAATCATTTACTGTATTATATATTTTTCATGTCAGTAAGATTGTGAGGAAAAGATTCAATTTTCGCCGCACAGTCGGAGTGTGTTTCAGATAAGTAAGAGGCCGGGCTGAAACCATTGCAACATGGCTTTCAATTGCCGGCCCTATAAAGGGAAAGTTAGCATATATCAAGCAATATTAAGCAGGATCCTTTAGGCTTGGGAAAATAAATCACCAAGCCACTCGGTACCATCATTGCGTTGCCTACATCAGATAAACACTTACAGACTTTTTACTTAAGTGTGATCTATCCAAACAGGGCTGGCAGAAATACTGGGTCCAGGCCTGATGTTGATCTTTGCAATGTCTCTGTCAGTTGCTGACATTCTGGCATCTGTCTGGGCCACTGTAGAGGGGAGGAGAAGAGAGACTATTAAGTAGCCTCAGGGGCATCTTTGACCTTGTGCTGGACACTCTCTCCTGAGGCCTGGTCTTCCTTGGGGATCGATGATGGTGAAAACCCAGTGACATGGTGAACAGGAAGTGGTTTGCTGGGGCTGGTACCTCTGGAACATAAAAGCGTGTTTTCTAGAAAGCCACTGGGGCAAAGGTGGGCAGTAGGCTGCCTTCTCCCTATAGATGACATATGTCACATTGGTTCCTGCCTGGCAAAATCTTCCAGAAGCATGTCATCTTCAAGTTAAACAGCCATTCTTGCTGGAGGACAGATATTTTTCTAAATCACCAGCTTCAATCCATTGTGAAGAGGGGCTGGAACCGGGAAACTTTGCTTTTGAAAAAATGAACTTCCTGAAATTTCAGTTAACTCAGGCTCTCAACAATGTCATTCTAGAAACCCTGTAAGAGGTTTGTCATGGTCTGCTGTGCCCTTTACGCCTTCCTGTTTGCCCAGCAAAGTGAAACGGAGGTCATGACACAGAAGAACTTATTTCTCGAAGTTTAGGGGGAAAAAATCAAAACAGCAGGCCATAGAATAGAAAGGTGAGCTGCAAAGACACAAATCACTTCCCAGTCACAAAAATTGCCAAAAAATAGCAGCTTGCAGCTGTGCACAGCAGGGACAGAAAACATTAAACACATGTTAAATAACAAATAGGAGACTTAAATATAGCTAAAAATGGACCTTATTCTGAATAAATCATGCAAGCTGCATCTTAACCGTCCTGAGAAATGTAATGGATCATGTGAAATCTGCCAAATTTGTATTTAAAAAAAATCAATAGTGTGTGCCTCTGCTTTTAAAATGACATGATGTTCGGTTCTGGGAGGATGTTCTGTGCTTCCGTTGGCCCCCCCTCCAACCCCCAGCGCCCATAAGACTACAGCTGGATTTAAGAAATTTCACTTTAGTTAAAGACAAGCAAGACATGCATTTGAATAAGTCTGTTTTTTGGGGGTGGATAAAAACTATTTAACATTCACTTTGCACTGCCTTAGCATTTCACAAAATTGTTCCCTTTTTCTTTTGAACATGTAAAGGAGTTGGCTCATCTATTCTGAACCGTTTTTTGAGAGCTGCAGAAGTTCATTCCTCCCTTAGTTCTCATCCATTTTTAGCCTCTCCTAAGACAGAGCCATTACCACTCGGTCAAAGAGATTTCTGTCCCACTCCAACCATCAGAGAATGGGGCGGGGGAGGGCACAGCCTTTCATGACAATATGGTCAAATAAATCTCCGGGCAGAGTATTCAGATCAATCCTGTTGGCAAATGTCCTTGTTTTCAAATGTTTTCAGCCTATGTATTTCTCTCTTTAGGTTATTTTCAAGTCCTTTGGATTGCCTTCAGTGTTGGGGTTAGATTTTGGTTTATTTTATGTGTCTTTCTTTTTGGAAATGAATGCATGTTAATAATATGAAATTGAACTGTGTTGCAGTTTTTAACTTCACCTTTCTATGGCATGGTAACACGCTTGTTGCTCTACCACCCATACAGATGAACACCGAAGCACATGTGCACACACACTTGTCTGTTGCTTGGCACGGAGAGGGTGTCTGTGGCCAGCACATCCAGCAGCCATGGAATTTTATTGCTGTGCATGAGATTTTTTTCTTCAGTCATCAGTTGCAAAGGGGCTTACTGTGAGGAATAGGATCCTTTGTGGGGGGCCATCATGATGGTGGGGACTGGCTTGTCACCCGGGAAGGAAAGGAGGCTGTGCACATCTGTGCTGTCCCCTGTCTAACATCTTGTCTAATCTCATTTTTCCATTTGGAATATTTATAATACCCTCTTAATGTGCACAGAAAATATGTGGTTTTGCATATACGTGTGTGCGTGTGTGTGTGTGTGTGTGTGTGTGTGTGTGTGTGTGTGTGTAGAAGTGAATCAGAGAAGAGGGAAAAATGAAAAACAAGAAGCAAGTAGAGTCCTCCTGGGGAGCCTCTGAGAAGTATGATTAGCATACTGGGGGGATCTCTCTCTGCCCTAAGCCGTCCTCTTTTGGCTTGTAAACACAGCATTTCCACAGAGCTGTGCTTGGATGGGGGCTCTCCAAAGTCAGTGAGTGCTCTCATGTACTGAGAAGTCATAAATATGGAAGACACTGCACCGCTGCTTCCATTTCCTGTCTTTCAAGGATATGGGTGAAATTACAGATGGCTGTACAAGTAGTGATTAAAAAGGGGAGAATGTTCTGTGAAGGAAGAAGGAAGCAAGGAATTCTAGTAAAAAAATGAAAGGAGAGAAAGAATAAAAGCAGAAAAGAAATGAGGAAAGAAAACCTGTTCTTAGTTTAGAGTGTATTAGCATCTGATTATCCCCAGGAAACTTGTGTCTGGAAGAAGAGCCTAAGTGTCCCCTTCCCCTGAAAGCAGGAAGAGAAGTTTTGTCCACATGATGGTATCTTATCATGGAGGAAGGTTCTGGGCTTTGTGGTTGTGGAAAATCAATCTGGTCTGCTCCTTTGACAACATCTCTCTTGCCTCGAAGAAAAGTCCAAGCTTCCATCTATTCCCCTCATATTCCTTCAAGGCAAGCTGCCTTTAAATTTTCCAGTGGGGGATTGGCTTAAGAGGTTGTGAAATAGAAAATGCTCAATGTAAAATAAGGTGAAAGGGGACAATGTTGAGATTGTAACAAAAAAGTAAGGAAACAAATT
>PVIR01000072.1:245959-312802 GCA_004026965.1 Petromus typicus | reverse complement strand
CGGCGCCTGTCTTGCAAGCGCAAGGACCCGGGTTCGATTCCCCGGTAACCACATAACAATACTGGGTGTGGAGACCCACACCCAGCAGCAACCAGTACCACATACCACAGTGCCGGGCGTGGTGGCTCACGCCTGTAATCCCAGCACTTGGGAGGCAGAGGCAGGAGGATTGTGATGTGAGTTTGAGGCTGAGCTCAGGACCAGCTTGAACCACAAAGTGAGACCCTGTCTCAAAAAACCTTAAAAAAAAACAGGAAAAACCCAAACCTCATGTCCAGGATAAGAGATCAACATCCAGAGAAGGGATAGATGGAGTACTTTTGCCGTAAAGAAGTTTCTAATAATTAGACAAAGCACTGCTCTAGCGGGCCAGTGGCTAAGCAGCAAAATAACTTGGGAATAAAAGTCTTACTTGTGGTGATGGAATTTCCCTAGTTGTAGCAGTAAGTTGCAGTAATAATTATTTACATTATCTTTCTTGCAATTACTTTTTTTTTAAGACAGGGTCTCGCTTTGTAGTTTAGGCTAGTCCTGAACTCAGCCTCAAACTCAGCAGTCCTCCTGCCTCTGCCTCCCAAGTGCTGGGATGACAGGTGTGAGCCACCACACCTGGCATTGTACTAGGTGTTTTGCTGTTCAAAAGTTGAAAAAACTTTGTATGTTGTTACTCCAACCATCGACTACTTACTCTGCTTCCTCAAAGAGATTCCCGATGTTTTTTAGTGGCTCAGCTGCTGGGTTCTGGGCCAGGATTTCTTTTATTTCATTGATTTTCTTCTCCACTGAGTCCACTGTCCCCTGGTAAGGCCCAATCACACCGCTGATCTTCAAGGCCTTGGCTTTCTCCAGGAACCTGTGGGTCCTGTTGGTCAGCTCGGTGATGATCACGTCCCAGATAGCAAAGCACTGGTGGCAGGGCTCGCAGTCAGGGAAGACCCCCGAGTACCCCCGCGTGCACTTGTCGCAGCGTGGGCCCTCGACGCCCTCCACGCAGACACATTGGCCAGTGGACTGGTGGCACTGCGGTGTCTCGATGCCCCTGGGGTCGCAGTCACAGGCTGGAAGGGAAACAGCAATGCCGGCTCATCTCGATCACAAGCCTCTGAGACCAGAGTTGGTTTTCCGAGCCGCTCTCACAATGGGAAGGTTCAGTCATGGTGCACAGACACGCTGCGGAGGCTGCGGCAGCTCCATCACACCCCACGCTCACCAGAACTCTTCACTGTAACAATCACCTCTACTTTGCAGACGTGGGAATTGAGACACAGATCTCATGACTGTTCCTGGCCACACGGCAGGAAAAAGGCCAAGCGAGGACCGACTCGGCACTCACAGCTTCAGCCTCTGCCCCAGATCCTGTAACTCCACCCCTCCAGGTCAGCCTGGGAGACGCAGGCCCTATCCTGATGATGAGGGGCATCTGGGCGGGTGCAGCCCTGAAGAGCCATCCAGCTCAATTCACGCGAGCCAGTCACAAAACGGGATGGTGAATAGCTGATCAGTGCAATAAGCTTGACCAAAAGAAAATTAAATCTGGAGTTGCAGGACTTTGTAATTTAAATGCTGTGAGCTGCCTCCCACTGGACACGCACACACTCATTGCACATCAGAGACCATCTAGGGATCTTGAGAGCCTGAGTCCCAAACTTACCGGTTCACTGGGCATAAGCTGGCACCAGTTGCAGGGCCAAGCACCACAGTGTAAGGTCATGCCTGGGACAGGGTGAAAAGTCGCAGTTCTGGTTGGCAACTGAGCCTGGTGTTACTAATGATAAAGCCTATTCTAGTCCCAGATCTCAGGAGACCAAATTATCTATCAGCATTTCACCTACCACAGTATTAACACAGGATCTAAACAACAAAACGGCCGTGCACATGTCCGGCCAGCAATCCATTCTGAGAAAAGGTGTAGTAAAATAAATACACCCTCTTATCTCCCCCACTTGACAATGGACAGACTAGGGTCAGGCCAGTCAGAGAAACCTGTACTTAGAGTTGAACATCTGCCTAATGAGGCCCTAACCTCATTTATAGGTACACAGGGAACATTTCCACACCTATGCAAAATAACCCTTCTAGAAACACAATGTCACCTGCAGCAAAGCGTGGCAGATTTGTACTCTTTAGGGTACATTTATAAAATACTCTGAGGTAAATAGTTGAAATCTGCCTCTGTGAGACTTTCTCAGGGAACGTCTTCTACAGTGAGCTGTACGACGGTCTCGAAAGCTGCCCGCAGCACCAGGACCCTTGAGCCCTTCACGACCTCACCCCATCCTGCCTTGTCAGTGTGCATCTCCCTTTTCCTCTGAGCCAACAACGCTCCACATTCTTGGGCAGCAAGACTAAGGGGTCCAGCATGGGGTTAGGAAAACAAGCTAAGTCCTGCCTTTCCGGACCTGTCATTCTAGACAGTTAGGAAAATGAGCTATCGCTTTTCCATCTGAAAGAAGGGGTAACAATTGTACCTACTTTGTAGGATTGCTTTTAGGATAAAAATCATTTTAAAGCACTTCAAAGCACATCCAGTCTACAGGAAACTCGCTAAGGGCGTCTTCGTGTTACTTTCATACAAGCGCGTGGAGCAGCCCTGCCTAGAGGGCCGTTTTGTTTTTGTGAGAAGTTACTCTTCTTTACTGCATGTTCATCAAAGGCCTGGCAACAAACTAAGTGCTTTTCATTCATTACGTAGAGTGGTTTTTGATCACAAATCCACTGAATGTTAAAAAAGCAAAGCAATAAACCTGTGCATGGTCTAAGGTTTGTGTGCATTTGCCAGTATACACTAGGATTTTTCAGCAATTCTGATTTAGAATATTCTAGTCTTAACTTTTATGGTTGTAAACCACTTTTCTTAGTATCTTGAGTTTCCAAAACTAGACTTAGGATTTTAAAATTAAAATGAATGTTTTGAACAGACTATTTCCTTCTGAGCACTTTTTACATTTCCTTTTCCTGCCATCTGGAAGGTACTCACATGCTGAAGCAGAAAGCAGCTAAGCGGACTTGACAGCTTGGTCACCTACTTACAGCTTATGGTCCACAAAAATGACCCAGGTAAACGTAGGAGATCCCGTATCCCCTCTTGCAAAACCAATTTCAGCATATTAAAGACCCTGGGTTATTCTGAGAAAAAAACCTGCTTCCCTGCAGTTGTATCCCGGCCTCAGCTCATCATGGGACCCCGTTTCAGTGGAATTCCCTGTGCCCACTGACAAAGGCTGCCATCAACAACCTGGATTTAAGGCTATTCCCAATCTAACCAGACCAAGGCTCCCGAGGACTCTAGCTAAGGCTGTCTCCTGAGGGCCCTTTCCATGACCTTGCTGCGATCTGTCCTTTGGCTAGGAGAGTCACTTCTCCAAGGAGCCAGCAGGCCTGTGACAGCGGGCACCCTGGGCCACACAGGCTTGGCCTCAGATCCCAACTCTCCTCTTATTCGAATTATAATCCCGAGTGTGAGCGCTGTCGGCTGGGAGAGGGCTTGGGCTCATCCCTATAGGCTGTTGCGAGGGCAAAATATGTATGTATAATATGCCTCAAAGAGCTGTACAGAGCAGATCCACTTACATCACCAGGGGTGAGAGCGTCCCTGAAACTTTCCCTGAAGACTCGACTTCCAATGACCTCGCCCTCTTCTGGGAACTGAAAAGACTGTCCCATGCCACTTCCTACTTCCTTTTATCCTGTTACTTTGTCTATGTGCTGGATTTCGCCAGCGCCCGTCAGCTCTCCAGCTCACACCTGGGCCATGTCCATCCGTCCACTCCCCACCCCCATGCACAGACAGCCAGTGCCAGGCTGATGTCCCATCTTTCTACAGGAATTTCTGCCCACGTCGGTGTCCGGAAAGTCCCTCGGAGCCAGTCCCAGGAGGCCTGCTGCTGTGGCTCTGTCTCTAAGCCACACAGGTAAGCAAATGGTGACAGCCCTGGTGGTCAGCTGCGGATGACGTGGACATTTCTATTTCCCCAAGTTCAAGAAAAATAAATCCTCTTTAACTATTACAAGTGACATTTTTCTGACATTTCCTCCTACCCTTTCCCCATTTTGGGCCTCTATAACTTTAATTCTGTAGTGAAAGTTGAGGGAAAGACTTATGCTTTTACCTGCGGAAATGAGCTCCTGTATAGCCCAGTGTCCCAAAATTTTCAGGAAGACCCAAAGAGGAAGGACTTCAGGCCCACTGACCACTGTCCCTGTCCCAACTACTCAGCTAGGGCTCTGCAGCCCCAGAGCAGCCACAGAACAGAAAGCTGCACAGCTTTTGTCCCAAAGCAGGCAGGGCTGTCTGAGGCCCCTGAGTAGTTCACTTCAAAGCTAGCTCCCCACTTCCAGGGACTTGAGTTCTGCTTCCACGCTTACACAGAACAGGACTTCATCCTCCTGCTAGCCCAGTTCATAGATCTCTAACGGCTCAAGTCAAGTCTGGTTTCCTGAATCACAATGGACATAAAGAAAAATGTGGGTAATTGTGGAAGAAATCCCAATCTGACCTGAGGAAACAATACAGGCATTCTAATGGAACACACCGTGCCTTTCTACTGAAGAAACAGGAAACGAGGAACAAGCGAAGTTCGGAAAGGTCCACTGCGCAGAGCCTCTCGCCTCTGCCCCACAGTCCGCGCCACCCCTGGGTTTAGACACGCTGGCCTTTGCCAAGAGCCGGGGGCCTAAGATGGAAACTGTGTCCTCCTCTTCTTCTATCTATGAATCAACAGAAAGATTCCTCGTGCGACCCTTTGCCCTCAGAGGGCACAGCGCAGAGCCCTGGGCTGAAGTCTCCCCAGTGTGCTCGGCAGGGGCGGAGGAGATTCCCTCCGTGTCACCACACAGTGGCAGGCTTGTTCAGATAGGGCGCAATGGGCCCGGAGCCCCCACCACATGGACAATAGGGACATTCAACGAATTGTAAGTTGGAGGCTCTACTCATTTGTCTTTTACATAACTACATTTTTTTTCCATAAGGAGAATACTTAGCTATGATCCAAGTCTTTTTGTAAGTATATTGTCCGCCACAGGGCACCAGAAAGTCTAAATTCATGCTCTCCAACAAACCATTTCAACTGAAAATCCATTTGGCAATTGACTACATTAATTCAGGAAAGGAATACATTCTCTTCCCATAGTCCCATCTAATTCTGGAAGTCAGTCCTTGTCCTTGCTTATCTTTAGAGTTAGTCCTTCAAGTCCTGGTCTCCACTCAGAACCCTGCACTGTCTCCTTGCCTTTCTCCGGCCCAATAGTTCTGGCTCCCATGGCTGTCCAGCAGGCACAAGGCCCTGTAACTGGTGGTGAATCCCCATGGATAAGTCAGTTTTCACGGTCCCTCTTTCTGGACAACTTGTAGGTTATCAGCTTTCTCTTCAAGCTGTCAGAGGCACTTGAGGGCCACACTTTGAGAGCCTGCTTCAAGCTCCTGCCACTTAGGGGGCATTTATCATCCTTGGTTTCTGGACACCAAGTGCCTGTAACAGGGATGGCAAGGCTTTGAGAGACCCACGCCCAAACCCACTTATTAATCACAAAGTGCAAACACTGCAATTAAACCTGAAAACTGAGGTTTTAATTTAGAAAAATCGACTCATACATTAACATCTACATGTGCCAGCTGGCCTATCATGGCATAAACTCAAATGTTTCTCTGCAATAAGAAGCACCCTAAATCAGCTCAGCTTGTGTGAGCACAAAGAAGAGACAATGTTGACCCCACAGCATTCAAATAGGCTCAACATTTTATAACTTTGAATTGCTGATGTTAGCAACATGGTCAGATACTTTTGCTCTACACTTTAATACTTTGGGAAAAGGAGATATTCTGATTGGCATTTAGAAAGAGACCAAAAATCAGTTTGGAAAAATGACAATTGAGTAGGAAAGCAGGATTGGAACCCTTGTATCTGGAGTTGGAAAATCCTGCTTGGAGTATTTCCCCACCGGCGTGAGAGGTTTACACCTCCGGAGGCTGGAAACAACCTTCTGCGGCCTCGGCCTCAGGTACACCGAATGGGTGTGAACACTAACTATAAGGTAAACGTCAGGACATGAAAGCTCTTCCCTCCCTTTCCCTTCTTTCTTGGCACTACTGGGCACAGAACCTTGGGCTTTGCACTCAGCTACAATCTCAGCTCATTCTTTTGTTCTTTCCTTCTTTTTCTTTTCTTCTTTTCCCTTCTTCCTTCCCTCCCTTCCTCCCTTCCTTATCCACCAGATAAGTTTTCATTATGTAAGTTCAAGCTATTTTTAAACAATTTAGCCCAGCCTAGCCTCAAACTTGAGATCCTTTTGTCAGACTCCAGAGGGCTGAGATTACAGGAGTTGGCCACCAAGCCTGGCTTTGTTTATTATACTTTTTGAGGCAGAGACTACACTGCCCAGGCTGAGTTTGAACTTGTAACCTTCTATCCACAGCCTTCTGAGTAACTGGCATTACAGGCATGTACCACACTAGTGCTTGGGGATTGAGTGTAGACAGCAAATTCTGCATACATTTAATGTGAAAATTATGTGTGTGTGATATATGCATAAACACACAGAAGACTGGAAAGCTTCCTACCCTGTGTGCACGGTGGGGGTGGGTTCCAGCTCTCTGAATGCAGGAGCCACGAGGAAACAAGGTCCTGCTGGGACAGTGCGGCTGCTCACTCCAGCTGCAGCTTCAGGCACAGAGTGGAGCCCGCAGCCAGAAGATCTTGGAGTCCCTTCCTTAACTACAAGTCTAACTACCTTACAGACAGAAAGAAAAAAGAAACATACAATCCAATTTCAATACTTTCTCCTTATACAAACCACTTTTCCTAGAGAATATTTAGTTTTTGTTTTGTATTTGTTTTTTCTGAGTACCAGTTTTGTACATAAGAGGCTGTTAAGTAAAATGAATTAAGAAGTCAGTGAAATTCAATGCTGCAAATCCCATCCTTCACAGCTTCTAAAACAAGATCTAACTTTTGACCCAAAAGGGTGGAAAGGTGGTTGCATCATAATTTCTCCAGGAAAACTGGAGGGAAACGTTTGAAGGAAAGAGAAGAGGATAAGGGTCACATTGTGGGCACTCTGCCAACAGTTCTCTGGTTGACTCAGGTAGCAGCAGGGTTTTCAAGCTACCAAGGCTGATTGGAGCAAAGGGTCTGAGAGCTTTGGCAGCCACGACTCTTTTGCCAATGATCTAGAGTGATAGAATCAGCAGCAACAAGCCTTCATCTGGAGAAAAATCCAGCCTGAGGGCATTAGAAGATTGAGGAAGTAAAGCTACAGTGAATGATCAGGGCCCTGGAGGACACATTTCAATGAGTATTTTACTAGAAGAATCTTAGACCAAGGCTGCTTCTGACAGATGTGAGTCAGACCTCAGTAACCATCAACATCTGAAGAATGAAACACTGCTCGCTCGATCCCCTACCCAGCAAACTCAGTCCTGCTGGGACCAGACCCGCACCTCAGGCATGCGCACAAACCCCTCTGGTGAGCCTCCACCGAAATCATCTGCAGTTCTGGTCTAGTCACCGTGGGGTGTTTCCTGCTGTTAAAGAACGTAGTTTCTAGTTTCTGAGCTTTTATAGAAGATTCCAAAGGACTTGCTCACTTGAAGATCTGTTATTTCTTATTGTTGGATCCAAAAGAGGGAAAGGTCATTTTTCAAAGTCCAACTGGGACGTATGATTTCATATGTGTAACAAGGAAAATAAACCTAAAAGTGCGTAAGAAATGACTGAAAATAGTTATAAACTAAAGACAGAGAGACAGCAGGAGCAAAAGCACAAGACACAGTTGCAAGAGTTTATTATATCTTTGTCCTACATGTTTTTCTTTTAGGATGTGAAAAACTATCGGGTTCAAAATAATTGCAACAGCATAAAAATTATGATTCACCTAAGTTTTTGTTGTTATTCTTAAGAAAATGTTTTAAGAAAATGCCACCCAGCAGTGGCATATGTCTACAGTTCCAACACTATGGGGGGGTGACGCAGGAGGGGCTCAATTTAGATCCCAGCTTGGGCAATTTAGCAACTTAGTGCAACCCTATCTCAAATGAAGAATGAAAAGTAGTAAGTATGTAGCTTGGCACAAAGGCCTTCAGTTTCTATCTCTAGTGCTACGAAAAGAGGGGAAAAAAGAGAAAGTGTCATTTCTCCTAGCCTACATGCAAATCTGGCTTTAATTTACGTTTAACTGACTTGGAATGTCACCCTCACTCGCCCTGTTTTACAGAGTCTCTGATGGCCCAGTCCTTGCAGGTGTGGACCCTAAATCCACGCGCACAAATCAAAGACTTTACCTGTTGGCGTAGCTTGTGTGGTGGTGACGCACCTAGGGCGCACATGTTACTGTATTTTTCTTTTAAGACACAGGACGTTAATGTAGGAGTTATTTTTCTAAACCCAAATCTCAGTATTCGGGTTGAATTGCAGTGTTGGCGCTCTGTGATGAGTGGATGTGAGCCCTCGTCTCTACGGTTTGCCTCCCTGCTCTGCCAGATCCATGGGCATCAAATGAGCTCCCTGGAAACCAGGGGTCTCTTGCAGGAGATACCGAGGAAGCTGATCACAAAGTACAATTCAGAGGGGTAAAGAAATCACCTTGCAGGAGGGATCTACAGTTCATATGTTCCCATTTTGCTTAAAATCATTTTGAAAGAACTCTGTGCACACGAGCAGCCTTCTCTGGGAGGCTGAGGCAAGAAGCTGCCCATCTACCCCTCACTTATCTGTGAGACTCGATTAGATGCTAACAAACACGGAGCAGGCGTCTCCCGCATCATTCAACATATTACTCTCACTGCACTTCCGAGTTTACAGAAGGCCCTCGAAGCCCTTGCCCACGCCACCAGCCAAGCCTCACCTCTGCACTCCACATTGGGGTCTCCCCAGAAGAGCTCCTGGCACTCGCTGCAGGTGCGGCCTCCAAAGCCCGGCATGCACTGGCACTGCCCTGTGAACTGTGGCCAGAACACATGCGGCTCAGGTGACTTCGGGAAAGGATAACTGTCCTCCCCCCAAGTGCTGGGTCTGGGACAGCCTCCCTCCCCCATCTGGAGCACCGAGGTCACTGGCCAGCACCTTCTCGCCTCCCTGTGGGGTTGGAAAGGTCTACAGCATGTGCAGCTTCTGTTCGCCTTTCTTTTTCTATCGGCCTTGTGGAACCACACCAAGCCTCAGCCATCCCTGTGCCCACCTGACAAGGGAGCGAGTCACTTTGGAACGTGTCTACTGTCTACACGGTGGGGACCCCTGCTTGGTCTCTCTCAGGCCAAGTAGCTAAGCAGGAAGTAGCTTACCAGGACCAGGCAAGGAAGAGCAACTTCCACTCTTGTCCTAGCCTTGTCCACGCTATGTGCCATGCCCCCTTGCTGCTGGGGCACTGCACTGTGGCACAGGGGACTCTGGGTGTAATTATGCCACCTCAGCCACGCAGAGGCCAAGGAGGGCTGAGAGCCAGACCTGAGTATGTTTGTCACGCTGTGCACCGTGCCAGACTTTCTCCACCTGGAGTGAAGCCCCCTAAGGGGCTGGCCGGCACTGGATCCATAGGCCCCTCACCTCGTTGCAAGATGGCCCGAAGGAATGCTCCGTGTTGCAGCTGCACAGCTCACACCCCGTCCCACTGGCCAGCTGCCACGTGTTAGGCGCACAGCGGTCACAGTTCTGCCCGATCACATTGGGGAGACATGCGCACTGGCCAGTGGCCTGGTCGCACCGGCAGTCAGAGCCATTACAGCGCTCCTGCACGGTGCCGAGGATGTTGCAGACACACTCTGAAAGAGATGGTGGGGGCAGGTTGGGGCAGGCGGCTCATGGTCACCTCCACAGGGTGCACAGAGCCGAGTGCCTCCTGAATGGACGGGCTCTCCATCTCCTGATCTCCACAGGGAAGGAGTCACTTCTTAAAAACATCTAAAAAGACTGCACCTCAGAAGCATTTGTGAAACATGACACAATTCCGCCCTTTCCTGCGCAGAGGACATACTTGCAGTGCACCATGATGATTGTGCCACAGCTATTTTTTAGATATACAGATTGCAGGTGCTGCTGATGAATCTTGTTAAAAGTGAAGCCTTAACTGGAAATTTAAAACACACCACTAGGCACCTAGGTACTATGTGCCACTGGCAGGAAACAGCCGATTCAGAGATGGCAGAAGCACCCAGAAGACCTTTAGGTCAGCAAGGCTTTAAGGAAGCTGGTCCTAACAGGGATCCTGTAGTGGCAGCAAAGAAAATGCGGCTGATCTCCTGATAACAGAGAAATAAAAGGCTGTGGGAAACCATGTCAGAGATTTACTCCTTTCTCTTCCTAGGCCAGGAGGATCAGCTCCTTCAACGAAGTCAGAAGCCATGGCCCTGGAAGGCCTAAGCCTGTCCAGTCTCAGGCTCCAGGCAGAGCAGAGCTATACACTGCTATGTGGCATTCATCATGGCGACAACAAGCTTCTCCTCCGGGGAAAACTGCACCACATCATGAGTCTTGCCAGAAAAGGAGGATATAAAGATGAAAACCAGTTCAGTCTCATCTTTCCTTGAAAGTGCAATTTTCATGTGTTTTCCGTCTGGAACAACAGACAAAGAATAAAGTCCTGTCTCGATGAAGAGGAGATGGGCAGCCAAGCCTGGGGCTCATGTCCTGTGATCCCGGCACTCTGGGAGGCTGAGGCAAGAAGCTTTCAAGTTCAAGTCCAGCCTGACCAACTCAGTAACTTGCAAGACCCTGTCTCAAAAAACTTAAGAGGGGGGCCAGGGATTTAGCTCAGTGGTTCCGGCACCTGTCTTGCAGGCCCAAGGGCCCGGGTTCAATCCCCGGTAACCACATACAATACTGGGTGTGGAGACTCACACCCAGCAGCAATCAGTACCACATACCACAGCGCCAGGCGTGGTGGCTCACGCCTGTAATCCCAGCACTCGGGAGGCAGAGGCAGGAGGATTGCTGTGATGTGAGTTTGAGGCTGAGCTCAGGGCCAGCCTGAACCACAAAGTGAGACCCTGTCTCAAAAATCCTAAAAAAAAAAAAAAACCAACTTAAGAGGGGGGAATCACCGCTAGGGATGCAGCTCAGCACCAAGGCCCCCAAACCCCAGTATGTAAAAATAAAAAAAGGGCAGACAGAAATTATTCTACAGAGTCCACACAAGGAGCACACATCTTACTTCTGCAGTCCTGCCGGAGGGCATCACCATAGTACCCGGATTGGCACACCTGGCACTGGTCTCCTTCTGTGTGGTACAGGCACTTGAGGCACCTTCCGGTTTTCTTATCACAGGCCTCTGGGTCGCCTGTGTCGATGTTGTGGTGGCACTGGCAAGGCTGGCAGGAGCCCCCGATGTCTGAGGGGTTGCCGAAGAACCCTGAGGCGCACTCGTCACATCTGGAGCCTGTTGTACAGGAAAACCAAGCATGACCCCAGCTTGACTGACAGCTAGTGCCCGGTGCCAGCCTCCCTGCCCAGTCCTCTGCACTGTTCACCGGGCCCAGCCATCACGCCTGGACTGGGGAGAAAGACTTCCTGGGGTGAGGGACACAGAAGAGCGAAGCAGCTTGGGCTAAATAACAATGGAATGACGTCAAAGGCAGTCTGAAGTTCTGCTGCTCAGCCCTGGGTTATAAAGCTGAGAGGAACAACATTCCTTTCCCCTTCCTACCCACTTCACTGCATTCAGACTTTTGCTAGGAGTTAGAGAAGGGAGAAATAACATATAAGTTAATCTTTGTACTGTTTAAAAGCAGAAAAAGGTTCCCCAGAATTGAGATGACCTTGAGATCTTGCCCTAGCTCTATCAGACAGTCAAGAACTGACGGCTCTCTGTGCCCACGCCCTTAACCAAGGCATGTACTGGTATGTGCCCAGGTAGGCACAGAGGAATGACAAGTGAGCTTAGGCAGATCGCCCTTCGCAGACACCTCCCGTCCCTCTCAGAGCCTGCGCACGGCTTACCGATGTAGCCGGGCTCACAAACACAAGCCAGCTGCAGAGTGACCCGATCCTGGTAGCAGCTCTTGGCAAACTGGCGCCCACTGTCGGGACCGTCAGGGCAAGGGCAAGGGCGGCAGTGGTCTCCAGACCCAATGACGGGGTCACCGTAGTAACCATCCAAGCACCTGTACACATCACAAAAGAGTGTGAGCCATGCCATGATCATAAGAACTCTGTACCAAAACACTCAGAAAGCCTGCTCTGCTTGGGAACGTTCCTCTTGATCCTCCCTTTGTCACACAGAGGACCTTCCACTGGAGCAGAATGCTTCTCCACTGGTTCCAGTGTGCATCCTCTGCAGGAGACTACTGGGGTCCCACTGCCGGGTTCTGATTCAGCAGATCCCCAGGAACATGGGATCCTGTGGCAGGATCACTGCACTGCTTAGTGCAGCGCCTGTCCCTGTTCCTGTGCAGAGGACGTGACACGGTCCTGTGCGCACCCTACTGCCACCAGCTGCCGTCACTGTGGCTGTGGCTTGCACCTGGGAGGGAGAACAGGTCAGCAGGCCTGCTGTGGCCACAGGTCCAGAGCTACGCCCTGTGGTGTAGCTTTTACCAGTCACAAAGTTGCTGGGCATGTCCTGCAGCATGTGACTCCTGAGTCTGTGGGTCAGGAGGTTTCAAACTGGGCACCAAGGATGTTATTCATTAACTGCCAAAGCCAACAGCTCCAGGCCCCTCCCCTTCTAGGTAAAAGATTCACGGGGTGTGAACGATTTACAAAGCTCACACCCCTCGTTGGACAGTGAGCCCTGATTCGATTCAGCCTCCTGATCTTTAGCGAGGAGCTCTTATTAAGCCATGTTGCTACACTCATAAATGCCTTTTGAAATATCTATAATGTAAGAGCTGGAACAGCGTTGGAGACCATGGATCCATCTCGTTACTGCACTTCCTGGAAGCTCACTCCTGTAACTCATCCGTGGCTACCCAGCACTGAGAAGGGGAGCTGAGGCTGGAACTCAGGACTGAGAATTTCCAGGTCAGCGTTTTTCATGGTTTTTGTTTTTTTTTTTGTCAGAGTAAGCATTTTTTTTCAATGAAAGTGGAAGAAAAGTGTCCAAAAGAAATTAATCATGCATTGAATTAGATGCAGAAATAATAAAAGAACAAGTCTGCTCATTATGTGCTAGAAAAATCTACAGTGACAAAGTAATTCTACAGTGACAAAGTAATTCTACACAATGCTTTCTGAGCAGGTAGCTAAGACCCTTAGCTAGGTGAAGTACAACCAGAATAGTCATGACAGAAATGGAGTGTCCACTTCCTGCCTCCTTTCAGGAAAAACCTGAGCGCAGAGTTTCTTTGTAAATTAATGGGGGTAAAACTTGGATCATACAGAATAAGGAAAGAATGAGGCTTGAACTGGACAGTAGAGCTCCAGGGCACTTTAACAAAGTTTATCATCCAGGACTGAAACATTTCCTCCTCCCACGTCCTTTCCTATTTTCCTGCAAGAAATTAAGCCCTTTACAAAGAAAACCCAAAGCCAGGGGCAAACGTCAGCTGGGCCAGTCTCATAGGATGTTCTCCCAGGTACACAGCAGGTGTCGTCTTATGAACTGGCCCGGTCCACTTACCCGTCACTCTGCTCCTTGTCCTTCTTGCTGCTTGTCACACTGACCTCCTGACTCCTCTTCATACCAAGTGTCCTCTGACACATCATCAAAGATAAATATGAAGCCAAAACAAAGGCTGATCCTAGCGTACTAATTTCCTGCTTCACTCTTGGGGATCTGGGTCCTGTTTCCTGTTCCCCCTCAGTTCTGTGGCTCCGGGAGATGACTCTGATGCACACAGGAGCCAGCAGGACCTCTAGCATCCTGGACAACACAGCACCAAGCCAAGGGCCCACACCTGCTTTCTGTCTGTCTTGATGCGAGAGCTGAAGAGCATACTCAGTTCTCATTAACTTCTTTTCCATCTGAGAAGCAACTTCAGTACTGAGAAAAATCACACACGTGGCTCTTTGAAACAATGGAGAGTAGGATACTGGAAGAGACAATCCATTGGTGTGGAAAAGTGGAGTCTAGTGCTGGTGTTGTGGTGCATCCCTGTAATCTAAGCTCTCTAGGAGGCTGAGGCAGGAGTATTACAAATTTTAGGCCAGCCTGGGTAACTCAGTGAGACTGTCTCAAACTAAAAAGAGCATAGTGTGAAGGTCCTATTTGTGTTCAATCCTCAGCATAATTTAAAAAAAAGAAAGTGAGGTTTTTTTGTTTTTGTTTTTAAGCAGAGACCATCCTCCCCCAAAGGATTTAAATCTGCATTCTCAAACTAGTAATGAACATGGTAAGTGAGCATGTAGTTTTTTCATCACCTGTGTTAAGACACAATTTGTAGGGGCCGGGGATATAGCTCAGTGGTTTCGGCGTCTGTCTTGCAAGCGCAAGGACCCGGGTTCACTCCCTGGGTAAACACATAACAATACTGGGCATGGAGATTCACGCCCAGCAGCAACCAGTACCATATACCACAGTGCCGGGCGTGGTGGCTCATGCCTGTAATCCCAGCACTTGGGAGGCAGAGGCAGGAGGATTGCTGCGATGTGAGTTGGAGGTTGAGCTCAGGGCCAGCCTGAACCACAAAGCGAGACCCTGTCTCAAAAAAACCTTTAAAAAAGACACAATTTGTGTCCTGTTCTTACTGTTTTTCTGGTGCTGGGCTTTATATCCACAGTAATTACTGAATTAACATTTTTTCTAACTGGAGCCCAGCTGTACTAGTGCACATGTCTCCTGGAAACCGTGGTTCCATAAAACATTTTGAAAAACAAAGAAAGCCCTTTAAAATGATTAATCCCATTTGGATTTAAGGTCTACTTTGACCCAAATTCAGAATTAACATTTCACAACTCTCACCGGAGGCCAAAATGTGCCAAAACACAGATAAGATTTCCTTGGAGATGTACAGTGAACTGTGGGTGACTGAATAGGCAGATCCAGTAGCTCGTCCTTGGCCATGGCCCCAGCACCATGATGGGCGTGGGACAGGCAGGTATAAACCGCACCCGTCCTGGATAAATGAATGAGTTCCTAGACAACACTGACTCAGCACAAATAAATGAGTGGTTTGGAGCCCAAAGGAATTAATTCTGCAGTTTGTCTAAGATGCCCATCTCAGCCAAAGTCGATGTCATTCTCTCCCTCAGGAGGACAGCGTCTCACCATGAGCACCTACCTTTCACAGTGGTGGCCGGTGGTGTAGTCTTGGCATCGCAAGCACTCCCCTGTCACAGGGTCACAATCATCAGCGTGCCCATTGCACTGGCACGGCTGGCAACTCGGAAAACCCCAGTAGTTGGGTAAGCACTGGTCACACTGCCGCGTGTACACCCCCGGGAAACAGTGGCACTGGCCGGTGTTCGCGTCGCAGAAGGCATTGACGGAGCCTTGCAGGTGGCAGTCACAAGCTGCAGAAACAGCCCGGGGAGCGTGTGAGGCTCCTGACACGGGACGGGCCCTTTCCCGAGAACCATGCAGCGCTTCCCGTGCACCTACGTCTGCACCCGCTGGGTCCAAAGCCAAAGGTTCCCGGCGCACACCGGTCGCACGTCCTCCCCACCACGTTCAGCCGGCACTGGCACTGGCCTCCGCTGGGGTCACACACGGAACTCAAGGAGCCCTGCGGGTCACACTCACAAGCTGCAGGGGGAGAGACACCAGAACCGTGACACCAGGGCCCGACATGCTGTCTGAGTGGTCCTCCGCCCCCCATCCTTGCTCCTTCTTCAGAATTCTGGTTCACAACAAAACCCGCCCTGGGCTGCGGGAGCGGGAAGAAGCAGGGACAGGCGGGCAGGCCAGGCCGTTTTCCAGGCAGGCGCTCTCCTCCCCTTGCCTCGGGGGCTCAAATGTCCTAAGGTCACTGACTCACCGGAGCGGGCCTGACCTTTTACAAAGGAAACATGCATTTTTCGGGACAAGTTACAGTCTCTTCCCTAGTTGCCTGTTATTTGCATATTTCCTGGGTCACTGAAATAGTATTTTTAAAAAATAAAGGAAGACTCTAGTTGAGACACAATTTCCTTCATGCTACCCAGCTCAGGGGCGCAGGGCAAGCGCCCCATGGCTCCTCCAATGCCGAGGACACCAGAGATCGAGCAAGCGGCAACACCTACGCAGGCCGGCCTGGTGCAGCAGGGCGGAGATGCTGAACATGATGTTCCTGCACACGTCCGTCATGGGCGTCTTCACCACGCTCCGGCTGTTCTCCAGGCACCGGTACCGCTGGAAGGTCTCCCAGGCGCTGTTGGTGACCACCCCATCTCCCGAGCCGCCTGTGGTGAAGATGTCCAGGGACTTACAGTATGGCATGAGCACAAGCTGTGGAGGGGCAGAGAAAATGGGGCCACGTCACAGGTTGTGGAGCCCCGTGCTGCTCGGCTGCTTAGAGAAACGTCAGGCTCACTGCTGTGAAACCCTTTCCCTTTGTAAGTGCTCTGGCCAGAAGCAGCTTAGATATACTTTACAAGGCTTAATGGTTTTTTGAGATGCTGGTGTGTAAGGCGTATTCCCAGTTTTGGAGGGAAGGAATTGAATACGCCCTTTCCAATGGTGCGATTTTATTTATTTAGAGACAGGGTCTCGCTTTGTAGTTCAGGCTGGCCCTGAGCTCGGCCTCAAACTCACATCACAGCAATCCTCCTGCCTCTGCCTCCTGAGTGCTGGGATTACAGGCATAAGCCACCATGCCCGGCACTGTGGAACGGTAATGATTGCTGATGGGCGTGAGTCTCCATGCCCAGTATTGTATGTGGTTACCGGAGATCGAACCCAGGCCCTTGTGCTTGCAAGACAGGTGCCGGAACCACTGAGCTAAATCCCTGGCCCAGCGGAAGTTGCAATTTTATAAGCAGAGTAATGTTAGGGGTAAGACAGATCTGCTCCCCACCCCAACATTCCCTCCATGCTCCCCGCCCATGAATATCCCGGGCGGCGGCCAGCGTACCAGGGCCACACTTACTGAGTCGATGAGTGTGTACGGGCTCTCCACGTCGCTGTCGGAGGTGGTGTACTGGGGCAGCGCAAGCCGCACTGTGTAGTTCAGACCCTTCTCGAAGCACACAGGACGAGGAAGCACAACGTATCTGCCCCCAACAGGAGAAGAAAACAACGACAGAGAGTCAGCCTCAAAGCATCCGTGACACGAAAGCTGAAACCCACACAGGAGCAATTCCAAGGGAAGAAAGAGAGTCACTGCAGTCGGGCTCTGAGATGATAACCCAACCACTGGCCAGACACTTGAACGGAAAGCAGGTGTGAGTTCTCTGGCGCTGCAGACCACAGACACACTGACCTGGAGCCCGGGGACAACGACACCACCTGGTTGTCATCGTCGGGAACAGTGTTGCCACACCGGCTGCTGGTTGGAATCCTCCCTGGCCGCTGCACCGTGATGACAGTTTTTTCCCAATGGTCAGGCAGCTAGAAGAAGAAATGAGCGATTGGAAGGACCCTCAGCCTTAGCCCACCGCCCAGCCATTTTCAAACACTCTCCAAACCAACCCTGGCCAGGTGTAGATGGAGCCTGCAGCTGCCCTCCCCAACCCCGCTCTCACCCCAGCTTGGCATTTAGCCTCTCTGCCACTCCCCGAAGTCCCTGTGTGTCTGGTCACAAGCGCCTGCTCAAATCCCTCCGGAGCTTCCCATGGTGAGGTCCACATTCCTTCACTGATGCTGGCTTCTCCCAAATACCATATTCTTCATCTGGCTCTACTAATTCTCAAAAAGCCCTCTCTTCTCTGCTCATGCAACTCCTCTTCTGCTTTTGGGTTAGTTTATCAAAAGTCTACCCCTGTGTTAAGGCCCAGCTGTGGTTCTCTGTGAAACACTTCGGCAGTCTCCGGCTGGCCTGACACCCTGTCTCGTGGCAACAGTGTCCTCTCTGCTGGTGTCTGATCAAGTCAGATCCGACAAAGCGGTAACTCTCATAACCAGCTCTACTCGGTCAGGTTAAATGCCCAGCGCAAGACACTGCATGTCTAAGGAACTGGATTCAAGAAACACACATGTTCATTTCCACTGAGGAAGTCAGGAAGTCAGAGGCTGATGTCTTCCCACCTGAGCCCCAGTTTCACAGAAGCATCTAGACCCACCAGAGGTACTGTTTTCCTATCAGTAACAACCCCCTGACCCCCCTCACCCCAGCAGTCCCCCCTCAGCGTCCACTTTCTTTACCTGTGGCTCATAGCGAATTAGGATTTCATACTCCATGGAATACGGGATGTTGTCGATGAAAAACTCCAAATAAGCTCCCTCAGGCACTCGGACGAAGCCAGCCCCCGTCCAGGAGGGAATGCGGTCCTGGATGTACTGCCGCTCCACCACAGTGACACCCTGAGGACCAGAGGGACAAGTGAGGCTCCACAGGGAGTGGAATTCAGGTGTGTTTCACGCATCCAAAAGCCATCCAAAGATTCCAAAATAGGTCCGTCTTCTCTCTTTCTGATGGCCACAGATTTCCCAGGAGATTACAAAGTGCTTGATACATAAACAAGCTAACTGGAGATGGGACTCACAGGCTAAGGACATACCTTATATGATCTAATGAGAGGGATAAAGCAGAGGAAAGAACAACCCTGCTTCACGTGCACCCCAGAACTGCCAGTGCTCATCAGCTGTCTGCAGGTTGTTACAGAACAGTCGCAGTGAGCACCTCCAAAGACACCTCTCATTCCTATGTTCCCTTTATTCGCTGGCACTTTGTTGATTGAGAGATGAAACCTTATCATCTTCCCTGTGAACTGGTTGGTTTTATGTCATATTGCCAAAAAAATAAGAGGAGATGATGTTGTGGGGCCTCTGAGTCCAGGCTTACGAGAGACCTAGTAGCTTTCACTTGCTGCTCAGAAGCCAGAAGTCAGGTGAGAACTCTCACTACCATCTCAACTGGGCCAGGGATGCACCTGGGAGGCCGCCTGGGGAGCAGCTCACTGACCAAGACTGCAGAAGTGCTGCTTCACTGGCCTTTTTACCAGGATATCTATGCTACTGCTGCCTTGCAAAATGCCACCTTACCAGCCTGTCACCTACGCGCCTACTTACAGGCCCCAAGCTGGCTCCTTCTGCTTCATAGATGTAGTGATCCAAGGTGGTGAAGTAGTACCCGGATTCTACCTCATTGCACTGCCGTCCGATCAAGTGAGGCCGACAGGAGCACTGGCCAGACTCTGCGGAACAACTGCGGGGAAGGAGTCATCAGTGCAGGCACCAGACACAGACACACAGTGGGCAGCAGCTCCCCGGCTGCCACATGGCATTACCATGCGCAAAATGTATATGTGGCATTTTCTTACTTCTGTCAGAATATAAATATGGGGAAAATAATACCTATGAAGGAATCTCCAAGTCCAAGGCCTGAGAAAGTGCCCCGTGTGTTCCCCAACCTGCCCCTTCAGCACCTTCTCCATTCCTCACCAGCCTCTCCAACCACTTGGAACAACTGAAAGTTTCTAGATGCTCTCGGTGATGCCTTCCCTTTACTTCTGCAGTTCCTCAGCCCAAAACATCATCTCCCTTATTCCCCTGTCAAAGATCCACCTATTTCAAGACAAGACTCAGTAAGGACCCCAGTATGGTATTTCCTGATCGCCAGCCTCTCGCTCATGCCACACCTCACTGAGGGAGAAAGGTAGGCCCAAGGCCTGTCACTAGGTCTTCAGATCCTGCATATCCTGGCTCAACTTTCATCCGATTCCTCAAGGCTTGTTTGGGTCCCTCCTCTGCCATTGTCAGAGGTGCTTCCGGACCTTGAGGCTCCTAGACACACCTCTATTGTTCTTAGGGTACATCTGCTTTCTCCCTAGTGGTGTAATGATGAACAGACTCTACTCCGCTAGGAGAAGTCTGAGGCCCTCGGTGGGACCTTCACCTCAGCTGTCCTGTCCCCGTCACCTAAGCCTGGAGCTCTATACACTGGGTAAATACGGCCTGAACACATAAATATCAGAAAGGTGAGCAGCATGCATCAGCTTTTTAAAATAAAACAGTGAAAAATAAGAGACTTAATGTAAATAATACATTTTTACTCATTAGTTTAGGTAATGAGGCTTTTGGATAAAATATGGTACAACACATCTGTTTTGTTCTCAGCCTACATCTTTGTCGTTTCCTATAGTATTATTGTTTTATGTACGAGGTCAAATCCAAATTACACACATCCATTTTTACTCCCTTCAAAGTCAAGGCATTAGGGATCCGCTCTGTGGTACAGCACTTGCCACGAGGCCCTGGTTTCCTGCTCTGACCTCTCCAAAAAAAAAAAAAAGAAAGTCTAGTGTGCCCTGGGGTGGTTACTAAGCCCATTCCCTAGGTTTCTCTTTCTCTCTCTCCATCCCAACGTTGATCTGAAATCGGGTACCAAGTGAACTGAGGCACAGGAAGACTTGCCGCTCAGAGGCGTGATTTGAAACATCCCACATGGCCTGTCACAGCCCAGCGGAAGTCCTCGCTCCGCTAATCCTGCCATTACCCCACAGGCATGGGAATTCTCAGCGCTCGGTAGCTCATTCCCAGGCCTGCACAGCCTGCTCCAAGGAAGACCCAGCCTTCTTTTGGCACAAGCCAGCCACAGCAGCCATTTTTGGAAATTCAGCCATCAGACATGACATCACCCGGGCCAGAGAGAACCTTCCTCTCCTTCACAGCAGATGTTTACTGAGGAAACAAACAAGCACAACATGGAGCACTTGGGACAGCAGATGGACCCTCGGGCAGCAGCAGAGACGAACCCGGGTGTGTGAAGACACCACGCAGACACAGGGCTGCCTTCCCCGAAGCACAACTCCACCCGGGGGCCACGCATGGAGAATTGGATCATGAACACCCTGCTGCCTCCTGGCCTCTGCCTTCGTGACAGACCTCAACTGCCGCCCCTGACAGGCAGGGCTCCAAGTCCTTGCAAAGAACTCACTGTGAGCTCTGCTTCACCCTCTAAGGCTCATTTCTTCCTAGCTGCCCTCTCTGTCCATCTTGTCTCAAACTTCTGTCACCTCTCACACTGACTTCTCACCCAGAGCTCTATTTCTGTCAGACCTCACGTTCTTCCCATGGCGGCGGACAGAATCTCCTCTTCCTTCTCCCCAATACTCAGGCCTTGTTTTGAAATATTTCTCAACTTGGTGGTCTCCTCCTGTTGCCAGGGCTATCCTAGTACAATCCATCACTGCCCTTCGTGGTACCACAGCGACTTCCTTGGTTGGCTCCTGGGGCTCTCCACCCTGTGCTCAGGCTGCCACTGCAGAGTCCCCACAGGTGCCTCTGTCCTCCCCAGCTCAGCACATCCCCTCGGGGGCCTCTGACTGTGTGCAGACTCCACAGCTGTGCTGGGGAAGCAATACTAGCCCCCAAGCTCCTTGGTGTCAATAAGGTTATTGATCTTTGGTTATTGACCTTTGGTCCCCGACCAAGTTTCTTCTGAACCAACCCTTGCACTACCTCGGTAAGTCTATTATTCTAGTTAAATGATACAAGGGAACCCTGCTTCACCCTTCATTCCGATTCCAGAAGAGCTGGTTCCACATGATTCATTTGTTGCAAGCAGTCGGCATCATGTGTCCCTCCCAGGGGAGCAATGCTTTCTAGCAGACAGGCGCTGCATCCTGGACTCACTTTATTTCCACCTCTCCTCACACGTAACACAGGATTATCAGCATTATATAAATGCACAATAAACCACCGGCAGTGATATAAACCACAATCAGTCTGTACACCGATGACCGTGTCTGTTAACTTCTGCTCTGGTTACAAAGTCAATACCTTTCAGCCCCTCACTTCCTGAGCACCTACACATTTCAGGGTGCCGAATGCTGAAGAAGACAGAAGGATAAGACACGACCATTGTGCGGGCAGATGGGCTGGAGGTAGAACGCAGGCATTACACATGCTCGGCACGAGCTCTACCACTGAGCTCCATGCCAGTCCCGAGAGACCTTTTTAACACAAACAACTGTGATAGAAAGCCAGATAAAATAAGTGCTAAGAGATGCAGAAATGAAGTGTGCTGGAAAACAAAGCAGGGGTTTCAGTGTGGAAAGCAGTAGTTTTCCAAAAAGCGGTGGCTGCAAGCAAAGTTTAATTGCTATAATTAATTTGAAGGATACTGCAAAAAACTGTTTATATCTTATATTTTCTGTGTTTCCAAACATTTAGAAGCACTATTTAACTAACAACCACTGCCCCTAATTCTTATTTATTCATTAAAGCATGCAATCCACTAAGAAAAACTTCCTCAACCCAGCTTGCATTCTATTACTTAAAGAGACCCCACTCTAAAAACAAAGTTTCAGACCAACTGTCCATGTCATAGACATGGATTGCTGAGCTTTTATTGTACAACCAAAAATCTGTCTGGCTCACTGCATAAAAATGTTTTAAAATGTTTTCCACTTTGAATGAATTTTACACTCAACTCTTGTCCCTGGCCAGAGTCACTAAGTAGGGTTTGGGTCACATTTAGAGACTGCCTCAGCTGAAGTGTACTTAGTCATCACATCTTAAACATCTTTGACTTCAAGTTCTTTTACTCAACCCACATTTATTCAATATCTGCTAATGTGCTGGAGGCAGAGCTATGGAAAGCTAGTGGGAAAAAGACTTGAGCATAGTTATATGTAATATTTGTTTGCCATGTAATTAGGACTGGCAAAAATCACAATGTGTGATGGTACCAGGAGCTAGCTGCGGATGGGGAGAAGTCTGTGGAAACCCTCAGGTGGGAAAACCAATTTTTTTTTTTTTTAAGGTTTTTTGAGACAGGGTCTCGCTTTGTGGTTCAGGCTGGCCCTCAGCTCAGCCTCAAACTCACATCACAATCCTCCTGCTTCTGCCTCCCGAGTGCTGGGATTACAGGCGTGAGCCACCACGCCCGGCACTGTGGTATGTGGTACTGGTTGCTGCTGGGTGTGGGTCTCCAGTATTGTTATGTGGTTACCGGGGAATCGAACCCGGGCCCTTGCGCTTGCAAGACAGGCGCCGGAACCACTGAGCTAACTCCCTGGCCTGGAAAACCAATTCTTACAACAGTTCAATCATACAGCAGGCTATTTCTTGAGTGATGCTGGTATCCCACAATGCCGTGGTTTCGGGTGGGAGATCAGACTGAAGGGATTCCTAGAGAAATTCCTACTGGGGCAAAAACATCACTGTGGGACACTAGCAAGTTGCAAGACCAGAAGCATCTTTCTAAAGGCTCATTTTACCTCCACAGAGACCAGGTGCCTCATCATCACAACAGAAGCCTCAGATGACCAACTACTTGCTTTAAAACTTTTACTAAAAATTTGCTTCACCAACTCTTAAGGAACACTTTCTGGTTTTTCTAAGTTTTCACGGCAGAGATGCGAGGGCAGGCCAGCGGCTGTGCGGGGGTGGAGATGAGACAGAGACAGGAAATCTGAGGAGTGGAGCAAAAGAAGGCAGAGAGTAAGCAGCCCAAAGCGTAAGGGTCGAAGAGCGCAGGACATTCCCGAGTTCATGACTTCATTTGCAGGGTAACGAGCGCACTTATGGGGGTGATGACAGCTCTCAGTGGAGCAATCAGTTGCCAGCACAGTCAACAAGCATCCAGGGAGTCGCAAAGCCAAGCCAGGAGAGGATTCCATAAGCTTGAAGCAATCCGCCTTCCTGCCTTTACAGCATCATCCTCATTGCCTTCTGGAAGTTTTCTAAGAACAGAAATACTCCCCAGCGCTCTCAGGCTACAGGCTGTGTGGACTCATCTGCACTATCGGGACAGCACAAAGAAAGAACACATAGAAAGAAGCCAAGCAGAACATGTTCTTTCAGCCTCAAATCGCATTCCTGCCCTGTGGACTGCTGTGGTGCTGGGAAATCATCCCGGAACAGCCAGTGTTGAGCCCACGAGCTTGCTCAAAAGAACTCAGCATGTTCTCCTGGGGAAGATTCCGCACCACAAGGAAACATCTGTCGAGACTCTCGGCTGTCACTTGCACTATCTTTACCAGATGTTCTGACTCTGATCCAGTGACAGAGACCAAGATCCTCTTGGACCCAGAGTTGGTGAAATTAAACTCCTCCAACCTTAACATCTTGCCAAATATTCGCTATGATGATTTTTGGTAGAGCTTCATGTTCTGTCTACTCCAAGGTTAATAGCCTATTTAAGTAGTAAGTAATAATTATGCATAATATTTGTTTTCCACGTGTTAGGACTGGCAAAAATCACAATGTTTAATGGTACTAGCTGCTGCTAGGGATGGAGAAAAGGTCTGTTGTAACTCTTTGCTAGGAAAATCAACTGGGTTAATCCCTCTGGAACAAGGCGACATTCCCTATTAAAATTTTAAAATAGCATATACTTTGACTTACGTGTTCCATCATTGTAACCTGGTCTATAGAAATATCTACAAATATTCCTCAAATATCTCCAAGGATATTCACTTTTAGGGGGCAAAAAAGATAAAACAATCACATAAATCATAGCACTTTCCTGTGATAAAGCTAAAAACCTACCAAAAAGAAATAGATAATGTTGATGGTAATAAAAGGCTCTACAGATAAAAAAGACCTCGTTTCAGGATAAAATACCTATCTTTCTTTTTAAGAACAGTAGAAAAGGTAAGTGGAAAATCATAGATTTTTCTCTGAATGTGTCTGTTAAAAAAAAAAAATCTAATGTGTCATTTAAAATAACTTTTCCCCAGTACGGAGATCACACCAAGGGGCACCCTACCTCGGACCTATATCCCTGGCCCTTTTTATTTGCGACAAGGTGTCATGAAGTCCCAAGACAGAACTCGAACTTTCCCTCTCATCAGTTCAGTCTTCCTCAGTGTGCACACTGCCTGACCAGGAGCTGTTCACTTCTCCAGGATGAAATGGTAACTTTTAACAGGCCTCCTGAGCGCTATTATTCAGTGCCAGGGAGATATAGCAAGCCGCTGGCAGAGGCCCTTCTAGGCAGTGCCTGGAAGAGACTTGCAGGAGAGAACTAGAAAAGAAACACTTCTGCTGTTCACTTTATACCTGGTCTGAATTATGTGAACTTTTTTTTTTTTTTAAGGTTTTTTTGAGAGAGGGTCTCGCTTTGTGGTTCAGGCTGGCCTTGAGCTCAGCCTCCAACTCACATCACAGAAATCCTCCTGCCTCTGTCTCTTGAGTGCTGGAATGACAGGTGTGAGCCACCATGCCCGGCACTGTGGTATATGGTACTGGTTGCTGCTGGGCGTGAGTCTCCACGCCCAGTATTGTTATGTGGTTAATGGTGATCAAACCCATGTCCTGTGCTTGCAAGACAGGCACCGGAACCACTGAGCTATGTCCCCAGCCCTATTTGAACTTTTTTTTAATAACTGTGGGCATACATGGTTTCCACAATTTAAAAATACTAAAAACCCAACAAAACTACAACAATACTACAAAGAAAAACCAAGAGGTATAAGCACATTAGAATGTTTGAAAGGCAAACTTGGAATAAAAAATAACTTTGAACAACTCACAGTAAATAAATTTTGGAAGCCCCTAGAGGTCTATCAATAGACAAATGGATACAGAAAATGTGTTATTTACGCACTGATACACAGTGGAGGACTACTCTGCCAGGAAAGCATACTTTGACTCATTTGTAGGAAAATGGATCTTCCTTGAAAACAGTGTTAAGCAAAATAAATTTGACACACAAGCTTATATACTATATGATTTCTCATGCAAGAAATAAAAAAGATACATAAATGGATACGGGAGCCAGAGTGACTGTAAATGGGATGGGTATCAAGGGCTGGAGGGCAGGGCAGAGCGGGATGGGAGGGGACCTAGAAAGAGCTCCAGCGTTCCTGCGCATGTACCAAATACGTATGATAAAAACAGTCATTGTGTGTGTATCATGCACATGTACTAGTAAAAAAGTTCTCCATACAAACCAGAAACACTAAGGCCACAGGAGTAAATTACCCCTCAGGTATTCAGACCAAAGATGAACATATTTCACTTCCTAAGAGATAGAGAACCCCAGGTTTCCAATGCTCATGGCTGTCCGCGGCGAGTGTTCCGAGTGTGCCAGAGAACTCACCTGTTATTCAGGGCTCCCCCAACATCACAGTCACAAGGTCGACAGCCATCCAAATCGTTGCTCAAGCCCCAGTGCTGTGGCTGCAGGATGAAAGATTAAACAAAAATCTAAAGGTGGGTTTCTGTAATTACACAAGAGAATTGGCAGGGAGCACGTTACAGCGTGCCTGGGTTGCTCCATCAAATGCTTCACTTCATGATGAAAGCAACGAGCCAACAAATGGAAGGAATATTTTGAAATAAAGAAAACCAAGCTTTGGGTCACTGGAATCAGAGGTTCCACAGAATCACAGCCAGATCCCAGACGAGTTTTGTCACGCTCCAAACAATTACTCTGAGCAAGCAACACTCACAGCAGTGCTGTTCATTCAAAGGACCCTGCAGCAGTTAGCACAAATATTTGGCAGGCCTTTCAGCTGTCACTCGGTTCAATCTGTCCTGAATCCACAAGGAGTCCATCTGAGGATTCCTCCATGTGGAAATGTGGCTTGGAGCTCGGTCTCTTCTCACAACTGAAAGGTGAGGAGACCCCTAGGCTTGGGGACATGACAGACAGAAATAAGAAATGGGACAGCATCAATATAGAGGTTATCTCTACATCTTGAAAATGTTCAGATAAAAATAGGTTCACCAATGTAAAGCAGACCTCACAAAACCTGTTTAAGAATCTATCAGGATTATATACAAATTTACACAGTTAATGGTCATAAACAATAACTTGAGGCCAAGCGATCTTCCAAGTTATAAAAGCAATGTAAGAATGTCCTTGAAATTGTAGAATTTAAGAAAGTTTTCTTCATAATTATTCCTCTGTGGTAGAGCACTTGCCTAGTGTGTGTATTGCCGTGGGGTGATCTCCAGTGCTACAATAATCAAGACAATAATATTAAAATTACTTTACAATCATTATAGTGAACTTTTTGGTGTATTTCCTTCCAGACTTTGTTTTTCTTGATGATTTTTTCCTCTACACAAACAAAATATTATTCATACTTTGTAAGCTTTTTAAAATAATCATTTAATGACATAAGCATTTCCTCATGTTATTGTCATTACTTTATGGCAACTAAATATCACATTGCACGGAAGTCCCCAGACTGACTTAACTGTTTCTTCACTGCTCCTTCCAAGTAAGTCTTCTGCCATGAGGAAGACAAGGACACAATGAGCCTTCTGGTGAATGCAACTTTGTCCAGTTTTCTGACTACTGTATTAGGATTGAGTCCCACAAGTGGGACTCCTGGGTCAAGCAGTAAATACATTTCCACAGGCCACCAAGCCTCTCTGAGAAATGCTTCTCCGAGTATGACCCAAATGCATGTCTATCGGCAGCAAACAAGTATTAGCACCTCATTATGTAGTAAAAATTCTCTACTTGTAAACATTCTCTTTTTTAAAAACTTCTGTGAATCTGTCTATAAAAATGGTATTTTGCTATCAGTTTCTTCCACAATTCCAAGTGGAAATTCCAAGTGCATCTTGTCAAATTATTCACTAAGTAATTCCTATTTTGTGAATTTCCTATTTGTATCTGTTAACATGTACGAGCAATAGTAGAATGTATGACAGTACAGTATTCCCTCTTAAAACACATCATAGTCACAAATTACTCATTGTTACCTACCAGACACTGCTCACAGTGCTGTCCTGTCACCAGACGCTTACAGTAGCAAGAGCCAGTACTAGAGTCACAAGGATTCCTGCCAGGGATTGTGCCCAGAGGATTGCATGCACAAGCTGTATTAAAGACCAAAAGAAGCACAAGACCACAAACCAAATGAGTCCCAAGTGGTGGAATCGCACAACAAACTGCAAGTTTTACACACAGGAGAATTCTCAGACTTTTTACCAAACAGACTTACATTTACAACCAACAGGATCTTCCGCATTTAAATCATAAAAGCCTTCTTTGCAAATGTCACAATGTTCTCCTTCCACGTGTAATTTACACCGACACTGACCAGCAATGAGACCAGTAGAAAAATCAGTGTAACTGTCACAGATTCCCCCATTCTGAGAACCAGCTGGATCACACGTACATCCTAAGAACAGCAAAAGCACAGGGTTAAAATAAGCAGAAAACACAGGGGAACTTTGTCCTCCTGATCTATAGAAATAAGTCGGAGAGGCTGCACTCCCGAGTCACAGCCACTCGGACTCGTGGGTAAGAACTGATGGTGCTGGGTTGGCTGCTTGGACGTGGAGCTCTGGTAAGAGGACCGACACGCGCAAAGCACCAAATCAGGTCCCCAACTTACGTTCACAGATGTTGGGGTCCCGGATGTCCCTCTCAGGGTGCTGGTAGTAAAACGGTTTGCACTGCTCACAGCTGCGGCCCATGGTGTTGTGCTGACAGTCATCGCACACTCCTCCGCTGATGTTTCCCGTGGCCACGTACACCGCCATGTCGAAGTGGCAGGAGCTGGAGTGCTCGTTGCAGTTACACTCTGGGAGATGAGACCCCCATCAGGAAAAGCCATGGACATTGGCTGCCCCGGGGAAGATGGCGTGCAAGGAGGGAGCATTTTCTCGTGATGAGAAAGAAAGGCCATGTCACCGGCGATGTTGGTTTCAACCCTACATCAGGCTAGAAACCTTAAACATGGGAACTCTATGCAATAAGCACAGTTATCTAAGAAAGATATGTAAATATTATTCTCTCTCTTGTGTGAGAAATGAAAGGTTTAATAAGGACCAAAATGCCTAATGATAGGCAAAAAGCATTCAAAAGGAAAAGGAAACTCAGAGGGACGGAGGGAGGAGGAAAGAGGAAGGGAAAAGAAAAGAAAAAAGAAAACTAGGGATGGATGTACGGACGTGTACAGAGACCACAGCCAGGCAGGCAGAGAAGCCAGGCACTCCTGACACCAGAGTTATTCACCAGTCTGTGTCTCTCTCACTGTCGGCTTGTCTTACAAACAGATCTATGTCAAGGACAGAACACAAAGGTGGTGCTCAGTTCGTATTAATTTAACTGGATGCACACTGTTGGTTTCCTAGGGGTTCCAGGGGAAGCCCAGAGAAAAGTGGCAATTCTGCTTTCCTCTGCAGAACAGGACATTGTCCATGAACCGCTGAGCAGGAAACGGACACTGGATCCTAACAGATACCAAATGTCCCTTCCCTGACACTTACTTTTGCAGGCATTGCTGTTGCGACCTTCAGCTGGTCTCCAAGGTAAGTCATGGTAGAAATCCATGCACTGCTCACAGTTAAGGCCCTTGGTATTATGCCGGCACATGCAGTGCCCATGTACCTACCAAGTCAGGAAAACAGGAAAAAGAGAGACGCTGACCGAGACTGACAGCTGAGCTTTTTGCATAGCTAACAGGAAACACAAGCCCCTTTCCATCCCAATCTCTCGCTCGCCACAGTGAGGGTCTGTTTTTATTCTTCCCCCCATAACATGTCCTATCAGTTTACTGACTGCCGAAACCCTCCCTGGTACAATCATCTCCATCACATAACTGATGCTCAATAAATATTTTGTGGAGTGTCAGTGAAAAGAACCATTAAGCAAAATCAGCAATTTAAGATTGTTTTTAAAAAACAAGTAGCTTAGGAATTAAAACCAATTTTTTTTTTTTTTAGGTTTTTTTGAGACAGGGTCTCGCTTTTGTGGTTCAGGCTGGCCTTGAGCTCAGCCTCAAACTCACATCACAGCAATCCTCCTGCCTCTGCCTCCTGAGTGCTGGGATTACAGGCGTGAGCCACCACGCCTGGCACTGTGGTATGTGGTACTGGTTGCTGCTGGGCATGAGTCTCCATGCCCAGTATGGTATGTGGTTACTGGAGATCGAACCTGGGTCCTTGCACTTGCAATACAGGCGCCGGAACCACTGAGCTAACTCCCCGGCCCAGGAATTAAAATCTACGGTGATAAAAGCTATGATGCACACTGAGTATGTACATATACATACCATCTGGAAACCAACTCATGTTACCACAAGTTTTACCACTAGGCCAGGTGGTTTGTTTTTGCTTTAAGTACAGCACTTTACAGGTTTTTTTCTAACCAAAATAAAACTTTGAAAATAAGCCATTTACTTTTTTTTTTTTTTTTTTCCCTTTCAGTAAGGAAACCTCAGAAAGAAATACAAATTACTTGTTCTGTGAAGGGCCCAAGATGGCTGTTCCCTACTGTCTCACCGCAAGGCACATAAATGATAGCTACTTCTGCCCACCAAAAATGCATATACTCAGGTACTTTACCTTAACCCTAATTTTGATAGAATGGAATTTAGGAACAGGACCGACCAGTCCCTTGTGGACTCGTCTTAACAGAAATTCAGTTAGGTAAAGATTAAATCCTCTCATCATCAGGTGGTTTTATAAAACTGCAGGTAAACTCTAAGGCTCACACCGCAAGACTCTAGCGTTGGCATAAATAGGACAACACACCAATGATGTGACATTAGCCACACAGATTTGTTACACTTGAAAATAAACAGACTCTACCTGGTATCTCTCAAAAGATGCAGCAATGAGATTAGAGACAGATCCCTACCCTTGGGCTCCTTAATTACTCAAGAGGTTACTACTCAGCCTTCTAACTAGAGAAAAGGGAAGGCAGAAGTTTTAGAAGGGCAGAGCACTCAGCCTGCAGATTTCCGACAGTGTCGCAGTCTTTGAGGACAGAGAGCAGTACAGACACACTCTTCATCCAGGGAGGCTGGAAGTGGTGGAAGGGATTTCGGTGGGGCCCGGGGGCTCTTTAGCAAATTACTCAAACCCTAAATTCTTCAGTCCAAGACTGTCTGGCTAGGGGAGCTGCACCCCACCTGGCATGAAAGTCCCATGGGTCTATGAAAATCCTCTTAGAAGCTACTTTACTAGACTAGAACTCCCTAACCTTCTCCATGCATTTGGCAAGTTATCCAATTCCCAAATTTCAACACATATATAATTTGCAGGTACAATATAAAAGTGACAAGGCAAGAAATTAGAACAGAGAGAAAGAAAGCAAACACTTTTTTTTCCTAAATGAAATCCTATGGGTCTGGGTTCAAATTTCTAGTTTCTTTGGGCTGGAATTAATTTGCACATCCTAGCATAAAGACTGAATGCTTGTGGTTTTTAATCTTCCGTAATGTGAAGGCAGACTCAATTGTTAGGCAATTTTTTAATCCTTGGAGATTAAAATACCTACTTTAGCAACAATTTCTCAAAATTAATTTATGGTCTGTGAAGTGAACAGTCTGTACATTCTCAGAGTCTAAGAGAAAATTAAATCCAAAGAGAAAATTAGCAAACCATCACCCGTATGATGCAGGGAGCTAAATATAAGTGGAAAACTAACACATCTGAAAAATGGGACAGGCTTGAGATCAGACGAGCTTCCATTTATCTTAGAATCACGCATACAGGGAGGAAGGCACGGAAGCTTACCATTCCCTCCACTTCTTCACTGAATCCGTCCACAGGGGCACATTCGCTGGCGTGGCCATAGCAGAAGCAGTTCCCTCGAACTACCATATCGTAAACTGCATAATAGTACTTTTCTCTGATTTCCATTCTGGTATCCAAAAGGTTATCTCCCAAAGTATGCAGCTTCACAAACTTGATTCTCAAGTTGGTGATTTTCAGCAGGTCTGCAAACGTCAGGAGAAGATGAAAAGGCTCATCAAACAAGAATGAATTATTTTGCAATTATATAGCATTTTTCTTTAGGGCAGGACTGGCGCAGGAAATGGCCTAAGGAAGTTTTATCCTCTTGGATGATCTAGATGACAACTATGAAGCTTGACATAAAGGACAGTGGCTGGAAGCAGAGAAAGGAACTGACTTTTAACTTACTGACTGGGAATATCTGTTCTGTGATGAGTTTCTGAGCAGATCAATGGTTTCCAGAAGTGTGAAAGTGGTAGAGTTACAAGAACATAATCACAGAAATCCACTGGCGCCCTGTCACCTAGAGTACTCCATCACCACCATGCTCTGGAGCAATGAGTGAATCTCAAAGTCAGAAAATTCCACTCAGGTGGAAGAGGACTTATCAAAGCACTTCAACTCTATTATTATAACAGGAATGTAGTTTGGCATCTGTTTTTGGAAGAAAAAACACGATCTCAATTTGTCCACCACTAAAACAAAATCCAAGTTGCAAATGAAAACAACACTGAGATTCCATCTCACTCCACAAAGAATGGTTGCTATCACAAAATCAACCAACAACAAATGCTGGTGGGAAAGTGTAGAGAAAGGAACCCTTCTCCACTGTTGGTAGGAATGTAAACTGGTGCAACTCTATGGAGATCAGTATGGAAATTCCTTAAAAAACTAGGACTCTAAGTCCCATTTGATCCAGCTCTTTTCCTGCTAGGTATACATATGAAAAGAATTAAAAGAATCATACCACAGTAATATATATGTGCACCTATGTTTAGAGCAGCTCTGTCATAGCTAAATCATGGAAACAGCCCCAAAACCTATCAACAGGGGACTAGATAAGATGTGCTTTTTAATAAAATGGAACATTACTCAGCCATAAAGAATAAATTTGAGTCATTTATACTCAAATGGATGTACCTTGAAGACATAATCATAAATGAAATAAACGGGACACGTATATAAGTATCCTATCTTTTCTCTAGTATAAAAAACTGAAGGTGTAAATGAATGCCAGAATGGATGATAGGTAATGTGAAATAGGAAGAAAATATGTAAAAGGAAAAGGGAAAGAGTGGGTAGGGGAAAGTCAAGAGAAAGAAAAAACTTGATAGTAAAACAGAAAAGAGGAAACAAAGCTTATGTATATAAGGAGGCAGGGTTGTAGGGAGTCAAGAGAAAAAAAATAAGAAATAAAATGTCATGTACAGGTATAAATTCTTAACGTTGATTGTGATCAACATGTATGTATAAAATGTGTCAAAATCAATTTAAAAATGAAATCTAAATTGCCAAAACACATTCAACACTATAGAATAACTACTATCCAGGGAAAGAATATCTCAACCAAGTTTTTAAGCAGCATTTTTTTTGGTCCCAGTTGCCCATTTCCAGCTTATCCATATAACACAGTGACAAGGATAAAGGGCCTTAGTACTGGAAGGATTTAGGGACAATTATTTTTTTCTAAATAAAAGTCACCCAGGAGCCAATTTCTCTTACATCCTCTTTCATCCCTAGTTGCACAGTTCCACAGACCTGTTTTTGAGAGCAGTCGGCCCGATCAGTTACCATCTAGTTGCCACTGGATAAGGTAAGAGCTAATGTACCTTCTGCCCTGGTATTTTCATTATTATTGTTCTTGTCAAAGGTATCCCAGAGATGAGCTTATCCATCTGCCTCACTGAGCTCTGTAGGTTAAAACTGCTCTTCAGCTTTATTTTCATGTGCTGACGGAGTCTTACAATGTACAACACAGGACAAAATAGTGCCCAGTGTATCGGATACTTCCAAAACCTAAACGTAATTTTAAACACTTATAATACATGCACAGCTTACAAAGAAGACTATAGAAATGGCTGGGGGTGGAAAGGCAAAGTTCATGCATTAAACTTAGGCTCTTTGTAGAATCTAAAAGGAAACAGCAGCCACGTTCTGACTGGGCTGAATGGTAACGATCGCCAACACCTCCTCCTATGAAAGGTCCCTGCAAGAAGTGCGCAAAAGCGCCTCCGGACCAGAGGCCCACGACAGGCGAGAAGGGAGCTGGAGTATTTAGAAACCCCTGAACCCATCTCTGTGGAAGCCCTCAGAAGAGCAAACACACTCCCCACTCTCTCCCGCCCTATTTAACAGACAAGCCTCAGGCCAACTGCTTTTCTAAGAGACAAATCACTTTTGAAGTGAGTCTCGGGTTTTAACAATAGGGACAACTAAAGAAATACTGTTTCCTTGATTATAAAGTAAACCAAAACTGTGATTTGCTGAGATGGGTCTTTCTAGGAGAGAAATGGGCTTTTTGATGCCATTAAACACAAAAGGAAAGAGAATTAATGTTAACAGGTATGCAATCCTTAAGTCACCTAAGTTTCACCTCCAAGGAGGCAGATGAGTCCTTTTGGGGGGAGGGGTTTTTCCCAGAGTTCCCTGGGTGTTTTTCCTAACTAGATGTTGGGACACAAAGGAACAGGCCATAGCTCTTGGCAGAGAGCTGCACATGTCATTAAATATTTGTTCTACAATAGAACGACAGAATAAATTACAGAACAGAGACAGTCTGAGTCACATGTAAAATTAATTTAAGCGGGGAAGCAGCACTTTTCTGGCAATGTCCCCTGGACTTCTTCCACCTTATTCTTCCATGCTTCAACCTTAGAAGTTGCAGGAGGTCTTGCCTTAAAATTGGGCCAAGTACAGCTGGAAAGATCAGCCAGCATCAACCCCACCTCTGCTCAACAGACTGCACCTTCTGGGCAAGGGAGGCCGCTTCTCTCTCCCTGTAGCCCTCAGGGCCAGCTCTGTGAGGACCTAACCTCCAGCTGTGGCCTCAGTTTGAACAGCAGCAGCTCAGCTTCCACTGACTGGACACAATTTTTTATTTAAAAAACAAGCTTACTCTGTATCCTTGGGCTGTAAGGATCTTCGATTTTAAATGCAGGATCTAAAGCACGAAATATCACCTAAAAATACACATAAAGAGTGGTTGGTATTTTTATAATCATCAAAAAGTAGACCTATAAAAGTTGGAATAAAGCAAAGAAGCAAACCCACCTCTCCTTCTGTTGAGGGCTCGATGTCAGAGTAACGGGAGTCGCAGATGATGTCATCGACTTTTTTCATGGGCCCGGTTGAAATGCCAGGGAAAGAGGTCTCACAGTCATAGGCGAAGTATCTGTACACGCCCCAGGTCTTCCCGAAGTCGGACGACCGCTCAATCAGCATCGCAGCCGGACGGAATGTCTAAAGCAGGGAGCAAATCTCCTTTGATGGTTTTCAGTGATTTTTTTTTAAACCACTCACAATGTGCTACAATCCGACTGCCTGTGGTCGGCACGTCAGGCAGTGGCCAGATTTCAAATAGTTCAAGCCGTTCCACGGAGCCAAGTCTTGCAAGGAAAGTGTCTACTCTGTAAAATTTGTACTTTCCCCAGCCTACTAGATTAGGAGGCTGTTTCTCTTTAGCAGCCAATTACACACAGTCCCTAATAGCAAACAAGCTGCATGCAGTCCACTTACCCACCCAGCCCATAATGTGTGGTGCTTGGTGCTCACTCTTTCCTTCCTGTTGTCATGGTGACGTGGTCTGTCTGCTCTGACAGCCACCTGTATATTGTACGTCTGCTACACATAGTCCAACGCGGTACCAATAGGGACATTGAAAGTTTACAGCACAATGTGTCACACACTGTGGCAATCACCTTCAGTATGATGTGGGAAATCAAGAAATAAGGAACTCTACACACTGGAGAAGCCAGCAATCCCACTGCTAGGTATGCTCCCAAAATAAGGAGAGCAGGACTCAAGGCATTTGTATGAGACTATAGCAGCACTATTCACACCAGCCAAAACGTGGAAACAACCTAACATCAACAGCCTGATGGAGAAACAGAGTGTGGTGGGGATATGCAAGGGAAAATCATTCAGCTACGAAAAGGAATTATGAAACTTCCTGCGACATGGATGAACCCAGAAAACATACTAAGTGAAACAAGCTACATGAAACTTCCAATATCACCATGTATAACTCGGTTTCTAGGTAGGATAGTTCAGCACTATCTGGGATGGTAGGCAAGAGGGAACGGGCAACAGCAGTTACGCAGACTGACTACAGAATGTCTTTCTGGATGCTGAATAAGTTCTGGAAATGAGTGGGAGTGATGGTTGCACAACACGGTTAGCAGATCCGCCAGCGCAGAGTTACACACCCAAGCGTGGTGAAGATGTATGCCTTCTTGTGGTATGCCTGCTTTACCACCAAAATTATCAAAAAGAAATGAACAAAAAAGCTAGAAAATGCATCACAGGGATGGCCTCCAGGTGAGTCCTTGAAACGTATTACCCGGCAGGCGCCCAGCTGGGGGCAGGTGGCAGGAGAGGTGGCTGGGCCAGTGGGACCGGACATGTGTCTATTTGTCTCCTCACAGAGGATGCAGAGCACGGAAGGATTTAAGTGGACAGGATAAAACGATTAGAAGGCACTTTAGAAAATAACTCCTATGGCAGAATTACTGGATGTAGGAAAAATAAAACAGAGAAACTAAGTGAAAAAGATGGAGGTTTTATTTCAGAGCAAACAGCTGTAACACAGATTGAGAGACAGGCACAGACCTGACTGAGAATGTAGACACAGCAGCATACATTGAATGGCACTCAGTGACTGATCAGATCTCAGAGAAAGGGGGGACAGGAAAGGAACCCAAGGGCCCGAGCATGGGTGGCGGGGCGGATGTGCTGCCAATGAAGACAAAGGAGCGAAGGCGTTTGTCTTCGGCCGTGACATGTGAGGTGTGCAGACACTGGCCTGGCACTCAGTGGCGAGAACCAAGTTGGAAACAGGGATTTGGAGTCATTGTGTGTGTGTGTGTGTGTGTGTGTGTGTGTGTGTGTGTGTGTGTGTGTGTTTCAACTGAAACCTCCATGTCGATAATGTCTTCAGGAGAAGCAGCAAGGGGCAAGGTAAGTGTCACGGTCAGCATTCTGGAAAAATGCATCAGCGGGAGACGAGTCCTTTGGAATTGTGCTGCTGGGGCTCTCACCCCGCACTTCCAAATGTGGAGGCGTGTGGAGACAGGTCAGGAGGGGTGAGCAAGGCAGGGAGGGTCGTTAGGGTGGGCCAACATGACTGGTGGCCTTTCAAAAGGAGGCAATTAGCACACACACACACGCACAGGGGGGAGACGGGGTAAAGTCGGAGGGAGAAGACAGCCATTCCACGCCAAGGGCAAGGACACAGCCTGCACACACCTTGTTCTCAGCGGTCCGCTAGGACGGGAGGGAATAACTGATGTCTCAGCCACGGGTGTGTGGTTCTTTGTCATGCAGCCCAGGACTACACCCTGACAACCCAACTGCACTCAGATGAGAAACCAAAGCTGAGACACGGAGTACATAACTATAGCCAGAGCACAGATTCAAACCCAGGCTGAATTCAAAGCCAACTCTTTCCTTCTCTGGGTAATGGCTCAGTAGAAATGGGAAAGACAGGTGTCAAAGCAGAAAAAGGAAAAGAGTGCTCAAAAGCCAAACTGGATGATGATTTAGGAAGGGCAGTGGAAGTAAGACCCAGCAGGGTGGACCCTAAAAACAAGCAGAGGCAAGCAGGCACGGCGATGGCAGTTAGGGAAGCAGCAGGCAGACTATCAGAGGCAAGTTAAAGCAGCCTAGAAAACAGAACCCGAAGATAGCTACTTCTGAATTAAAATCAACTCGGGACAGAAATCTAGCAAAAAGTTACATTTTGACAAATGCCTAAGTTACTATATATGTTATTAAACTGACTAAAAACTTCACGTGAGACAGGACAAACCCCAGAGACTGACAGAACCTCACACAGCACACCAGGCGGGACCAGGCGCCCAGCTGGGGAGACTCGGGAGGACCGGGAGGGACACACCAGCCCTGATGTCTGTGTCAAAGGGGAGTGGAGAGGAGGCACATCGAAGGGCCTTGGCTGCACTTCCTTCCTGCTTCCTTCTGGAAAATTTTAAGTCCCAAAGGGCCATTGACAAGTCATCCAATTTCCTGTGAGGTAAGAAGTTGCTGGACACTGGACTAACACACTTCACCGAGAAGAGGGAAGCCTTTCCCTGTTTCAGTTAATCAGAAGTTCATCTTGCCTGTTACTGCATCGTTGCATCTAAGTATATAATAACAAAATACTTTGGAAAGGTGCAAAGTGAGTTCTGACAGCCTAAGAAAACCATCTGCGTAACCACCCCATGGTTAACACGGGTGAAATTAAATATCTGTTCTTCACCTTCCTCTCAGACTCAGGTCTCTTCCTATCTGCACCACTGCAATAGTTTCACCATCTTTCAAGTTACTGAGCTTAGAGTTCAAGGTGCTTTTCAGGCACCTGTTTCTTCCTTCTGCTTGGCCACTACACTGTCCTCATTTCTCAGGCCAGCCTTGCATTCTCAAGCATCCAGGTGACTGCCTTTAGAAATAGGGCTCCTCCTCCCAGCAACTTCTCACAGGTGGCAGTATCCGAGGGCACCAAAGGGCAGCAGCAAGAGGAAACAAGAGACAGCAGAATGCTTTCCAAGAACAGCATGAGTCTGTCTATCCCAGAAATCCGAAATGTTCCAGAATCCCAAACTTCTTGAGTGCTGATCTGATTGATACTTAGAAAGTTTTGAATTTTGGAACATTTTGGATTTCTGGATTAGAGATGACTCTAGGCAGATAGATTCCAGGCAGAGTCCCAAATCTGAAGAACACCAAAAATCTGACACACTTTCAATCCCAAGCATTTTGGAGAAGAGATATTCAACCTGCAATACTGACAATGACTTACTCACAGGCAAGGACCCGCCTCCAGGTGGGAATTGAGAATGTTTGGTGCTCTTGTCCTAACATCAACTCTTCCCCATGGCTCAGCTTACTCAGAGCCTTGCCTCTGGCCATCCTAGTCCTGACTGTCTACATCCTTGCGGGTACGGCAGACCTTTGAGTTACAACTGGCCTGACAGATAAATAACTTGAGTTAAGACTGGAACTTCAGTTTTAATTTATGGCCAGAGTTTTGAGGTATGACCCGAATGCCAACCACTTGTGCTTCCCGATGGTCTCAGATATAGACTTAACCCTGGAGTTCTAAAAGGAGCACTCTAACATCCTTTCCTATGTGGGGTTAACTGAGAAATTCTGGGCCAATGTCTCTCTGAAGACACTGAGATTTGCTTGTGTACAGGAGACTTGGGTGGCTGTGTAGAGTCCTGAGCCTTCAGCTGATCAATTTGAGTTACAATTAGTCTTCAGAGATGAACTGAGTTCTAAGTCTGGGGTCCCCTCTCTGAAACAGTCAGCATTCCTTTCAATGCTCACACTCCTCAGGAGGCGGCCAAGGTCCTGCCCGCAGGATCTGCTGACCCTCCCCTCAGCGCCTGAGTCCCAGGCAAGTCCACAGAGCACTCGCTGTACAAATCATACCGGCTCTGCCCCCCCCAGTGCTTTCCTCTGGGACTGTTTTCCTCGGCCTTCTCTTCCATCTCCTCCTGTGAAACCCTGTTTAGTCCTCTCAGAGCAGCCTCAGTCCCCTCCTCAGGAAGCTTCCTCCTCCATCCCAGGCAAAATACGTATCACCTCCTCCATGCTGAAGTGAGGCACTGACAGAAACTGTCAAGTCCCCTCATGCCGTGCACAGGGCGAGGGACTGTGTCACCCACAGGCCACTCCTCTTCCCATTTCACCTCGAGACAGCCCAGGCCCAGACCATTTGCCCCCGGGCCACATCCAGGTCTGCCTGCCACACACTCTTGGTTCTCTTTGGAGCTACAACCCAAGCAGTGTTTGCTCTTTTAAATTGAAGTTTGACAAGTTGAACCCATCACTCGTGTCTCAGTTCAGCTGTTGCCTCCTCTGTTTGACCTTTTGTGCTTACATGCAGAATTTCCTCTTTGGCTCAGCGATTCCCTGAAATAAGTACTCAGCTACAGAACAGGCGCCCAGAGGACTCTGGGACACAGATGAACTCACAGCTGCCCACGTGCATGAACAGTGCTCTTTCCAAAGAGGGAGGAGACTGCAAAATCAGTAAGGATGAGTGTGAATGTGTTCCGGTGTCACATAACCAGAGAGGAGATTTGGTCTAATGACCAGCTTGAACTCGTGGCCAATGGGAGGACAGGCTGGTGACGAGGAGCACTGGGTGAGTTATGCAGCGAAGGCCCTCCAGCACTCTCTGATCAGAGGTCAGCAGCTACAGCAGTAGATTGGGGGACCTGGGGCCCTGTCCCTCAGGTCACCCTGACTCCCACGCCCTCTCCAGGCTTCCAAAGCAGACACAAACGAGACCTTTCATGGCCGCTTGTCCATGCGACAAACCTAACCTCAGCACTTTTTCCTAATCCGAGGGGGTATTGATGAGGCCACCAACTCAAATGAAAACTACTCAAAAGTAATTTTAATCTGGGAAGCAATAAGCAAATTATGGGTGTTCTGGGAGCCAACATGTACTTTAAGCCATGTGAAATCTGTCATTTCCAAGCAGCTGCTTAAGAAGAAACAAAGGGACTTTGTACAGACATTCCCTAGTCCTGGAGTCATTTTACATCTCAAAAAGAGAAATGATGAGAAAAACCTGCGTGGAAGAAGGCATACACATTTCTCAAGGAACTATAAAACTCTTTCCACAAATTCTGCAAAGCCTTGAAAAATAAAGAAAATATGGTTCCTTTCCACTTACCAAACAGCACTAAAACATAAACATACAGGATTAGCGATTTACTCTCCAGATGTTTTATTGTGGTTTGGGAGTGAGTCAACACTGCCTCTCTCCAGGGGGAAATAAACAGATAGCTAATTAAAAGTTTATAGTTGAATTACCTTAGAGGAGAGGCTCACTCTACTTATGGCCATGAAAACAGAGGGTTTGTTAAAGGTAGTTATTCATGCCCATGTTTTAAAAGCTGTTCAATTATCCCAATTTATGGCAACAATAATATTTAACTTCCCATTTAGGCTACCTTGGAAAGGGGAACGGCCCAGTTTGCCCTGTGTGTGAGAAAGTCACGATTTCTTACCTTAAAAGTCATTATGAGATGAGTAAAGTGGAATTCTGCTTCCAAATCCAGTTGGATAGTTACATTTTCCACACCTATAGGATTTTTTTTAAAAATAAAGAAGGAAACAGTGAGGTACATAGCACCATCTGCGCACAGCTGTGATTATCAAGTTATTTTTATGCTTTCCACAGAAATCCTCTTTGCCTTCTATCTTACACTGAGGTTGAGGATTTATTAACAAGGACCCTTTGTTCTTATTTAGGTAGTGAAGTACAGGGAAGAATGATCCTTTGGTTCTCACAGATCGTTTTGGAGTTGAGCGTACTGGACCTGCTCACTGGATCCCGACATCTGGTAGATACCCGTGGAGGCTGTCGAGAAAGGCGTCTCTCACTTAGCGAGATGCAAAAGGTGTCCCACCCTCCAAGTGGAGGGACTCTCAACAGGGAAGGAGAGGCGCTTCCTGGGGCAGAAGGGGGTCAGCTTGCTGTGTGGAGCCCAAGAGACAGTCCTCCTCCTCCTCCTCCGGTAGAAACACAAATGCTCCTTTTTCTTGATGTGGCAGTAAAGACAATAAATAAGTCTACCACATGTATTAGTGATAGACCAACTTGGAAAATCCTCTCTGCTGGGACATCTCGGGATGCATTTCCACAACGGAAAAACAATGTCAAAGAAACAAAGAACCAGTCAAATAAATAAACTGGTGCAGAACAAATACCATCATCTTCCCTTTCAGGGGAAAGCCTGAACAAACACAGAAGTCTTTGCTCAGTGCCCCGAGGGTCAGCAGGCCCCACTTAAGCACATTAAAAACGCCACTGGAATTCTAGGGAGTGGAGCCCCTCCCCCACCCTCAGGGCCCAGCCTGGCTCGGCCACATTTCCAAGACTGGAGGAAACCTTTGGGGGTCCACCTTCCACAGCCAAAGAACTCTTACATGCAGGAAGACAGGAATATGTCAGAACAAGTCATGTCACTGGCTAATCCATTTTCAGGAAATCAGTGGGACCTTTTGAAAAAACTTTCCTGCTGGAAGACTGCCAAGCCAACTGAGGGGGGAAAAGTGGTCACTGGGACAGATATGAGCAAGTTGGAATGTTAAAGAAAAACACTACAATTATACTAACAAACCTGATCTAATGCATTAAAAAGAACCGTATTACAAAACTACTCTCTCCACATGTATTTTGTGAGTGAAATATTAGCTCAATAACGATATAGCTCTCTTCTTTCAGGCTTTTAAAGACTCAGTACTGGTTCACAATTAAGAGAACAAAATATAAAGACTTCATGACATTCTTGTAACATAAGAACACATGCTGCAATCTATAACCCCAAAGAACATTCCATTTAGATCCACAGCCTGATTTAAAAAAAAAAAAAAAAGGCTTTTTGTTAAAATATGGGAACAAGAGTCCATGGAGAAGAAAAATGAGGGTCATTTCTTCTTCTGCATATTTGTGGTCTAGGAACAGATCCTCAGGAAGGGTCCATTCAAAAATGAAAGATATCTGTATACTCCGAGCCTGTCTGGGCCCAACTACTGATGTTTTACGGATCACTTACGTACGCACACCCTATGTAAAGCATATGAGGGAGTCACATTCACTGGGCAAGTCTGTCACTGTGAGATATCAGGCAACAGAGGTGACAGGGTGCAGTAACAATCAATCTGACTTCCAAAGGCCAAGTTCCATCTGTCCAATCTTATCTAATCTCTGTGACTCAATTTGCAAACTCTTTCCGGAATTTGGATTCTCTTGTCCCAACAATTCAAAGATGCAGAAATCAGTTACCTGAAAAACCTTCCTTGGTATCAGATGGAAAGCTATCTTACTATCCATAGACTACATCAGGGACAGTCTCACTCGTGATGTCTGGGCATCTGTCTCCCTGTCTCCCCACAGGAAAGTGGGGTGTTTGTGGAATGCTCCCCTGGTCCCTGTTCACAAGCTCCTGTGCTCTTTCGTAAGTACTCTGTGACTCAGTTTCACACTCAACTACCAACCAAAATATTCTCCTTAAATAATTATTAATTCTAGAAGAATGAAGGTCAACAGCACACGCTTTCTGAGCATCTCTCCCAATCAAGTGTGTAACCAGTGGATTCCCCCGCCTGACAATGCAGCCTAGGAAGTGTGTTCTAGAGGACCTTGGCAAGGTGAACAACCAATGACAAGGGAGTCCCCCTTCACAGACTCCTAAGTGATTCCTACCCCCAAGGACCTCAAGTCCATCACATTTATCAGATCTAGTAGCCAGGCCTTTCTAGGCCAGTCTGAGGGTCACATCTTTGAGGGCTCTTTCCCATAGTATTTTCAAAAAAGATCTAATGGTTAAGTATTTAATATTTATAAAGGAGTATCACTTGGCTATAAAGGAAGATATATTTGAGTCATTTATAGGAAAATGGATGCACCTTCAGGCCATAAGGTTAAGTGAAGTAAGTCAGACACATAAGCTTACACAGTGTATGGTTTCTGAATGTAAGAAACCCAAACTAAAGCCAGGGATTTAGCTCAGTGGTTCAGCGCCTGCCTTGCAAATGCAAGGTCCCAGGTTGGATTCACACAGAACCACATACAACAATGCCGGGCATGGTGACTCACGTTCACCAGCAATCAGTATCACATACTATAGTGCTGGGCATGGTGGCTCATGCCTGTAATCCCAGCACTCAGGAGGCAGAGGCAGGAGGATTGCTGAATTCAAGGCTGAGTTCAGGACCAGCCTGAACTACAAAGCAAGTCCCTACCTCAAAAAACTAAAAAACAAAACAAAACAAAAAAAAAACCAACCCGAAACTATAAACTAAAGAGCAAAATAAAAAGCAGGTAATAGGAAACAAGGAGATCTTCTGTAAAACGGAAGGGGATCAGGAGTGGATGGACAGGGGGACACAGAGCAGGAAAAGGGGATGAAAAAGGAAGCAATGCATGTTATGTACATATATTCACTCTCACAAGGATTGTGAGCATCGTGCACTGCAAACACGTCTGACCAGAAGTCTTAAACACTGAATGGTACACTGCTAATTAACACACAAAATCTTAGTCCCTAAATGTCAACATTTAACAGATGTGAAAGTCCTGAGATCTGTTTCATAGCAACAATAGTATCACAGCTAATGAATTTATTCAGCCAAAGTCAAATAGCAAAGAATGGAAAAGGAGTTAAGAGTTACACATCACTACAAAAACTGCTTAACCTGGGTTCGCGCCCACACCAACAGATTTTTTGTAAAACACCTTTGTCATGCTCTTCGCACAGTACAGTGGACCCTTGATTTATAAACTCATTTCACCCCAAGGCCTGGTTGTAACTTAGGATGGTCAATGAAGGCTCAGGCTCCTTGACACAGCCTAGTCTCTCCTGTACACAGGCAGATATCAGGGTCCTTAGAGAGACACTGACCTAGGACTTCTCAACCCCGCATGGGAAAGGATGTCAGAGTTTTCCTTCCCGAACTTTCTAAGGGTTAAATCTGTATCTGAAACTATCTGGAAGCACAAATAGCTGGCATTTGGGTCATAATTCAACTTTGATTCCGGTTGTAACCCAAGTGGTTTATATATCAGGCTGATTGTAACTCGAAGATCCACTGTACTATTATTGCTACCATGAAATTTTCTGTAATTGAAAGAAAGGTGGAGAGGGACTGAGATTTTTGTCCTTTCTATAGGGGTTGATACAAATTAAAGCTGCTGTGTTCTGTGGAAGAAGAAGGGCATGAAATATACAGGGTCTTCCTATGCCTTCCCTTAACTGCCCCAGGGCAAACTCCCTCCTCAAAGGTCCCTTAGGATGAGGGCTTCAGGCCACTCTTGTATCTGGCATGAAAGATCGCTTTCTTGTAGGATGTTTTCAGCAGAAGGTGGAGCACAATTTCCAAGACAAGCTGGTGCTCCAGGCAGTACATCTGTCAGAGGCCATAACTACAGGACAGAGAAGCTGATCACAATTACAGATACTCAGAACCCGAGGAGCCCTTGCAGATCAGCAATGAGGACACTCTGTGAAACTCATTCCCACACCAACCACATACCAGTTTCCGATTGCCACCAAATCTTAAGACGGTTTGGAGCGAATGTAGTGACCACATTTTCAATGAGGTGGCTGTCAGGATTGAGCGTCTCATGGTAAGGTTCTCGGGAGTCACATACGAAGCATTTTTTGTCCTCCTGAAAACAAGTTAGTTTCATGAGTCTAAGATGCTGAAATCAAATTTTAAAAATCCATCACGCCCACAAATCACCGGCTTTGGAAGGCGAGAGTGCAAAAACCAGTTCAATACCTTATATCACATGTTTCACTTTCAACTCAGTGAATCTACATACTCCTAAAAATAATTTCCTCCTTCCTGGCAAACTGAAGAACAAAAGGAAAAGAGGGCAGTTTCCATAAGCTACTAATTTAATAAAAATCAAATTTCTAAGCTTAAACCTTAATCTCAATGAATAACTAGAGAAGCTTACTCCAAAGTAAAATGCAGAAATATTATCAGTTTCTGCTAACATAAAGCAAACTGAAAATAAAAGGGAAAAGGACAACTCATTTGACTCGATTTTCTAAAACCCGAATGAGGCAGACATCAAGTGTTAAGCAGAAGTATTCAGAAAAGCTTTGAAATCTACAGAACAAGATGTCTCAGCTTCTACTTTGCCTAAGCAGCGATCAGCTGTGGTAATAAGACAGGCTGCCTCACAGATGACACAGGATATTTGGAGAAGAGATATGCCAGGCTGTCCTACCATATGGGTACCACTGTAAACTAGGGCCAATCCCGGACACCCTAAAAGAGACAAGAACTGGAGAAAAGATGGGGTTTAGTTTTATAGTAACTTTAAATTTCTCTCATTTTCTTTCTTCCTGAAATGGGCATTTTAGCCCCCTGGGCATTTTAAGATTTTACCTAAAGCATTGTGCTAACATTTTAGAGTCCAAAGCATCCAGTAAGTGAATCACCAGCTTCTGAAATCAACTTTGAATGAGGCCACTTGTCTTAAAAGCCAGTAGGGTTAGCAGGGTTCTCTATTCTCTGTGGACTGTGTCATGGTGACTCACAGGCCCTGCCTTAACTGTGCCTTTTTTCCCGGGGAGTTTGGCTCTGTACCTGTGTTTTCTAGAATGCAGATGATTTCCTAAGTGTGCAGATGGTAATAACACTGAAGTATGTGGAAAACCAAATAACTCTTTTGAGCAGAATTTGCTCGAGCGTGACATTTCTATGAGACCCAAAGTGATCGACTCTACTTTCACATTTACATTTATTTATCTTCTCCCCAAGGATTGGAGATTAGCAAGATGTATTAACCAAACCAGATAAAAACTGGAAGTCAGGGATGTATGGAGAGAAGGGAGAGCTAAACGTCTGAGAAAGATGCGTGCCGCTTCCTTCTTCAGGCCGTGGTGTCTGAAAGGCGCTGCACCAGGTCCCAGCTCATCACATAAACCAGTCAGGCTCCACTCACTTTTAAGACAAGCTGTCTAATTCCCATTCAAAGTGGATTTCAGAACCTGGTGATTCACTCACAGGATGTCCTGGCTGCTAAAATGAATGTTTACACAACACCGTAGGTAAAATCCTAATGCTAATATTAGAAAAGGTAACATCAGCTGCCTTCATTAACTTGTAGTCAAGGAAACTACTGAAGAACAATTACCAGAACTGGGGAAAAAAAAGTTTAATTATAGCCTCCCCTCTAATCAGGAGGAAGCAGTCTAGACATCACCGTACAAAGCCGGACGCCACTGAGTGGAATCCACTCTACCACATTCCTTCAGTTTAATTTCTCAGGTCTCCAGAATGGGCTTCTTCTTGGAAAAATGGGTTGTTCTTAGGCATCTGCCATGAAAACCACAGGACACTGCACTCCTGCTGCAGGGCCTGTGTACAGGTGGTGGCGAGGCCAGGTCTGAGCGGTTAGCTTGGAACATGCCCTGCCCTGCCCTGCCTGTGGAACCAACACTTTTTGCTTTTGTTAAGAAACCAGAAGTATCAGTCTCCTTTTTCTGTTTAAATCAAAGGTTTCTGATTCTAGATAGTTTATATTTTATATCTTCTTTTCCATTAGTCGACTTTGTATAAATAGAGAGGTGAAATCTAAAATCAAGGTCCACTTTTAGAAAACACCTTGAACTTTCGTTTTGGTCTTCCACTATGTGGTACCATGGCAACCAGGGCATTTCTGCAAAAAAGGAAGCATCTAATCCTGATATCTAACAGAGGTGAACGGGTACACCACCAAGCCAAGAGAGGAGGATAGGTTCGGGTGTTGGAATCACATGCCAAGGCTTGTGCTTCTAGTATCCTTTTACTGGGGTGAAAATGGAAAAGCTACAATCAGTGTTCACTGCACAGAGAAAAGGATAAGCCATCTTGAACGCACACTTCCAAAGAAAGATTTTTAAGAAATCAGGAATTTTGGAGTCTCTGGATCAGGGCAGAAGCACCATCTGTCTGCAGCCCTAGCTGTCCGGTGATATGAAATACTTCGCAGATGTAAAACGTGTGCTCCGGCTGCCGGCCTAACCCCTGGCCTCCGTCCTGGGCCTGCCTCTCTGGGCTGGATGAGCAGGGGCAGTTGTGCCCCAGTGCCAAGCAGTCTGTGCTCACCTGAAGGTGGCTGACGATACAATACGGCTCGGGGTGGTGCAACCCGCACGTCGAGGTCACGGACAGCTTCTGAGCTCGGCCAATGAGAAGGTCGCCTGTGGCCGGGTAGCAGCTGCCTTCGGCGCAGCCATAGCTGAACTCGGGTTCCTGAGAGTCCTGAGTGCGCACTCGGCTTCCACACAGGGCTACAGGAGGGCAAAGGACCAGGCTGGGGGACGCAAGGAGCGGCAGAACTGCGCACGCGGAATAGGCAGGAGACAGACTCAGGAAAAAATGAATACACAAAAGACAATGAAAAGAGAAGCGAAGAGGTATGGAAGGCGGGGACGTTGGAAAGGTCGCCAAAGGGAACCCAGCGCGTCATCAGGTTTGCCAGCACTCAGCAGAGCGTATCACTGGAGAAAACCCCGGGAATGCCCGCGCCCATTCCGATATGCCTATCCCGATGCGCCCACAGGAACAGTTGCCCTCGCATGGTGGGTGTGCGGCTCGCCGCCTCCAGGTGTGTGGACTGGGTGCAGGGAGGCTCTGCCCCATGCTGCCCACCCACGCGTGCGTCCGCGCTCTAGCCAGCGGGCATCCTCGGTGTGAGCGCGCATGGAAATCTTAGAGCATATGGAGCGAGAGCGTGCGCGCGTGTCCGCGTCAGGGTCGCCCAGGACTTAGACTGAGGCACCCCGGCTGGTGATAACTGCCACCTCAGAGCCAGGGGAGGCCGGTCGGCGCCCGCAGGGCTGGGGCGGCTCCAACGCCTCGCCATTCCAGACACGCACCCAGCAGCGGCTCGGTTCCTGGTGCCACCCGGAGATAAACGGCGATAGTTAATTAAAACCACATGGCCCCAGTCTGTTCTCAGGACGAAGCCTGCGCTCGACCCAGGCACTTTCCTGGGCGGTGGGCTCTTAGGGGACCCACAGCGGCGAGCCCAACCACCCGGCGAACCATTTTCTGCGGTAGGGAAGCTTGGTGCGAACTGGCCGAAGTCCTGGCCGGTGCCCGGGCCGGAGTTGAGCGCGCAGCGGGGTGCGCTCAGCGCGCACAGCCGGGATGCGGTCGGAGCGTGTCCCCAGCTACCTCCGAGACCCGGGCGGTGTCGCTGAATCTCAGGGCGCCCTTTGCAACCTCCTCTCTCCAGGTCCCAGGCCTCTCCCCGTCCCCAGGGGACAGGAGGCTTGGGGCACGCACCCCTTCTCCGCGGTCCCCTCGCATTACCTAGGACGCCGAAGACCAACACCTGGAGCCGCCCCATGGCCAGTCCCGAAGCCCAGGACGCGCCCGAGCTGCTGCCTTCTCTGGCCGTCTTCCTTTCTGCAGGGGGAGGGGAGAAAGCAGGCGTTCAGAGAGAGGAGAGGGGCCCTTCCATTTCCTGCCGCTCCCACGGAAGCGGGGCGGCCGGGCAAGGGGAAAACCGCGCAGCCACTTTGTTCTCACCAGCCGCTGCAAGCGCTCTCCGGGCTCCTGGCAGCCCAGAGCCCAAAGAAGGGAATTAGAAAGTTTAGCCCTGGGAGGAACCGAGGGAGGCGCCTCTGCTCATGCGCACGCACACAGAGCTGGGGCCGGGGGCGGGGGCGGAGGACAGGGTGGGGTCAGGCCCCCTTCTGCCTCTTTTGTTTTGGGGCAGCTCTGGGAAGCTGCGGGGTTTGGCCTGGGGTGGTGGGGCCGACTTGGGTGCCCCTCTGAGCCCTGCGCCCAGGGCAGGATGCGCCTGGGCGGGCCTCCAAGGTGGGTGTTCGCTGCAGCCAGAGGCCTGGTGGGGACCTACCGGGACTGGAACATTTACATATGTAAGGAGTGAGTCACCGAAAGGTGCCTGGGGCCACAAACTCACCTAGTGCAGGGGGAAGGCGGGTCAACCCTTCGAAAGGACGATGGACCAGTCGGATTTGTTCTAAAGAACGTGACTCCCCCCTACTCCGTCTGAAAGCTGAAGCTTGGAATGGGGCGACGCCCACCACTCTGCTGGGAGGGAGAGACCCTGCTGTTCCTGCTTAGTGAGCACAAGCTCCTGGCCGCGCCTCGGGCCCAGCGGCCCAGGGCCCAGGTGGTCGTTGGTCAGAATTAGCCATCCAATTTGGGTTTTGTTTTAAACCTTCCCCTTTGCTGGATCCAGGCAACCGCTTGAAATGATGTAATTTCTCAGAGGACACTATCTTTAGGGACTCTGCCCATCCGGGGAAGGTGGACACAGCACGAAGGTGGAGATCCTTCGGAGACACACTTACCTGGAATGCGCACAAAACACCATCTGACACGCAGACTGGAGTGGGACAGGGTCCTAACGAGGGTCTCTAACAGCACGGGGTGAGGGCGGGGTCAGCTGGTTAAACGGAAACACGGGAGAGCAGTCAGCCGAGCCCCACACTACCCTTTCCTGGGACCGAGCTGGAGTTGGAACTCCTTTCGCCCCCGCCACGGACGAATGTGACGGCGATAGGGCATTTAACTTCAGTCAACTCGGGGAGGAGGGATCGAGTGACTAGTTGGTCAGTGTTTAACTCAGCTGCCATAAAATAGGGCCCAGGGAAGTTTAATCATTAGAACACAGACTAAGCTGCTGTCCACGTTTATAAACGTCCCGGTGTCTGGGGAGGCATTAATTATAAACCTGGTCCGCGCTGGGGCTCCTGCAGCCTGGGAAGAGCTCACCTTCCGGGCGCTTGGGGTCCTGGGCCCAGGAGTCCAGGAGAAAAGTGGCGTCGCCGTGAGGGTCTGCGGGAATTAAGAAGAAAATATTAAAAAACGCAGCCCTAATCCCCTGCACAAAGTTTCATGTTACAGTTTCCACCCGCGCAAGGCGGCAAGAGCTGTTCAGCTCGATCCCTTGCGAGGCTGAGCCCCCTCCTGGCCACCCGTCCTTGGTCAGCGCTCACTCCCCTGCAAAGGGCGAGTCACCTTCGGCGCCCTTCAAGGTCTGCTGCTCTCCAGATGGCCTCGCTCTCCCCAGTAGATTCGACAGGGAGGAACTGAGAGGATTTGTTCAAAGGTGTGTAGCTGGGCTTGGTGGAACGTGCTTGGCACGCCTGCACTCTGGGAGGCCGAGGCAGAAGGATCACGAGTTTGAACTCAGCCAGGGCAATTCCGCAAGTGTGCGTGGCTCGCAGTCTTTAAGATCAGTGCTCTTGTGCACAAACTTAACTTTCTTTCATCGGAAGGCAAAACAAGCCCGCCATTTCTCTGCACACCCACTGCCTCCCTGAGTACACAGCCGGCTCCTGACAGAGACAAAGTCTCTCCTTCCCTCCCCTCTCCAGGTGACCTCTCAGGCCGTGGTGGCCAGCACATTTCTTCACTGTGGTCTGGCTTGATCGCTGTGGCACGTGCTTCTGGGATCACTTCTTCCTCCCTCAGACTCTTTCTGTGGACATGACTCCCATTTTGCCTCTGTCATTCCTCCCCTTCCATTTCTCACTGTTCTCAGATCCCTAGGACAGGGTCTTGCCATGTAGCTCAGGCTGGCCTTGAATTAATGGAGATCCTCCTGCCTCAGCCTCACAAGTGCAGGGATTACAAGTGTGCATCATCACCCCCAGCTCTTTTCCCTCTTTGTACAAGCTCATCCACACACAGGGCCTTGCTGGACTGATTTCCCCTTGTACCCTGCCTGCTGCGTCTACCTTTACTGAACTCAGAACTGGCCTCTAGTTTCTAGCAGGCTGTCTCTTATCTCCGCTTTGATGACACTAGGTATATGGAGGTCGTGCAAAGCTGAGCTCCTGTCTCCATCCGGTGTGAGAGCAAAGTGAGCTCTTCTGTTCAGTCACTGGCATGGGGAGCTGCCCTCCACTTAGGAAACATGGGGGCAGGACCAGCCACATGACTGGCAGGTGCAGTGGAGTCCTGAGTTATCACGGCCACGAGACAGGCAGGATTCTCCCAAGTGCCCCAGAGGAAGCACAGGCCCATGAAACCAGCCAGCTGGAGTCATGGACGTGTCCTCTCCTCCACCTGCCTCATCTGATCCCCAGGCCCTGCCTCTCCACCCGAGCGGCCCAGTCCCCAGCCCCGGCTGTGCCCTCTGTCCCTCAGCCACAGTTTAAAGGCCTGCAGGAGCCTGTGGCAGCCCTGCTACTTCGGGACCCCGCTGTGCCTCCAGATCCCCCAGGGGGAGCATTCTGAGGCCCCAGCGACCTAGTTATTCTCTCACTTGTGCATTCTTCACACATATTTCACGTCTTTCTTTCCCTGCCACGTGGGCCCTCTGTGACCTTGTCAGCTTTGCAAACTGCCACAGACCTTGGTGCAGGCTCCACTTAGAACCTGGCTTTTCCTGTGAGCCAGTCTCCTCCAGCTCCTTGGCAAAGCCTGATATAGCACATGTGACAGCACTCTATTTATGTCCTTATCTCTGCCAGGAGACAGCGAGACAAGTACCGTACCGTATGATGTGACATTCATGTGGCGTCAGCATTGCCTAACATACCTCGAGGTAAAACCAGGCTTGTCTGTGGGTCTTAAAATTTAACTCTTAAACACCTGCTCTCTTTAAATTAAATGCCTGCTTTCTAGCTTAAATATAAATTTCTCACTAGTCAAGGAGAAAAAATAATCACCACTTGAAGAATACTTCCAGCTTTCACCCCTGAACCCAACCTTGTCTTCATCGTGGATTTCTGAAGATGTTTAGGAAGATCGCTGGGCCTGGGGTGCGGACCTGCAATCCCAGCACCTAGGAAGGCTGAGGCAGGAGGACTGAAATGGTCAAGCCCTGCTCAAAGAAGTGTCTCAAAATAAGAAATTAAAAGGCCTGGGGATGTAGCTCGATGCTAAGACCCTGGGTTCAGCCTCCAGTACCACCATAACCGTAAGAGTGAGAACAAGTCCACGGCAACAGAAAACACATTTGGAGGAACGAGTCTCTTGTCCTCAGGCCTGTCCCAGGGTTCTGACATCGGTTCCATTCCATGTCCCTTGTTTGTGTGAACCTGGCACTTTCTGCTTCCACACAAGGACACCTTTTCTGGAGACTTCTGTGACATTCTGAGCAGCAGATGGGACGGCAAATTGTTGGCAGCCGTGTCTCAGATGTGGGCCAGTTACTTCCCTGACATATTCTTATTTTCATTTGAAAAAACTTCCACCAAGAACTGAAGGTCACCTTCATTTTCAGTCTTTAACTCCCATGTGTGTGTTAAATTCTGACAGACACTGAAACAGTAAGGACGTAATACCTTAGACCTTGGTATCCAGCTCCTAAAATCTGGCTATTTTTATAAAATCATACTCATGAAAAATATTCAGCTTTTGCTATTCTGAAAATTAGATTGAAATGTATTTTGTGACTCAGAATTAATTCTATGCACACAGGAAAAAAATTTCCTTGGATTTTCACATGTCCATTTTCTTGCTAATATGAATTTCTTACTAGTTAAAGAGGAAAAGAAAGAAAACTACATTTACTTTGTTTTAGGAATACTTCCAAACTTCTCTGTGAACAAATAGTCTTGGGAAATATTCTTGAGTACTAAGTTTCATTTCTTGATTTCTGGATCTGTTACAAATTTAGGAGGAAATAGTAAGTTCCATGACCTGTGAAACTCAGGACAGTATCAGAGAGTACTTTTGTGCATACTACAGTAACTCCAAGGTCAGAGACATTTTGTTAATCTTTTTGTTTCTATAAAGTAGCAGAATTTTTTTTTTTTTTAAATTTAGGTTTTTTTGAGACAGGGTCTCGCTTTGTAGTTCAGGCTGGCCCTGAGCTCAGCCTTAAACTCAAATCCCAGCAATCCTTCTGCCTCTGCCTCCCGAGTGCTGGGATTATAGGCATGAACTACCATGCCTGGCACTGTGGTATGTGGTACTGATTGCTGCTGGGCATGAGTCTCCACGCCCAGTATTATATGTGGTTACTGAGGATCGAACCCAGGTCCTTGCGCTTGCAAGACAGGTGCTGGAACCACTGAGCTAAATCCCCGACCCCAGAATTTCTAATTCATTACTAGTAAGTATACATTTAATACCTACTTGTAGACTGAATAAAATTGAATAGCCCCCTTAAAATAACTTGAAAGGATCAAACAGTGGTTTTTATCCTTTATCATATAGAAATCATAAGGCTTGAATTATTCAGGACTCGAGGAGTTTGTCTTGTACTGTGAGAAAATTGCAGCCAGGGCTAGTGTTATGTCCTTTTTCCTTCCTTGTAGCATCCCTTGGCTTTTCTTCGAGGGACAGGTCCATTTTCATTTTCAGTCCAATGAAGGCTAAGCCCTCTATGAGCTGTTTCTTGAGACTGGTTCAGGGATGGATATGAAACTCAAAGCTTCCCATTAGGGTGACTCTGGGATTTTTGTGGGAATTCTGGAAAGAAAACCCCCTTGCCTTGCACTTGAAGTTCTATGGCTGGTGCCCATATAGTAGGAGGCCACTTGAAGCTGACTCTAACACAGGAGGAAGCAGACCAAGGGGTCTTTGAGGACCACTTTGTTGGTCTCGATCCAGCCATGCATGAGGCCAAAATGTGGTCTCCGCCGCTAAAGTTTTTCTGGATATGCAGCAGGAAAAATATAAGTCTTTGATGTTTTTAGCCTCTGATTTGCAAGGCTTTAAACAACAAAACCCTGTAACAAAAAATAACTCATACTGCTGGTAGATCTTCATCAGCAGTTTTAAAGATGATCACCTGTTACCTCAGAAGAGCCTCACACTTGCGGCCCCACACCTGTGTCTGAGTGTTTTGAGAGTAGCACTAACAAGGCCTCTTCAAAGCTGTAGGGCTTTTCACAGGGTGGTCCTCCGTCGCATTTTGCTTCCCAAGAAGCAGGGATAGGGGACCCCTGGCTCCTCATCTGTGCCCACAGACTCCCAGCCTCCTCTTAGCTTCTGGTCTGTATCCAACAGGAATACCATAGAAAAGAAACACTCTCCATATGGCATTTCCGCTTATTCTTCATTAGGGACTTACACACCTGCTTATTAAACTACCTCTTTAAGAAGCTGGCAGAGAGCTTTTTCTCTCAGGTGGGGCCAGAGAGCTGTAGGAGACTTTTAAGGAAAATGTTGCCTGATTAATAGCAGGATTAACTGTAGTCTGCTAAACAACTTCAAGACTTGAATACTAACCAACACCCAAGTTTTCTGACATCTTATGTCTTACTCATGAACTACTCTATGTATGTGAAAAACACCTGTGTTAGATTAAGACGGCAGCTAGAACTCAGTGGTTGATACTAAGTTTTAGGAGAAAAACTCAGTTAAGCCCTTAAAATAGTCCACTTAAAATGTTAGATTTTGGGCCGGGGAGTTAGCTCAGTGGTTCCGGCGCCTGTCTTGCAAGCGCAAGGGCCCGGGTTCGATTCCCCGGTAACCACATAACAATACTGGGTGTGGAGACCCAGCAGCAACCAGTACCACATACCACAGTGCCGGGCGTGGTGGCTCACGCCTGTAATCCCAGCACTCGGGAGGCAGAGGCATGAGGATTGTGATGTGAGTTGGAGGCTGAGCTGAGGGCCAGCCTAAACCACAAAGCGAGACCCTGTCTCAAAAAACCTAAAAAAAAATAAATAAATAAATAAAAAAAATGTTAGATTTTGAAAATTTTTACCTCAGCTAATGGTGCTTTCCTCAAGCTTTGCAAGGATGCTGAGGTTCCCTAAAAGCCAGAGGAAAAGCAAAAACTTTCTTTTATTTTCAGTATTTCAAGCATTTTGTTTGTTAATGGGGACTCAGGACCTTTGCACTGAGATGTATCACCACCCCCCCCCCCTCCATTTTTGAGACAGGGTCTTACTAAATTGCTAAATTGCCCAGGCTGGATTCAAACTTGCAGTCCTCAGCCTCTCAGGATGCTGGTACCATAGGCATGCACCCTATGTCTAGATATAGTCCAGATTTTTAAGGCTTCTTTTATTTTGCTTTTATATCCAGTCTGTTATTCTCCATTTGTAAGGTCAGTGTCAGGTTTTCTACCCAGCAAGGATTTAGGAAATGCATATGGAGAGTGCCTCACATTTAACCTATGTTTGAAGTCTATTCAGGTTGAGACTCTATCTTTGTACCAGAGGCTCAAAGTAATAGGTTGGCTGCAAGAGTAGATCAGACTATCTCACAGTCCTGGTGGTTAATTATTACCTAGGGTGATCGAGGAAACTGGGTTTAATTAGCAAGTTAAACACTGCCAGTTTTCTTGTTTCCCAAAGTGGTTTCTATATCCTGGGAAAACAGAATCTTCGCTCTGAGCACATTTCAGAAGCACTGAAAATGACAGTCAAAGTCATCTCCTCTTGGGAAAGGCCATAGTCACCTCCTTGTACCCAACAGCAGTGCCCCGAGCCTCCTGGATGAATTTGCTCTGCTACAGCAGTTCATCTGAGACAAAAGGCCTGCTTCTCACGAAAGAGCATCTGCATTTAACCACGCCGTGGTGCTCGCAGCTGCTCTCATTTATGAAGGCTGGGCACCCGCCCTCAGGGAGCAAGTCGGCCCTGGGGCTCCAGCACTGGATGCTGGTTTCAAATACTCAGCTTTGTGCCAGTCAAAGGTGTATTTCCTACCTTCAGCATGGTTAATTAAGTGCCAATATTAGCATTCCTTCGAAGGAGGACCTGGGACTAGATGATTCCTCAGTGGTCCTGTTTGGAAACCATGTGACATGGAGCCAACAGTCCAGTCATCCATTAAGAGGACTTCAACAGCTCTGTGTGTGTGTGTGTGTGTGTGTGTGTGTGTGTGTGTGTTTTGTGGTACCAGGTACCAAACTCATGGCCTTGAGCTTTCAGGGAGGCGCAGTGCCACTGAGCTAAATCCCCAGGCCATACCAAGAGGACTGCAGTCCAGGGGGTGACAGTAACCACCAGCCTCGCCCACCGACCTAAGCAGTACTTACCCCTCCCTAATCAACAACATAGCTTGAATTCTTCTTGGACATCTATAAGGTATCAGCCACTACTCTGCACAGGAGTATAGATCCTACATTCCAGGAACACCCGGGTGGTCTTAAACAATATGCCTTTGGCAAAATAAACAAGGGTTAGCAAAGGGATGGAAAAACTCTTGGCCAGTGCTGGGAATCAAACATGCTAGGCGAGTGCTCTACTGCTGAGTTATATGCCAGCCCTTAAAACATAATTTTCTATTTCTATAAATTAAGTAAAACATTCTTATATAAACAGAAGTAGTGACAGTTCTAGGAGGTGGCATGGTAAGTAAAGTAGGTACTTTCGGGAGAAGATATAGGGGCTGTAGCTGGGGTCAGAGTTAGAGGGGGTTCTTGCTTTACTTATATATTTTTGTCCCCCCCACCCCCGGATTGAACTCAGGACCTTGTGCTGGCGAGGCAGGCACAGTGCCACTGAGCTAAAGCCCTGGCTCACTTATATTGTTTGTAAGCAAGTAATATATCTGTACTGGTAAAATTTAAAAGAAAAATTCTAAGCAACGAGTCTATTTTGGAGTATAAATGATTGCTATATTTTGAAGAGTGGGCTATAAAATTTGAATGTCTGTATTATTCCTTTGAAGTAAGAATTCAAAGACCTATGGAATTGAGTCGCCAGCCACTGATGGATTTACTGGATGACATGATAAACTCTTACACTGGGGGTATGGTAAGTCTGGGCCTCAGTTTCCTTATCTGTGAGACAGGCACAGACTCTAGGAGCCATCACCATTTGCAAAGCTCCTCCCCTGGGTTTGGCGTCCACTGCTCCTTCTTTCTAGGACGACGCCAAGCTTGCCTTCCTTGAACCTACAGCCCAGTTCTGATGGCTTTGCATCTGAGAAGCCATTTCAATATGAGGCTCAGGTACAATACTTGAACCCATGCCAAGCAGAGAGGGGCTTTCTAGATTGTTCTGGAATACATATACTCCTGCCTCTCATGCTCCCTGCCGAGCCTGGCACAGTGCCATACTGAGGGTGTGCGGTGAGTACAGATACTGTTTTCTCCTGTGCAGCATGGAAAGGTGTCTTAGAGCCTCTTCCCATCACACACTGAGCTCAGATCAACCACCTGGCTGTGCTCGTCAGACATTTGAGAGCATTCAGGAGCCAGGAAGAAAAGCCTGGGGCTGGCTGAGCTCCCTGTATTCCAGGGAGAAAATATTCAGTTGATTATCAATCCAGAGTTAGCACAGCAGTAGATATTAGTGCTATAAAAACCAGGAGCACCTTTCACTTCAGCCAGTGAGAAACACAGGAAGAAAAGAGCAATTGGCTGTGATGTAGATGCAAAACATGTTAATACATACAGGAGTAATTTACAGTACACTTGTCCGGCGGCTACTCTGCCTTGTGAGGAGAGAATATAATCCACATGAGGATGCCAAGAAGTGACTCTGCACTCAGTTCAGTCAGTAGCTCAAGTGGTGACAGCACAATGCTAAGTCACTGTCCCCAAGTCTTAGCTGCCTCTGCTGAGGGGAGGTTCCTGAGGATACTGGAAGAGTCATCAAGACGAAATGTGTATTAATCTAAAATAGGCATAATCCTGGGTCTGACTGGGGATATGTACCAACACTTGCATCAAAAATGTTTATGAGGGCTGGAGATTTAGGTCAGTGGTTCTGGAGGCTTCCTAGCAAGTGCAAGGGCCCAAGTTCGATCCCTGGTAACCACATACAACAATGTTGGACATAGTGACTCACACCTGCAATCCCTGCACTCAGGAGGCAGGAGGATTGCTGTGAGTTCAAGGCTGAGCTCAGGGCCAGCCTGAACTACAAAGTGAGACTCTGTCTCAAAAAAAAAAATTATGCTATTGTGTTATTATAAGAAAAATGGAAATAATTCAAAATGATCATCACTAGGGTATTAATAAAAATAACTGCTTGAGCCCCATGTAATGGAATATCAAGCAATCACCTAAAAAGGGGGACCTATATCTATGAAACAAGTGTGTGGTAGATTCCAGTTATGAAAACTATATAATACACATTTGGGGAATTCTTGAGGATTAAAAAAGAGAACCACCCAGAAATTATCTAGATTAATGGTTTTTCTCCTTAGATCTTTTCCATGGTGAACAAATGTCATGCTTGTTCCAATGAAGCATCACTTCAAAACGAAGAGTTCCCTAAAGCACATTCTCAGGAAATATCTCTTATGCTTAGAAGTAAGGTTCATTTCAACGGACTTTACAGCCTCCACGGAGATATTGCACAAGACTCATAGCTCTAAGCAAGTTTATCTTCTGGCTGCTAAAACCGAAACACATCATATTTACATGTAAATATGCTGGCTCTGTAGAGAGGAGTTGAGTAGGAATGCCTGGACTGTCTGAGTTTGCATGGAATAGTAGCCATGATTACTTTATTACTTTCTTGACTCTCACGTTTCAAAGTATGCTAAGGTATGTTCAAAGTTGAGACGGTTACTCTCCTCTACCAGTTTTTAAGGAGAAAATTTGGAAGTGTGCATACATTTGATGGTGAATTCATAAGCGGAAGAATAAAACTGGAATTTTAAAAAGGCAAAAGTTTTCAAAAGGCTGGGGTGTAGCTCAGCAGTAGAGAGTGGTTAGCCTGCAGGAGGCCTTGGGTTCAATCCCAGGCCCCGAAAAAATCCTGTCTATCATTATCTAAAGAGACTTTTCGCCAGTAACATGTTAGATTTCCTGTTTCTAAGGGAAAGCAATCGTGCTCTTTATCCTGTACATTTGATCTTTTCCATTCATGTTTTGCCTTTGCTGGATGAGTCACAAGCAGGAGACCAACACAAAGCCCAACCTGAATGTCACAGAGATCCTCAGTGTTTATCTTTAGATATGGAATGTTTATACAGCTTTCCCAAACTTCGAGCTTCTCCCCATAGTATGAGTCTCTGGAATTCTCACACTGCTGTTAGATTTACAGGCTCCATGTAACTTGCATTGCAAATCCTGTCTAGAAAGTCCACAATAACAGTTCCTTTAATTGGCTCAGTCAGCTGATATTTGGGAAAAAGTTTTGATTTAGCTTACTCCCTAGGATGGTATTGGGCATTTATCATGTGTCCTAGAAACTGGCTGTGTATCATATAAACTACTTCGTTGGGAACACTTATTTTTTTAGCAAGTAAATGTATTTTTATTTTCCTACATAATCAAATGACTTTTGCTGAATGAGTACATTTTGTAACATAAAGGTTATAATCTAAAATTTGGCCAACTTTATTATGAGTAATCCTATTTTTAAAAACATGAACACTTTTTAGTTTTCTTAAAATAACCCAACTGTATATACTTTATAACTGCTTTGCTCTCAAAAGGTATACTTGTCTTGAAAGATGAATTTTTTTTCTATAATATCTCAAAGACAAAGGTTTGTTTTTGGTTTGTTTTAGGTCTTCTTTCAAATAGAAGTATCTCCTATGAAATTTACTAATTCAAAATGTTTGCTCAAAATATTCAACTTATAGCGCATGCCATTTCTATTTTAAGGAAACAGTCACTTTATTTGATGACCCATTTAGCCGAGTCTGAGACCAGTTAAAGACAAATGTCTGGAAAAAGGCTGCAGTGGAAGGAATGTCACAGGGGATCAGGCTTCCTCTCATCCTGCTGTGGCGCTTCCCCGAGGAATCCTGGCTAACTCAGCCTCAGTACTCACCACAGAATGAGGGGAAAGGTCTAGGGAACCCTTCAGATCTCTTGCATTCTGGCATTTCTTAGACCTTTCTCCTGGGTAAGAGGGGGAAAAAATCATCACATGTGGAAGCTGATGCTGCACTTTTCTAAGAATCTGCCCAGTTGCATTTAGAACTTTTCTGATTGTATTTTAGATCTTTTTCCATCAAGGGAATATCTTCAACTGGTAAATCTTCAGTTCATAGATTTCAAGGTTTCACTTACACACACACATACACAGTTTCATGTGCTGTGTCAAAGCCTGTGCTGTAAGAAGTAACAGCACTAAACAAAGTAACCACTAAGGAGAGATGTCATCTTGGTGCCAGGGCGGGATGTGGGGGTGGACTCTGGCCCAGCTGGGAATCCATACTGAACTGGCTGCCATCTAGTGAATGTGGGATAAACGCAACCCCTTTCTCCCCCTCAGACTTTGGTGTTTGCCATCAGGAAGCCCCGATGCGCGGGAGCTGCGTCAGGTGCGGCCCAGTCCTGGAATATCCCTGCTAAAGGGCACAGACCGTATGTGAGACGTGGGAGGTGCTGTGGGAGAGCGGGTCTGAGAGGGAAAGTCCTGCTTATGTGGCTTTATGTCGCAGGAAGGAAAAAAGAAAATCGCTTTGCCTTTACAAAGAGAAAAGCGGCAGCAGGAGTTGGGGGACAATCAAAGAACAGATAGGAGATGGTCTTCTGGTGAAGGCGGAAAGCCTCAGAGCTCGGGCAGAAAATGCCTTGGGCCACTACAGTCCCACGTTAGGGCAGGGAAAGACTTCTGGGCAGCACTGTCAAGAGTGTGAAAAGGGGGCTGGGGAATTAGCTGAGTGGTTCCAGTGCAAGGACCCGGGTTCGATCCCCGGTATCCACATACCATACTGGGTGTGGAGACTCACCCCGGCAGCAACCAGTACCACATACCACAGTGCCGGGCGTGGGGGCTCACACCTGTAATCCCAGCACTCGGGAGGCAGAGGCAGGAGGATTGCTGTGATGTGAGTTGGAGGCTGAGCTCAGGGCCAGCCTGAACTATAAAAAGCGAGAGCCTATCTTAAAAAATAGAAAAAAAAAGTGTGAAAAGGGGGTGCTCTTTCTAGTCAAGCTTGTTTTTCAGGGACACAGGGAGGAAACGGAAGGTGTGCGGGGTGTGTGCACACAGGAGAGGCTGACTGACCTGGTTTAATAGTGAACTGAGAAGCCTGAATGTTATGTCTGTATAAATTTTACATGAAGCTTTATGTGTAAATCTAAGCCTTTGCATTCTAAGTGTTTTCAAATGTGTCTAACATTACGGACAGGAAAGGCCTCCTTCCCCTTGCTCCATGAGCTCTGCTTAGTCAGCGTCCCTGGTCCTGTGGAAGGCTGAGACCTCCCCACCGCCCATGGGGAGAAGCTCAGCCTAATTCTTGGCCAAGTGACTTGGTGAAGAGCGACAGCCTGGGCAACTCGAACCCACGTGGCAGGACTCGAGGGAGAAAGATCACCCGAGTTCAAGGCCATCTCGAGCTCCACATGAGTACAAGGTCAGGGTGAAAGACACAGCAGGACCCTGCCCCAGAACAAAAACACACCCACAAGAAGCAGACGGCAGATGGAGCGGCCCAGTGTGCAAGGAAGAGAGGGAAGGGAAGGGAGGGAAGGGGCAAGAGCGCGAGCGGCTGCCCGAGCTTCAGGACGAGCTTCCACAGAGGGGAAAGCCCTTTTAATGAAGCTGCAGGACGCGGTAGCTGGAGGGCGGCGAGAAAAAGACTTTTTCAATCTTTAGCCTCCATTCCCATTTGACAGCTCTGCTGAGATAAAGGCTGGAATTGCCAGTAGTACTTTGACGGGGCTGAACCTCTGGTGACAGCTCTGTGCTGCAGCCGAGGCAAGTTTAGTTCAGTAATGGACCGTCGGGAGCCACTGTATGGCGCTCGCTCGGGGTGGGTCCTGCGAGGGCCTGCCCGCGTCTGAGCGCTCGCTCCGTGAATTCAGGGCTCCACCTGGTTAGAGACCCAGTTCATCCTCCAACTGACAAGGCAGAACTTCAGAGAAAGGGTCTGGGTTAGGCTAGGGAAGCCTTCAGAGGCTTCTGTAAGGAAAGGATTTGGGGAACAGATGGCGACGGGGCTGCAGGGCGGGTGGAGCTACAGGATCGGAGCGGACGCACGTGTTGCGCGATGACGTCATCATGACACGTGCCACGCACTTCGGTGCCCCGCTCTTATCACATGATGTAGCTCAGTAACCCTGAAGGAGGAGCGATGCCTGCACCAGCGTTTTCCAGCTGAGGGAGATGAAGAGCTAGGATACAGAGTGAATTACCTGAGGTCACGCAGGGGACAAACCAGGGTTGGCCCTCATCACCTAGCCCTCGGTCCTTGTCCCCATTCTGAGGAAGAGAGGATTGCAGTGGGCTGGAGGTGATTTGGGGTTCCAAGGGTACTAACAGGGGTGTTAGTGCAGCTGCTGCAAGAGAAATCGAAATCTCTGACTTAAACCAGGCGTCCGCTTTTCCCTCAGCTAACAACTGTAAGCCTTCGGTCGGCCCGGGGCAGGCACACACAGTGTGACCTGGGGCCTCCTCAGGCTCCACCACTGCTACCTGTCCCCTGCTCTACGTCTTAGAAAGAGGTTGGGGACATCAGCCAGCAGACCGGACAGGGTCTGGGTGACCGCGGAGCACTAGTGTCCCAAGGGCCCTGCCGAGTGTCACAGCTGGCATGTCTCACGACAGAAAGTCACAGTTCCCCAACAGGTTGAGGCTGGCATGGCCCGGATGGCTTTCTTTCCCCCAAAGGGCCCCAGCTGCGTCCCCTTTCTCCTGCTGGCCCCTCACTAGCATTGGCAACCAAGGACAGAAGTTCCTTCTAGTGTCACCTGTGTATCAAGTGTAATTATAATGAACCATATTCCAAGTTGGTTTCAGAGGAAATAAAAGCCAACAGAGAGGTATTAATTTCCTATGGCTGCTGTAACCAATGAAGGGCTTAAAACATCCCAAACAGAACTTACAGTTTTGCAGAAATTCAACGCGGGTGTCAGCAGGCTGGAGTCGAGGCTGGCTCTGTTGTTCTGAAAGCTTGGGGTGAGGGGAGCCCTCCGCTGAGTTTCCAGCTTCTAGGCCCCTCATCCTTTGGAAGTGGAAGCATCAGCCCACACTGACTCGCACTCCTCGACCTCCTACTTCTACTTGAGTGACCCTGTGATTGCACTGGGCGGCGCAGCACCACGTGCTGGGCTGATCTCATCTCCAGAGCTGTTAACAACCCCACCTGTGACTCTCTCTGATCCTCCTTGCCATGTACTTAACACATCCATGGGTTCTGGAGATCGGCATGGACATCTTTTGGAGGCTACTCTGCCTGCCATAGAAGCTGAATGGCCCCAGAAATGCTGTCTTCTGGACATGCACATATGTCTTGTTTAATCCTGCTGGTCCGAATTTAGCTAATAGTCACAGAACTGCAAGGGAGTTTGCGATACAGCCTCGTTAGCGAGGCAGCTACATGGGCAGCTAAAAGAGGGAGGCTTCTGTTACCGAAGGGAAGATGGTAGCGGACAGCAGTTCACAGCTTGTTCCCTGCCAGGCCCACAAGTCTCGCCAGGATCTGCTTTTGCATTTCCACCATTTTGGATCGTGGTGCCTAATTTCCCCAAATGGTCTAACCTGGAGCTGAGCTGCCCTGGTTTCTAATGTAAGAGGGCTGGATTGCCTTCTTCACGGGGCACAGCAGCTGCCTCGTGGACAGCTTGTTTCCCGATGTTTCTGATTTCCTGATGGGACTAGCTGGGTCTCCAGGGCTTCCTACACTTCCCGGGCCCTCACTACCTCTGACTCCACATCCCCCTGATGCCATCCCACCCCATGCTCGGGGTCTCAGATCCTGCTGCCTGCCACTATAGCTTGCCAGTCTCAGTGACCACAGACCTGGCCCATTTCACACTCCCTCCTGCACCTGCTCTGAGATGCTCCAAATGCAGCACAGACTTCTCCATGTTAGTCCCTCACACGCCTCCCCAAAACTCCCAGTGTTGGGTGGATGTGGTTTTTCAGCTAAGTCAGATTTAAGCAATTAATAGAACAATTATAAAACAAGTACAGGAAATGTTTGCCTGCTGAAACATTTAAATACTTCATAGAATTACATTGTATCTTTTCATCATATCCACAACACTATTCACCATATTTAGGGGTTTTAGCTTTGTTACTCTGAAAAAATATCCAAAATCATCAACTTAAGATGGGAAACCTTTGTTTTGGTTCAGTTTAACCTAGTTTTGGTTCATAGCAGCTTAACCTTTTGCTTTGTATATCATGGGGCGAGTGGCTAAGGAAGCCTGGCCACCTCCTGACTGCCAGGAAGCAAAAAGAAAACTGGACGGGGTGGGATCCCAGTATCCCCTTCTAGAGCTTGACCCCAATAACCTCATTTCCTCCCAGTAGGCCCCGCCTCTTAAAGGTACCACCATCTCCTGAAAGATCCATGGCTGGGATGGGCCTTTAATACATAGGCCTTGCTTCTGCGAAATGCTTTACATCTTTACATACTTTACACATTTAATATTTTTGTTTGTTTGTTTTTAGCTACTCACATCAAATCCTCTTTCTTACCTGAGAGGTGGAACTATGCCTTCTGCAGCGAAAGGAGGCAGAGAATCCTGTAGGCAAAATACGTGGATCGGAAAGCAAGACTGGAAATGCTTGGAACGCTGCTCGCGGTTTTATTCAAGTGCTTTAGCAGCAGACTTGTACTTCCTGTGCCTGTGACCCTGGGCACTGGTCTGTAGGGAAGTGTGTCTTCACTAGATCGCATTACATTGCTCCTGTTGAACTGGAATACACAGGGAGATTCAGCTATTTCTGGCTTCATGTTTTCTAGGATAAACAGGCAGGAAGAAAAGGGGATGATAATGCTGACAGGAGTAACTGATCCAGGCTCTTGCAAGGAAACAGAGCTGCACAGCCGCATCGCTCTCCGCATCTGAGGGAAAATATAACACCAGAGCTGCCCTCGCCTCGAGCACACAAAGGCTCAGAATCCTCCGGAAAGAGTTTGGGTCACGGGACCTGGTAAAGTGATGCTCAGAAGGCAGGAGGAAGATGTAATGCGCGGTAAAGACAGTAGACTACATCCCAGCAGCGGCTCTTGAGGAAAAATAGGAGTAAAGTCTGTAGCCTCAGTCTCTGTCCCTCAGTGTCACGGTTCCGATCTAGAATCCCTCCCTAATTCTCACATGTGGAAAGATTCTTTGGACTCTCCACCGAATCAAGAGGTGGAGCCTGGTTTGTGGGTCACAGGGACGTGACCCGGAAGGGGATGTTCCCCTCCTGGCTGCTACATCTCTCTCTGCTTCCGGGGCCACCGGGAGGTGAGCAGCTGTCCGCACATGTGCCCAGCCAGACCCTTCTGTCTGCCTCAGAGCCAGCCAGTCAGCACTGAAGTGCGAACCAAGAGAAACCTCTCCACCGTTAGGTTGTGGGTGTTGAGTATTACGTCCAGTGACAAGAATGAGACAAAGACATTCAGTATGCTGCCTTGAGTGTGTTTTTATTTTTAATGATATTGGCTTTTATCTCCTTCTTCCCTCACTTTTCTATACGTCCTGGTGTTTGTTGGTGGTTGGCTCAGTGATTCTGATGATATGGCGCATTATATCCAGGAAGGCCCCCTGAAGTACGGAAGGAAGGAAGTCCAGCTGGAGATGCAGCCCCAGGGCTGGCGCTTACACTGAGGGGTGAGACCCTAGGCTGGTTTCCTGGAAGGTGGGGAAGCTGCGCTTTCAAATGGCTACGTATTTAGTTTTTTAATTTATTTACATTTTTAATATAAAGAGTGAATTATCCATACAGCTTTCCCTCCATATTAAGATTAGTTTCTGAATTTTTTTTTTTTTTTTTTTTTTTAGGTTTTTTGAGACAGGATTTCGCTTTGTAGTTCAGGCTAGCCCTGAGCTCAGCCTCCAATTCACATCACAGCAATCCTCCTGCCTCTGCCTCCCGAGTGCTGGGATTACAGGCGTGAGCCACCACGCCCGGCACTGTGGTATGTGGTACTGGTTGTTGCTGGGGTGAGTCTCCATGCCCAGTGTGGTATGTGGTTACAGGGGATCGAACCCGGGTCCTTGCGCTTGCAAGACAGGCGCTGGAACTACTACACTAAATCCCCAGCCCTAGTTTCTGAATTTTTAAGACAATTTAAGCTTTTTTAAAACACCTGACTTTAGAAAGCACACCCAGGTATCACCACACAGCACACCACTATTCCCCAGCCTCCCCACGCTGCTCTCTCCCGTGGTTCCTAGCATGACTGCACATTTTCCGACTCTGCCAAACTGCTTGTCTTCCTAGAACTCTGTACCTTCCACCATTCCCAGATCCTCTGACCGTGTGGAAAGGAAGAACAATCAAATACTGTTTTAACAAAACACCCTGTTTGTAAATTGTCTATCATGTATGTAGTCGAAAGTCACATTGCAGCAAAGAACTTCAACTCTGGGAGTTTGCGATGTAGCTATTTTTTCACTGCCTGGGCCATGTTATCTGTGGGTCATTTTATGTACCATTCATTGTGGAGGTTTGTAGAAATCTCAAGCCTGGAGTCTTGCAGTTGTATACATCAAAGGAAATGTCTGGTGTGGTCCTTTTCCCACAGAAAAGCTTCCTTCTCTTTTTTAGAATCTGCAGGAAGTAGATTACATGATTTTCTCTAAAAACATACATTTTAACAAGTCTTGTATTTATGTACAACCTTGAAGTCCTTTGTTGAATATCTAATGATTCAGTTCTTCGCAGAAATAGCTTCATTCTGTCCTTCTCTTTTCTGTGTCAGTGGTGATCTACGTTATTTTTTAATTTTAAAATGTGGGGCCATAAGTTTGAATCATTTCTACTTAAATGGACAGACCTTGAGGATATCCTCATAAGTGAAATAAATAGGTCACAGATAGGTACATATCGCATCTTTTCTCTGGTATGAGAAAATGAAGATGTAAATGAGTCCTAGCATTGTATGTTATATATTGTGAAATAGAAAATGCTCAATGTAAAATAAGGTGAAAGGGGACAATGTTGAGATTGTAACAAAAAAGTAAGGAAACAA
>PVIR01000072.1:231684-245859 GCA_004026965.1 Petromus typicus | reverse complement strand
CGTGTATATTTAATGTACCAACAAAGATAATTAAAAAAAAATGTGGGGCCAAACTCCCTTAAAATAATCCCTCTAAAGACCAACATACATTATCAGGAATAACATGAGACAACTAATCTTTTATATTAAAAGGTTAAGAACCTGATTGCTAGATTTAAAAACAAGCAGATATTATAGAAAAATACAAGTTATGAAAAGTTTAGTACTTATCTTTGAATATTGTTCAGATATCATTTGGGGAAAATAAATTTCTCTGGCGGACGGAAAGAGTGTGTAGGAAGTGGATGTAAGCACAAGCCCTATTTTCAATTTTATAGATTTTAGTCAGAATAGAAGAAGAGTTTTACAAATAAAAGCTAATTCAAATAAATGGAAAGCACAGGACAATCCAGTGCTTTCTTTACATCTTTACATGCCATCCATATTTATTCTTTCCCAGTATTAGAGATCTTGATTTAAATGTTTAGGTTCAAAGGACTGAAAGGATTATTAGTAAGTAGAGGACATATTTACATTTTCCCTTGCCACATACACTAAGAACATTTAAATTATAAAAGAGAACAGGCAAGAGGGAGGGCTTCTGAAATCGAGGCATCTTTTTGCTTCCCTCTTCCCATTGTGAAAAAGTGCTGGCCGTGCCCTTTCTCTACGCAGTTCCTTGCTCCGGCCGCACTGGACAGGTCTGCAGCAAGGAGAGGGTGGAAGGGAAAGGGGGGGGGCCACCTCTGGATCTTGCCAGGTCAGCACAGCTGTGGGATTTGTCCCAGACACACATGCACAGCCTGTGTGCTGCAGGTCTGCCTATGGTAGCAAGTAGCACATTTATTTTCTTTCTCAAACATTTCGGTTTTTAATGGCAATGACTTGGTCGTCTAATTGTTTCAATTGATCAGCTTTTTCTTGTCTATTTAGGTTCCCATCTTGGATCTTCTTTTCTAAATCTGGAGAAATGATCTACATGTAGATGATCCTCTTAGACATCCACATTATACTGAACACAGGGATCTGTGCATCTCCCAGGGATATTTTTAGTTTTGTGCTTTGATATCATGGATAAAACATTTCTTTTCACCAGACTTCTCCAGATTTTCACATAACTCAGAGGAAGCTGCTGTTTTCACCTAAAAAATTTTATATCTAAAGGCATTTAAAAATGTAATGCTGTACCTTGTTAGAATTTATTAGATATGAAAAGACACATAGGAGCCTTGATAGGATATGAAGTATTACATCTCTAAAAGTTTGTTCTTGAATATTTAGGTTTTTTTTTTTTTTTTTTGAGACAGGGTCTCGCTTTTGTGGTTCAGGCTGGCCCTGAGCTCAGCCTCCAACTCACATCGCAATCCTCCTGCCTCTGACTCCCGAGTGCTGGGATTACAGGCGTGAGCCACCACGCCCGGCACTGTGGTATGTGGTACTGATTGCTGCTGGGTGTGGGTCCACACCCAGTATTGTTATGTGGTTACCGGGGAATCGAACCCGGGCCCTTGCGCTTGCAAGACAGACGCCAGAACCACTGAGCTAACTCCCCGGCCCTGTTCTTGAATATTTAACTTCATTTAGAACACGTGCTATTCACTCTGTAGTTTCCCAGTTTCTCAGGAAAGAATACTGACATTCTAATTTCTTCATTCTTATTCCTCTTGGACATCAGTGTGCTGAACAGTGAAAGCTGAAGCACAGCCTGTCTTTGGTTTCACTCATCTACCCAACCATTCATTGAGCTACTAACCCATCCACCCCTCCATCCACCCACCCATTTATTCATTTTTCATCTCATAAATACCTTGTAATTCCTTTAAGAAGAAGTCCACGGAAACATGAGCTGAAGAGAAGTAGAAAGGTGTAGGTAAAAAAATTAAAAGAGGACTGAGGATTTAGCTCAGTGGTTCTGGCACCTGTTTTGCAAGCACAAAGGCCCAGGTTCGATCCCCGGTAACCACATACCATACTGGGTGTGGAGACTCACGCCCAGCAGCAACCAGTACCACATACCACAGTGCCGGGCGTGGTGGCTCATGCCTGTAATCCCAGCACTCTGGAGGCAGAGGCAGGAGGATTGCTGTGATGTGAGTTGGAGGCTGAGCTCAGGGCCAGCCTGAACCACAAAGTGAGACCCTGCTTAAAAAAAAAAAAAAAAAAAATAGATCTTCAAGAAAAAGAAAGTAAATGTCCAACTTCACCCAGGTGACAGGTGTGTCCTGGGTGGATGTGAATGAGTGTGCAGTCTGGAGGGGAGGCTGCAGTGCTGGACAGTTCAAGTTGTCTTTTGAGCATATTAACTGGTGATGTTTGATAAGGAGAAAGGAAGAGTCAAGGCTTATGACACGGCTGTTTTCAAGTGTCTGCAAGACCAGCTTGGAAAAGCAGAACAAATACCAGCATCCCGAGGGACGAAACAAAGGCCGCTGATGAGCGCTGGATGAGGGAACGTTCTGTCTGACTAGAAAGCGGAACTTTCCAGCAGTCACAGCTATGCAAAGGCTAAAGAGCTGCTGTGGGAGGTGGTGAGTGTTCTGCCACCAGAGCTCCAGTGGAGGCCATTCGGGGCTGACAACAGGAATCACACTGGGAGTGTATTTGAATCAAAAGGGGGAAAAGACCCCGAGTTGCCACCCAGTAAGTAATATGATCAAGCCGGCTACTTCTCATTTCCCACGGACCCCGAGGCCAGCGTCGCCTGGCCCCCTTGCCGTCTGGCTTTCCTTACCCGTGGCTGGTGGGACGGGTTGCCTCCCTGATAGAGGTGGGGGTGCGGCAGGGTGGGGTCCTCTCCATCCCTGTTCAGCACAGGCTTCTAGCAGGTCTTTAGTCTCTGGGCTCCGGGTCCTGTGGGGGCCTCAGGGCCCTGGTGGACAGAAGACAAAAGTTACCCAATTTTGTCCTTGACAAATTCTGATTGATTGGGCCGCCGTGTATTCTAGATGGAGGGCAGAGTGAAGATGAGAAGGAGAAGTAGCGTGGACACCCTGCAGCTGGTTAGAGAGGCAGGAGGGAGACGGGTAGTGGCACGGGCCTAGAAACCTGGCTATCAGGGGCTGAGGGAAGAGATCTAAGTGCTGCTCTGGACAGACAAGACTTGAGAAAGGACCGTGGATGGAGTTTGGTGGCAGAGGCGGTGGTGAGGGAGGAAGGGAAGAAGGAAGCCAGGCAGAAGCGCGAGTGTGAAGGCCTCTCTGGACTACAGTGGATGCTGGGGCCAAGCTGGGAGGGCAGGCAGAGCCAGACTGGTGCCAGCACAGGGTGGAAGCAGGCTGGGCCAGCAGGGAGCCTCTTCCTCAACATCCCTTCTCAGCTCTGGGTCAGTGGAAATTTTACGAAGCACATTAGGAACCCAAAGTGAGAGGACAGACTAGTTTCAAAACACTAACATTTGCTTTTGTCTAAGTCTCTGTGTCAATACAGCCAACCAGATTCCCTGCTAGAAGCGCCGACAGGTTCTTTCAACCACTCGCATGAGTGGGCCATTTCCCACAGCAGTTGAATTAACTCGCTCTGATGTCTGTAACTCGAGCTGTTCTCTCGGGAGGTGACTTAATTTGTGCTTTCTTTATAGGTCACATGATTGAATTAGAGTGAGAGGCAAATCCCTACAACACAGACAAACAGGGTGAGCGGTGGAAGCAGGACTAGGGAAAGCTCCCCTGATGGACGCCAGTAAGCTGGTCAGCGAGGAAACTCTCACACAGGACTCGGAGGGGCCTCTGCGCTCTGCGGCGCCGGCCCGGCCCTGCCCAGGGTCCGTCCTGCACGTCAGGGGCCCGGAATGGCCACCGCGACTCGGTACTGAAGAACATGCAGAAAAACGACACAAAAACCTGGCGCACAGGTCACAGAGGCTCTGGGGACACCAACCTCCCCGGGACCTTCAGAGTGGTGACAACTGACCCCACCCCCACCCGCGGGGGGGGGGCCTGCCCACTGGCCTTGGTCCCTTTGCCACTGGGCTGGCAGCGTGGTGAGTCCGCCCTACGGCGCTGGGGGGCGCTCTGCCCAGTCCACCTTATTTTTCTTTTCCTTAGTTTTCAGCGTGGTTTTGATTTAAAGATAAGAAAGGAAATGTCCCTTTATATCCTTCACAGAAAAAAGTCTCAAAAACCCTGGGTTTAAAGGAAAAGAAACAATGTTAACTTTTTCTATTGCATTTTAAAGATTATAATATATAAAAGCTATAACAAAATATTTTTATACCACAAAAGGGTTTAAAGGAAAACATGATCCAAAGAAGATGTACTACATAGATACACAATGGATTACTATGCAGCCACCAGAAAGGGTGAATTCTGGCCATTTTTAGGGAAATGGATGGATCTTGAGACCATAATGTTAAGTGAATTAAGTTAGATAAGAAGATTAAATGTTGTATGGTTGAGCTTATATGAGAAACCAAAATATAAATAAATTTAAGAATAAAATGGTCAACCATGGTGTCACAGGCCTATAACGTCAGCACTCAAGAGGCTGAGGCAGGAGTGTTGCCATGAGTTCAAGGCCAGCCTGAACCATACAGTGACACCATCTCCAAAGCAAGAGTAAAATAAAGGTGAGATCGTGGGATACAGGGACACGGACTTTTTGGAGTTAGGGGAGGAGAACAGAGGAAGGAGAGGATCAGGGACTGAAAACAATCAAGATATTACATATATGCCTCAATCCCCCAACTGAAAACAGTTATTATGATCATGAACACGTATCAGTCCAGTGAATTTATGAAAAAGAAAACACAACAAACATCACTGTACTCCAGCCAGTTGGGGAATGAGCTGCTGAAGGAACTCATCCACGCACCCCTCCCAGATAGACGCAGCCATCACACAGAACCGAACTTGTCTAAGGTTGCTACTCCCCATACTCCAGTAGGGATTACACCAGATGCCATGTAGCCACCCTAAAAAATATATATTTAAAGTTCTTTAACCATATGCAACTATATACATACGCATTCTGCAACTTGATTTTTAAAATTCAGAATTATGCCCATGCAAGATGTCCACATTCATTTGCATATCTCTAGCTTATCCACTGTTACCATATTAAAGCATTCCAATGTTGAATATATAATTTTTTCTCATTCTCCAGTTGGTAATTCTCCTTTTTCCTCACATTTTATACTGTCTTTGCTTGAGTGACTATATTTGTCATATTAAAAGGACCTATTTAATCATTGTTAAAGTCTGACTGTTATCTCTCATTCATCAGTTAAGCTTTATGTTTACACCACTTTGATTTTCTTACACACAGTAAACATGTTCATTTTGTATTTTCTGACCAATGCTGGTCCGAGCCACAGTCCTCTGCATTCTGATTCTGTTGTTCTGAAGACTCCTATTCAAGGCAATTTCTTTCTTTCTGTGTTTGGAGGAAATGTGGGGGGAGCTGGTTTGGTTTTAAGACATTTCTCCACAGGGGACTTTTGTTTGCTACTGTCTGGGGACTCAGCAGCCCAGGGCCACTTTAAATGATGCTTTGAGCTTGAGTTTTTGGGGCCACCCACGTCGTATAAATTCTAGCCTGAGCCTTACATAGGAGCCAGCTTGTGATTAGGAATTCCTAGAAACTCCTCCTCTATGCAGGAGGTGTGTGTGTGTGTGTGTGTGTGTGTGTGTGTGTGTGTGTGAGATAGTTTACTGTCTCACTGTGGTTTCTGCATTTTAATTCCCTCCTTATATGGAGTCTGTTTTCTGTGTTAGAAATAGCTATCAATCCTCAAACCCAAAAGCTGTAACACAGCCGGGATGGGCTGTGCCCTCTGCTGCCAGGTCAGCACCTGATTAGTCTTTAGCACTGAGAATCGCCTCAGTTTCCTATGAAGTCAGCTGTACATTTAAAAAAAATCTAAATATACCAACATTTTCTACTAGGAAGGCTCCTTCAAGTATTGATCCACCATATTTTTAGATAAAAATGTCCCTCATATGTATGTAGGAGTTTTCTAGAGCAGGAGTCTTAGGACCATTGATCTTTATTTGCCAGCTTAATTGGACTAGGAAACACCTAGTAGATGTCACAGCACACTGGGCAGGTCACGAGGACCTGTCCCTGTGCCCTTCCCTCCCACCCCTGCTCCTGCGCTCTGCCCCTCTATCCTGCTCTTCCTACCCTGGGGCCAACTGGCCATGGCCTGAGTCTCCTGGACAGTGACCAAATGACCTCTCTTCCTTTAAGCTGTGGGTGTTGGGATTGTGTCTAGGAGCTGGCTGATGAGTTATTAAGTCTACATACATTTCTGGTAAAGACAGTTTTGTGCCCTCTGTGGTCCATAAACCTCTGTGCAACTATTGTACTCTGAGAGACTAACTGCAAAGCAGTCATCACTACAGGGCCGTGGCTGCGCTGGGCCAGCCCCTCTGTGGGAGTGTATCTCTAGAAGGGAGAAAGGGGGTCGCTTCCTTTCTGTGCTGCTCAGTGACCACAGTCTCATCCATCCAGCCTTTGGTTTCCTGGTGCACTGCATCCTGCTCTGCTGCATTCTGCTGCTGTTCTAGGATGCTGGTAGAGATCTACAAACACAGATCAGGACTGAAGAGTGAGTCACTTCGTCCCTGGAAAGAGAGGGACATGACTGAGGAGCCATGAGTCCTATTCTCTCCTCCAGCTCCTGCACCTCCATTCCCTGAGCCAGAACAGGGGTACCCTGTGGTACCTGGATCCGCCAAACTGAGGGAGAGCTCTTTCCAGTGAGATATCGCTTCAGTTTTGGAATATTCCAGCATAAACTTGTGCAACTTTAGTTATAAGAACCCTTGCAAATCTGAGTTGTAATCCTAATATCCTGCGAGTACTACAAAATTGAATCCAGCCAGGGCAACTTAGTAATTTAGTGAGACTGTATCTCAAAGTAAAGAATAAAAAGACACAGTCATGTAACGTCTCTGAGTCTGTTCCCCCCTTCACCTTGCCTAGGATGAACGATGCCCAAGAGGTGAATAAAGGTGAAATTCTGTCAACATTACTGTAACAACAGCACTGCATTGACATTAATATAGGACATGGATGAAGTGCTGGATCCCATTAAAATCTTAATTTATCCTCATAGGCACCCAGACAGACAGACAGACATACAAGCCAGCCGTGGTGGCGCAGACAACCACAGTGTGTCACTCTGCACACAATGCACTTCAGGTTCCTTTTGACAAGGATAGATAAATACCTGCAGTGCCTTCTTTCTTTTCTGTGTTATCTCATCTTTTGCGTCCCTCCGGCCTTGAGTGATTTGCGCACTTGCTGAGACTTGTCCAAGGCTCTGCCAAGGTTTAAGAGAACATCTGCTGTCTTCCTAAGGTAAGACATTAGCATATCAGATTAGATAAATATGCAATTATGCATTTGCTTCACCTGAGAGTCCACTCAACCAAAAACTTTCCTGCATTATTTACAAAGTCAATTTAAATTCCTCCTAACCAGGACAAAGTGCTGAAGTCTTTAAGAAACAGACGTACTGAAATGCCAGTAACACACGAACACATATGCATACCTATCTAAAAATACAGATTTTGCCTGGAATGATTCTTTGCTCATTAAAACTCTAGCCAGCGGACCCCAGCTTCCTAATTTCTCAGAGGTGTGTGACAGTCCATCTTATCTGGAGCAGGCTGGGGGTGAGGGAGGAGCTGAGAGAGGACCAAGGCCCGCACCACAGCCTGTGTTTATTCAGGGCTTTCAGACCCTGCTGACCTGCCTCGGGCAGGGGCCTGGTGGAGATTACAATCACAGCCCTGGTGCACACTGTTCTGCGGAAGGGGCCCACCTCAGGTCAGCATGCTCCAGATACCTACATCTCCGGGCTCCAAACTGCCTCGAGAAGGATGAGACAAGCCATGAGCAGCAGACAGACCTGTGCAGAGCTGGAGCCCACGTGCCCCGGAGCAGAACCGGCTGAAGACAAACCGCCCCTGCCGCACGAATCTGCCCGCCCCCACCCCGTCATTTCACTTCCGTAATATTTCCAGAGCTCTAGTGTGCCTTTTCCCATTTCTGCCACTATATATTTTAAAAATACGCATTTTTCTTTAGATTTGCAATGTATTTCTCATTATACCAAATTTAGATTGTACCAAAAACTGTAAAGAAAAAAAGGCACCAGCATTCCTTACTACCTTAGAAGATATTGGCATATTGAGCATTTTGTTCTAAATTCTTTTTTCTTTGCATGACTGCGCTCCTCCTGCCCATATAACATGTTTGTTACCTGCTTTGAAATAAACACAGCAGATTCCTTCCTCAACATCATTGTGCATAGCTGTATACTTGGCCTGCAGTTGCTCCACCTTCCTGATTTTCAATACTGAGGATGGACAGGGTTGGATTTTTGGTGCTTCTGGTTCACTTTGCTCGTGTCCCTGGGGGGAGGGCAGTGAGTGCAGGTTGCAGCTGGTGCCACACCCACCTCCATAGCATCCCCCTGTGTGCAGAAACACACACTTTGCCTTTTTGCTCGGCTAAGTCAAGTGCTAAAAAGGAATTAGCTCTGCTACTGTACGCACCACTTCACTCCGGTATTGTGCTGGGGCCAGTGTTCATTTCTTCTATTCCCCATCATCATATTTTTTTCTGTAGTCTTATTTTGAAATGTACATGTTCAAAGTACTCTTTATTATCATACCTCAAAAGTACCCAAAGTAGGTAAAGACGGGAAAACTACACCATGTTCTAGTCAGCCCTTGGAATAGTGGTGTGGAATTCCCCTGTGGTGTGTACTGGTACACCTGGTATGAAGGGGTCCTGGGGTGCTGGAAATATGTTTAGTCTGAGGAAAATGTACTCAAGTGCCCTGCACAGTGCTGCCCAACTTCCCGGCTCCTGGGGGCCACCTCAGGAGGGAGCTGAGCCTTCTGTGGACAGAGCTATTGAGGCTGGTCGTTCGCACACTGTAGCTCCCTGGGCCTTGGAGCATGTGGTCCATTACAGCAAGATGAGCACGTTACTACTGCACTTTTGCAGCCATCTCTGCCTTCTCCAAAAGCTTCTGGGCTCCGCCTCTCTCTGTGGTTGTCCTACCCTTCTGTGTCTGGTAGTTCTCACACAGTCGCATAAGTTTATGTATTTCTTCATGTTCATGGGTTAGATTTTGTGATGTTATTGGTAGGTGGATGTCAAGAACATGATCACATCTCTCCATATGTCCTCAGGAGGCATGTTTTCCTTTCAGACAAGAAGATGGGTTTTAGGTAATTTTGCTCCCTTAGCAAATGCTGGGTCTTGTACGTGGACTTGGTCACATGAACTTGCACTTGATAATGTGTCCCTAGAGAAGGGACCAGACTGTGTCTGTCCCATAGCTGCGTCTCCATCCTCAGTGTTCCCTATCCTGGGGAGAAATGATGCTTGTGGTGCTAAATATGTGCTAAACAAATGCTTGCTGGGAAAAAAAAAAGAAAAAGAAAAATTAAAGACTTGGACTCATATGTATATTCCATAAAATGTTCTCCAAATTCTATATTGTTCTTTATTGCATTCAAAAGCAATGAAAATATTAGATGCATTAAAATTCAAGGACAAAGTCGGGGGGGCAGGTTTTGAAGCGACACAAGTTCTGATCCTCCATGCTCACAGGTTTTGCTTATCTAACTGGTAACTTTTTCTGATGCTACCACTGAAAACCTGTACTGAGAAAGGAATGTGGCAACAGATTTAGAGTATCAAGTGAAGGACACATTATAAAGAACCCTTGAGATGCCTCTGTGGCCTACTTTTCACAAAATTAGAAGTGGTCTTCTGAAAACCGAAGTGGGAAAGTGGACCGTCACGTGGTGTAACGAGCACTGGCGCTGTGCAGCTCCTTCTGCAGGGCAGGCGAGAGGCGGGGCAGCCGTGGACCTGATCCTAGAGGGGCTGCGGGCAGGTGAGGAGGGAGCTGCTCTGTACAAACATGGGCAAAATGTTGTGGGTTTGGAGGAAGAACTACTCCGGGAAGCACTTCAAATGGGCTGACACTGGGCTTTGGAGGGCAGTAGGGACAACTTGTGGGGTGTGCAGAGAGGGAAGAGGCAGTGTAAGCTGAGGGGCCTGCTGAAGCCCACGCTCAGGCCCTTGCAGGAATCTGAGGACAGTGGTTTAGATAGCTTGGGAGTGGACAGCATAGGGCCCTACAACTCGGACTCTGCCTGGGGCTGTTGGGAAGACAAGCAAGATTTTTTCTATTTTGGATTTTCTTTCCCTCCGGCTCAGGCCCTCATGGAGGCTGGGAAGTATTCTACCACGGAGCTACACCCCCAGACCCCAGAGAAGGCTTTTAGCATTTTTGTGACACAACACAAGGATATTCTTTAGTCATGCTTTTTCCTTCAGGTATTTTGCTTACTACAAAAGGGACATTTCATTTTCCATAATGTTTCTGAAATAACAATAAGAACTTTTTTGGTAAATAAATTAAAACTGTATTTTAAACAGCATCAAAGCATTAGCTTTTAAAAGAAATAGTAACTTTTTCTAATTAAAAAAGTTCTAGTAAAAACTGAACTTAGTCATTTCATTTATAAAATTATTATCAGCGTTTACTACAAGATCATGGGTTGAGCTTTTACATGTAGAACTTTGAGGGGCAGAGACCCACACCCTTGTCTGGCAGGCATTCAGATTTCCAGGGAAGTGGTGAGATGTCAAGAGAGAGCTCAATGGAGGGCTCCGTCCAGCGGGAGGGTAATCTTACCTGGGCTTGATAGCCAGGACCTAGTCACCTACCTCTCAGGACCCTGGTCAGAAGGAAGTTTTTTCTCCTGCCTAGTATTTGTTTGCATTTCTTTTCTATCCAGTATTGAGGAATTAAACCCACAGCCTTCATACTAAGTTGTGTCCCCATCCCTATTTTATTTTGAGACAGAGTCTCACAGAGTCACTAATTTGCTCAGGCTGGGGTCAAACTTGTGATCCTCCTAGCTTTCCAGAATGCTAGGACTACAGGTGTGCCCCACTATTAAAATGTAAAAATATGTTAAAATGTAAAAATATAGACATTGATTGTTCTCTATTCCTCAGGTTAATTACCATGAACTTTTTAATAGAAATTTATTTGGCAGCATAATAAGGGTACAGGCTCTTTGACCAGTGAATTTGGTGAAAACAGTTCATGCTTTTCCTTCTCTACGAGGTACTAACATCCCTCCATTTTTATGCAGACAAGGGTGTGGGTCTCTGTCCCTCAAAGTTCTACATATAAAAGCTCAATCTATGATCTTGTAGACATGACAGCTTTGGTTTTGGATAGATTTTTCTCTGCTGAAATTGCTATAGTATTCTTTAATACAACCAATTCCAAGACTGGAATGTCCATCTGATACCAAACTAGCAAGCTTTGGAACAAACAAAATGTACCGTAAACTGGTTCCACTCTCATATAGTTTTACTGATTTTTTTTTTTTCTTTTTTCTGAGACAGGGTCTTGCTTCGTAGTTCAGGCTGGCCCCAAGCTCACATTGTAGCCTAGGCGAGCCTGAAACTCACAGCAATCCTCCTGCCTCTGCCTCCAAGTGCTGGGATTACAGGCGCGAGCTATCATGCCTGGCACTGTGGTACATGGTACTTACTGATTGCTGGTGGGTTTGAGTCTCCATGCCCAGCATTATTGTATGTGGTTACTGGGCATTGAACCTAGGCCCTTGCACTTATAAGGCAGGCACTAGAACCACTGAGCTAAATTCCTGACCTACTGATTATTTTGATCAAATAATTTTTGATTATTTTTCATTTCTGCCTCATTTCTTCTTGTTTTAGAAAATCAGAACTTGAAGGTACTAATACAATCTCTAGAAAAACTGGGAGAGAGAGAAACTGTTAAATTATTTCACTCTGGCCACAAGGATTCTCTATAAATACTAACTCGATCAATGAAATGGTAGCAGACCCCTCAATTATTAACTCTTGTGCAGAATATAAAATTATCAGATTTGGAAGTGGTTCAGGAATAAAACCCTAAGGTGAATTCTCCAGAGTATTACAACCAAACTGCCTTAATTGAGGAGCATAAGACGTCAGATCCATTTCCTAATTCCATATTCAGTTTATCTTTAATAGTTCCCTGAAGTTTAAACAGACCTCTCCCAAAACATAGCACAGTGGATATTGAATCAAATAGTTTCTCTTGGTCAGTTATGAAGAGTTGACAAATAACTTGGAAAATATCCAAGGATGGTTAATAATTCACTTTTTAGAGGCCCCTTCAGTGTGGTGTTTGATATTCTAATATCAAATTACTGAGTCTGACACAAGGGACTCTGACAGGGTCAGAATGTACAATTTCTAACTTTCAAAACAATAGAATAACTTTAAAAACAAAAATCCCTTAGTTTGGGATTTTAACTAAATTCTAGGATTTATTACTAAATTGATCTTATGCAGAGAATCCTCATTTTTGGGGCACAGAGACTATGTTGAGGTCATTAGGAAATTTAAACCAAGAGGTATGTCATTTTTCTGACTTAGGCATGTCATTTCCATTAGTGTAATTGGAATTGGTCATGATGTTTGCGCATCCATATTTTTAAAAAAGGAAGCAGCAAAATATCATTTTTATGCTTTGAAACAGTTACCTGACAAAAAGTTTTTCACTTTTCTGATGTAAAGATTGATTTCTTGTTCCTCAGATTCACTTCAGTTTTTCATATTTTCCATTTCCTTACTTGGGTGTATGGTATGGTTTTTGAAGACTTCTGCCAGTTTACTTAAATTTTTCCTAGAATAAGAAAAAAGCAACACTGAGAAAAACATTAAAAAATTAAGCATGTCTTGTGATGTTCTATTATATATCTGGATCAAATAAAATGTCACTAAAAACTTAATAGAAGTTTAGATAATTAAATCATAGGTTCATTTTAAAGAGCACTTTTAAAGGTAATTATGTTTCATTATAGAGTTGTAATATTAAATTTTTATAATGTTATCAGTCAAAATTATTGTTCAAAACCAGTATTGCCCTAACATTAGTGAATTTTCCTAAGGTAAATTTCAAACCCATGTTCTGTTTCAACGAGACTTTGGCATTCTCTGAAACCAACAATGTCCCCAGAAATTACTTGGGACTATTAAGGGATGGCGGTTAACAGTTTATGAGCAGCTTCTTTCATATAAGTTAAAATAGTTAATCTCTAAACATTCTTCAAATTCTAGCAATGCACTTTCTTGGGAAGCTAACAAAAGAGCAGTCCTGCCTTCATCGTGCGCCTGACCCGAGGGTGGTCTGCTGAGATAAAGGCCAGACTGTGTATCTGGTGGAGAAATGAGGGACTCATAGGCCACAGGCTAATAGTTTAAGTTCTTGGTCATGTGACTTGAGAAAGGTCATGGATTTTTCTTAGGATTCCAGCAAATCAGAGAGAGAAGGCAAGCAGAAAGCAATAGGAGGAGATCACCCACAGGCTGAGCTTTAGTGAGCAAATTAACTGCGACAGAAACAGGGCTAATTAGGGTTAAACATAATGAAGGAGGGAAAATCTCTCCTTGTTTCTGCACAAGAGGCGCCTGCTTAATATAAGCCACGCCAATTGTAAAAGGATTTAAGCTATAGTTATCAGCAAATGATAAAACAAAAAAGTTTTTATATGATTAAATATAGTAGTTTTTTGAGAGTTGATCTAGATCTTTAACCTTAAAATGGACAGCGGTAAGAATGCATGGCAGTAAAATGAGAATTCTAGAAGCAAATCTCCAGACAGGAAAGCACCAAGTGGAAAAGATGAAATTGTGGAATAGATTAGTTGGTGCCATTTTCAGAGTGAAACTGTTAAATTACTTCACTCTGGAAGTATCTGTCTGCCAGCCATCTTCGGTCACACTGACCCTGAGAAAGCTGTCTGTCTCCCTGGAAAGCTGTGCACCGCATTATCAACATGGCGAACTGTGTCTCAGTCCTTGCCAGCTGCTCCTTTATGTGCTAAATGCTAGTATTAACTTAATCATTAAAAACAAGCAGTAGCAAGGGCTTATTCCATTGGTGTGAGATGTTTAATTCTCTTTTAGGAGAACAGTCAAAAATCACAGAGTTCAGGGCCGGGGAGTTAGCTCAGTGGTTCCGGCGCCTGTCTTGCAAGCGCAAGGGCCCGGGTTCGATTCCCCGGTAACCACATAACAATACTGGGTGTAGAGACCCACACCCAGCAGCAACCAGTACCACATACCACAGTGCCGGGCGTGGTGGCTCACGCCTGTAATCCCAGCACTCGGGAGGCAGAGGCAGGAGGATTG
>PVIR01000072.1:212231-231584 GCA_004026965.1 Petromus typicus | reverse complement strand
CCTAAAAAAAAAAAAAAAAAAAAAATCACAGAGTTCAGATGTAGCTCAGTTGCACTGCACCTGCATGGCAAGTGCAAGATTCTGAGTTTGATTCTAGTACCAAAAAAATTACATTAAACAAGTAGAAACTTTTTAAAAAAATTATCTTTTGAGACAGGGTCTCACTTTTATAGTTCAGGCTGGCCCTGAGCTCAGCCTCAAACTCACAGCAATATTCCTACCTCTGCCTCCCAAGTGCTGGGATTACAGGCGTGAGCCATCACACTCGCCATTGTTGTATGTGGTTAGTGGGGACTTAATCTGGGCCTTTGCACTTGCAAGGCAGGGGCTGGAACCACTGAGCTAAATTCCTAGCCCAAGTAGGGACTATTTTAACCATTGGGATATAAGATATTTGCATTTTTATGATTGCTGCTGTATTATCAGTGTCTGGCATGGAGTAGGTGTCAGTGGATATGTGTAATAGCAGTAAAGAATCATATCTAAGCAAAATCCATGCAGCAATACAAAACTGTGACCATGTAAATACAAATGTCAACACTGAGTATGTGGAGGGCTGTGCTTCAGCTGGGTCGTTGAATACTCACTCCAGAACCGGGACTAGCAAGTGGACAAGGATGCGGAGCATGTGTGTGTTGGCTGTGGTTCTTACCCCATCTGAGTCAGACCCAGAGTCTTTGCACTGAGCTGCATCCCCAGGCCCCCAAGATTTTTGTTTTTAATTTTGAGAAGTCTCGCTAAGTTGCCCAGACTGGGCTCAAATTTACAATCAGCCTGCCGCAGCATCCCAGTGCTGGGGTTTCAGGGATGTGCTACCACGACTGCCTTCTGTCTTCTTGCTTTGGAGACCCAGAGGCCCTTTCATACATTTCCTTTTGATGGAAAGTTAGCCAACTGTTGCTTATGATTCAGAATTCAATATACATTGGTAAGGAAAACACTCAGCCTTTAAAACTGCTGTCTTTTTCACCGAGGGTTCTATGTGTAGTGTTGAAAACGAAGTGTCATTACTTTGGTTTCATAACCAAAGAATGTAGTGCGTCTTGACAATCCTGGAAGAACTGAAGGTGTGACTCAGTGGCAGAGCGCCTAGGGTGACCCCCAACTTCAGGAGAACAAATCCCCACAAATCCCCAAACAGTAACAAACTAAAGATACTTATAAATATAGCCAGAAAAGTAAACGAAATAACTTCAAATTATTACAGATTCAATGGTAAGTTATTTAAATGTTGAAGCAACTTTATCATGTCTATCAGCATGGGAAAGAGTTTAAAGTCAGAGAGTGTATTCCCATTACAGTATTTTCTAACATTACATCCTAATTTAAAAATGTGCATATTTAGGGCTGGGGATTTAGCTCAGTGGTTCCAGTGCCTGTCTTGCAAGTGCAAGGGCCCGGGTTCAATCCCACGGTAACCACATATGATACCGGGTGTGGAGACTCATGCCCAGCAGCAATCAGTACCACATTCCACAGTGCCAGGTGTGGTGGCTCATGCCTGTAATCCCAGCACTCAGGAGGCAGAGGCAGGAGGATTGCTGTGATGTGAGTTTGAGGCTGAGCTCAGAGCCAGCCTGAATTACAAAGTGAGACCCTGTCTTAAAAAAAAAAAAAAAAAGAAAAAAAGTGAATATTTAGTAGAATTTCATATTCTTGAATTAATGAAAAATTATTCTTTGTTTTTAGAAATCTGTAATTTTCAAAGCTTCAAGGCTAAGAGTTAAATGTCTATGTGGTGCTTATTATATTTTTAAAAGTCCATTCATCCATGACTTATGATAATATACTCTGAGTTCTCTCTACAAACACACGCAGTACAGATACACACAAACACACGTTTGTATCTCCTGCAAAGTCCGCATTTCCATGTATATTTTAACCATCAGAACACCAATGTTCAGTACAAGAACACTTAGTATCTTAGCATCTTCTCATCCAGAAGTTAAAGTGCATAGTTAAAGGCTTCAGTTCGCCTCTTTCTTCCTACAACTTTGCAAAAAAGGCCTCACTTACCGGATTCTTCAGCCTTTGAGCCTGGTTGTCAAGATTCTGACTCCCTCTGCTTTCTGCGCCTTTCCAGGCACAGTGCTTGCGAGGATCAGGGCACCTTGACAGGTGGGCCCGTGCAGAGAGCGCCCCCACAAGGCGGGAAGCTGCACGGCAGGTTCCCGGGTCCTTCACAGGAGAAAGGATTACGCGGGGAAGTACTTTATTTAAGAGAGAACTTCTCAGTAGTTGTTCACGTTTACTATACTCGGTCTAACAAATGCATCCTAGGTAGCTAGATAAATACATAAAGTACTTATAAGTATGGTGCCAATATTTATACTTTTTTAAAAGTGTCAAAATTTAAGGTTTTCATGCTAACTTAATTTTTATTCTTTTAAAATAGATTTTACCTTTTACTACTAATGAGGAAGAAGAAGCCAATGTCCACAATTTGTTCCATTTTGGAAATAGTAAACAACAGAACCTAATAAAATTAAGCTAAAATCTTTCATCTTTGTGATCAACTCTTGATTTAGGAAATCAAAATAAAATATAACTAAATCTCTCTCTTTCTCTCTCTGGAATAGAACTCAGGGCCTCTGCACTGAAATACATCCATAGACCTTAAAAAGATTTTTTTGAAATAGAACTTAAGTCACTAGAGTTGGGCTTAAACTCCTGTTCTTTCTGCTTTAGCCTCCCAGAGTGCATTTTTATATTGTTTGTATATAATATAACAGAGGATATATTAATATAATTACATTATATAATTATATAAGATAATAATATAATTATATTTAATAATATAAGATATAATAATATATAACAATAGTAATATAATTTATACATTTTATGTATATGTATGAATACATTTATATATACATATATAAATATAAATATTTATGTGCATGCAACATGTTGCAAATATAAATTCAAAAATAACTCCTATTATATCATTATGAATATTTACACTTTCATGGACAAATTGGGTATCTGTTATTTTAACCAGCTTTAATTTCTCCAACAAGTTTTCTTTTGATGTCAGTGTATCCAAAATGGTAAATAAACCGACCCTGGTATTTTTAGAGTATTTATAATGGATCTAGCTGCATCAGTTTCCTCTTCAGCAGAGGATCTGAGCTACGGTAATGTGTGAGAACCCTTCCTGATGTTTTCTGAGTGATCTATAACAACACAGACTGAGGTTAGATAAATTTTGTGAAAACAAATGACTAATACATCAGCTATCAGTGTAATCGTTCCACAATGTGGCTACTGTCTGAGTCTCACTCTCATTACAAAATTTCAACACTGTCTTCCTTAAATTTGCATTTCGCAGGGGAAGAACAGATAGAGTGTAACAGATGCAGATGTAAAAGGGACCCAGCCCTGACACTGGAGTTCACAGGGCAGGCTTTGTCCTGCCTGCGCCCTTTATTTCCTGGGCACACCTTTGAGCAAATTGGTTAATCTCTTAGATTTTGAATCCTTATCTGCAAGTTGGTGATAATAATTCATAAGAATTAAATGAGATAGTATGAAGAATATTCTATAAAATGTGCCATGAATATAATTGATTCTAAATACCTGTATAAGCTGTTGCATCAGGACCAAGTTTGCATCACCGTATGGAGCAGGACTTGACAACATCTGCAGCGGCCTGAGAACTGATGTAGGCTTTGCTGGCGTGGCACTCCTGTCATAGTCATGCCACTCTGCCTTGGCGGAGCGATAGCTGCCTCAGGTCAGGCCATGTATCTGAGAGCTGTCAGTGGGCAGCACTGTCCTCAGGCTGTGGCTGCAGACCCCAGGGTACCTGCCTGACACCAAGGAGTGCTTTCCCTGTGCCTGGAACTTGGCCAGCGTTCCTCCTCCGCCTTCGCCAAGCACATGTGGTGCACGTCAACAGACCACCTCACTTTACAGGGAAGGAAATCGAGGCTCTGACGAAGCAAGTGGTTTGCCCAAGGTCTCAGTGACAGCAGGAGGCGAGGCCAGATTTGAACAGGGCTTGAGGCATACAGCAGTGTTCTCCAGCACCACTCTTTTCCATATTTTTAATAAAACACACATCCGTGAAAGTACTGTGGTAGCTGTAATGTAAATTGGACCATAGACGTCAAACTGCCTCCATCTTTTAGGTAGCAGAGACCCACGTCCTGACCGTTTGCTCCTTACACGGCCAGGATCCAGGTAGAGAAACTGCATCTTATCTCCTAAACCTTTCGGGTTATCGCTGTCATATACTCTTAAATACAGCCTTTTAATTTATCTTAAAAATTAAGTCATGTTCCTATAGCTTGGAATGATTTTCTGCTTTTACCTCTCTGGCAAGTCTGCCTCCATCTACCTCTTCCCTGACGCTTCTCCTTTCACACCCTGAAAGAGTCACTTTTTGCTACTCCCCTTCCAGAGCAGCTGCTCATGTACTTTGGGGTGTTGGTGACCCAGAGCAGCAGGAGCAACTCAGGGGAGGCGCTTGTCATATTCATTCCGGCCTCCACGGCCCAGCACAGTGGCAGGTGTCAGGACAACCCGGCACCCTCTGCTTGGCTCAGTAACCCCAGGCAGAGAGGATCGGCCGGGGCAGTTCTACTTTACGCAGCTTGCCTTGGGTGACCTCTGTGGACCTCAGTGTCCTCAGGGGACCTTACGTCAGAATGGCTGTCAGACTAAGTTCTTTACTCTTTCTATGGCTCTTGTGGATGCCATGGATGGATTTGGCTAAAATCAGTCCACTAAGTGTAAGCATTCCTTTCAGGTAGTTAGGCATTCCTCATTGCTTTGTGTTTTCTCTTTTTGAATCAAGATCGGATGAAATACATTGATGGTCTCTACACAGAATGAGGCAAAGCCAGCCACACTAACTTCTCAGCTTGGTTTGAGAGTATTTTCTCTTTACCCCTCATGTAGACAGGGTGAGTGTGAACTAGGTCAGTATCAGGTCTCTTAGTAGTATAGTAGTAAGCTGTCCATTTCCAAATATAATAGCAGTTGCCATCTTCAACAGAAGACGAATTCATCAGAGTTTCTCTTTAGACTTTCATTTCTCCTCCAGGTTGATTTTGACATTGGCATGGCTTTAGCTTTACTGTTTTAGCTTTGTTTTGTTTGCTTGACCTAGGAAGTGAATCTAGGGCCTTCATACTGAACTACACCCCCAGATCTCCACCTCCCTTTAAAATTTTGAACAGCGTCTTGCTAACCCACTAAATTGACCAGATTGGGCATGAATTTGTGATCCTCCTGCTTCAGCCTCCCAGAGTGCTGCGATTTCTGGTGTGCTCACATTCAGTTTTTTTTTTTTTTTTTTTTGAGACAGGGTCTCACTTTGTAGTTCAGGCTGGCCCTGAGCTCAGCCTCAAACTCACATCACAACAATCCTCCTGCCTCTGACTCCCGAGTGCTGGGATTACAGGCGTGAGCCACCACGCCCGGCACTGTGGTATGTGGTACTGATTGCTGCTGGGCGTGAGTCTCCATACCCAGTACGGTATGTAGTTACCGCGGATTGAACCCGGGCCCTTGTGCTTGTGAGACAGGTGCTGGAAACACTGAGCTAACTCTCCGGCCCGCTCACATTCAGTTTTAAGAACTAAGTAATATGCATTAGTGACTTCTAATATGGTGTAAAACTCCAATTTCTACAAAGGTCCTATAAGAAATGTGTGCAATTCTTTTTTTATTTTTTATGGTACTGGGGATTGAACTCCAGCCCTTGTGCCTCCAAGATAGGTGTGGTACCACTTGAGTTAAATCCCCAGCCCCTGTAATTCTCTCTTGCCCCAGGTTCCTTTGCATCTACAGCTGAGGGAAATAAAGTGGCTTCTACCAAGGCACAGAAGACATAGAAATGTGTTTCTCTCATTGTTTATGGCCGCCTTGGAATTTCTAAATTGCTGACTACTCAAATCTGCTGACAAAGATTGGTGTTAGATAACAGCGTGTTTAGTATTTGTTTAGTATCAGACATTTTACCTTTGTTATTTTGAGCAGATGCTATCTGCAGTGTTTACAATGTGGATCCACCCATGTACATATAATGCCTCTAATGGGTGTGTTTTGTGTTCTGGGGTGCTCGCTGCTTCTAAGGGGCACCATGGCGGTCAGCACGTGTGACTCACTCACAGAACACACCACAGATGTCACTAAACTCCACACAGAAGCAGCACAATTTCTTTCTTACCTGTGAGGTTTGCAAACTGCAAATTCATCTCATGCTGAAGGTATTCAAGAAAGAGATCTGTTTCACCCTCAGTCTTACTGTGCTTCTTCCAGATCTTGAAATGCCACAGTTTTCAGTTGCTCACCTACCCGCACAATCTATTTTCTGTCAGAGAAAACAAAGATCAATGTGGCTCAGCTTTTTTACGTTTGACACACTGGTGAGAAGAGCGTGCCACACAAATCTGCCCTTATTATTAGGTGTCTCCCATTGGAAGGGATCCTGCACACAATTTCTCATCTTAGTTTATAATTAAATTTATAGCTCATGCCTTTCTTCTTTATTCAACTTCCTGGATTTTCTCAGGGCTTTTTAAAACTATGATCATCCTACAAGTTCTAGCAGAATAAAGATTTTCAAGTCTTTCCATTTCAAGCATCGATGTTTTCACTTTCTTTGTTTTGCATTTCAAAGCATGTTTTCAGATATGGTTCATTTAAATCCAGCTGAAAGAGCTGCTTACATCTGGCTTTCTACACATGATTGGACAGAGCACTGAGCCCAGCCTGGGCTAAAATCGGTTCTTCAGAATGAATCCACTTTCAGCAAAGTTTGAGCTTAACTTCTGAAGAGGGTCTTTTAATTTCCTCACGTGACAAGGAGGTTTGCTTGCTGGTGAGTGCACTGTGGCTGTGTTCTTGTCCATCATCACCTCTTTCCTCATCGATTTGTCCCATTCAGCATACACGTACTGCTGGTCCTCATGGATGCTGATACACCATTATGCAGAGAAAGCTGGGCACAATCTTCAAGGCTACAATGGAGGAAATGCAGATTCATGGGATTAATCCACCCTGGCCCAAGTACAGAGCATTAACTAGTGCTTCCCAGTTATCTCCTTTAACTCTCTCTTTAAGGACTTTTCCTTCAGGGTGTCTTAATATCACTAAATAATAATGACAATTATTATCTGACACATAAGCACTATGTGTCACCCTATGCTAATGGATTATCTGGAATCATTTTCCTAAGAATCTTTAAAAAAATTTTTTTTGTTACAGGATCTTGCTTTGTAATTCAGGCTGGTCCTGTGCTCACTATGTAGCCCAGGCGAGCTTGGAACTCATAGCAATCCTCCTGTCTCTGCCTCCCCAGTGCTGGTGTAACAGGCATGAGCCACCACACCAGGTACTGTGGTACGTGTTACTGACTGCTGGTGGTCGTGAGTCACCACAGCCAGCATTGTTGTATGTGGTTACCATGGACTGAACCTGGGCCCTTGTACTTGCAAGGCAGGTGCTGGAACCACAGAGCTAAATCCCCAACAATCTCCCAAGAATCTTATAAAAAAGAGTTTTTGTCTCTCTTTCTGATGAAGAAATTGCAACTTAGAGAAGCAAAGTCATTTACCTAAAGCTAATGAGTGTATTTAAATTAAGAGTGTTTTCAATTTAAGCTCACAAGTTCTTTGTCCTCCTACTCCATCTTTTTTTTTTTTTTTTTTTAGGTTTTTTTTGAGACAGGGTCTCGCTTTGTGGTTCAGGCTGGCCCTGAGCTCAGCCTCAAACTTACATCACAATCCTCCTGCCTCTGCCTCCCTAGTGCTGGGATGACAGGCGTGAGCCACCACGCCCAGCACTGTGGTATGTGGTACTGGTTGCTGCTGGGTGTGGGTCTCCACACCCAGTATTGTTATGTGGTTACCGGGGAATCGAACCCGGGTCCTTGCGCTTGCAAGACAGGCGCCGGAACCACTGAGCTAACTCCCCGGCCCCCTTTTTTTTGGTTTTTTGAGACAGAGTCTCACTTTGTGGTTCAGGCTGGCCCTGAGCTCAGCCTCCATCTCACATCACAGCTATCCTCCTGCCTCTGCCTCCTGAGTGCTGGGATTACAGGCGTGAGCCACCATGCCCGGCACTGTAGTATGTGGTACTAATTGCTGCTGGGCATCAGTCTCCACACCCAGTATGTATGTGGTTACCGGGGATTGAACCCAGGTCTTTGCACTTGCAACAGGCGCCAGAACCACTGAGCTAAGTCCCCACCCCTCTGTTTGTTTGTTTGGTTTTATTTTTTGGCTCCTACTCCATCTTGACTTACACTTTACCTCACAAATATCCATCTCTAACTGCCTCTGATCTGCTCAGAGGCCCCCACAGAGGCAAGGGAAAAAAGAACTAAGAGGAAGGAGGATGGAGGAGAGGAAACCTTTCTCTGAGGGGTCAGGGGTCTCAGAGAGGAGCTGACGTCAGAGTAGCCACTAGGAAGCAGCAGGGGCTCAGCTGGTGGGCCAGGAGATGGCAGCCATCTTGGTGGCTGGTTGAAGAGGCCCAGAAGCTGTCATTTTCTCCTCACTTCAGGACTGGTTCCAGGATTCCTCTTGTCTTATTGTCTTCTCTCTGGCTCTGGTCTGGGATACTGAAGACTTTTTTTTTTTTGTCCACAATGTCCCCTGTAAATTATTAGCTCATTCTGCTTTCTTGGTTCTACCTTGCCATTTTGCTAGTACCTATAACTGCAAACCGGTGGTCCAGGCCTAACACTCAGCCTCAGATAGGTTTTCTTTGGGCCACACAGTGTGTTTTATAAGCGTTACCAAATGGGCTGCCTCCATTTTCCAGTGCAGACATGTCCATGAAAATCTCAACATCTGTCAACTCTTGAAAAGTAGGAAGATGTGGTGACACAGGGCCCAAATGCTGCAGGACAAATATCGTTAGAGGGGCAGAGATAAGCCTGTTCTCAGCAGCCAGCCTGACTTGGCCAAGAGCTTTCCCGGAACCCTGTTACTATGCCTATGATGCCACACCCCCAAACTACACAGGGAGAATGTATCTTCTTCCCTGAGTAACTTTAAAGCAACTACGATATACTTCTAGGATATCTGCCTACTGATAATAAATATTTATTGTTATGTATGGCATAAAACTCAACAGATTCAGCTATTTCTTAATTCAGTAACTTTTGTTGCAGAATGGGGCTACATTGCTCTATAACTATACTTTTTTTCTTCTTTCTTTTTTCTGTAGTGGAGCTAGTTTCCATGAGGACAGAAACTATGCAAGGTCACAAAGACAACACCTATGCCCAGTTCATTTGTTTTTGTTCAGAGCTGGCTGGTCTACTCTGTTCTTAGGAGTCCTAGTACCTGTCATCACTCTTGCACTGCAGGGGACCAGAACCTTCAGGGCTGCAAACATATGGGTGTGGATGTGTTTCAAAGAAACTTCGACAGAGACAAGCCCTATGTTAGACTGGACCTCTGCACTGTATGTGCTGACCTTGGCCTGGGGCAACTAATATCATCTTGAAAGAGTTCATAAATGGAAAAGAAAAAAAGGACTAAAGAACTTGGATTGAAAATGACCTTGCATTTTGAAGAATTTCCTATACTTATTATGACTGCACCCTAATGTCTGAGCTTCTAAACAGGCTTTCCTCGGGCCTCGAAGTCAACTCACAGCTCACACCACGTTAGCAGCCAGCCTAATGAACCCTCGCCCTGCTTCAGAGAAGGAAGCGGGGACATGGTCCCACTGATCAAAGCACAAATGACACCAAAGACAAGTGGGGAATTCCCGGCCACGACCTGGGCACAGCGCTGCACGGCTACTGCTGACCCTCTCCAGGGCAGCACACGCCTGTGTCTGGGTCACAGAAGGGTGTCTGGGTTCTCTCCCTGTCTCAGTCACTTGCTGAGAAGAAGCAGTGAAGAAGTACAGACTGTCATTGTCCTTTTGCTGATGGCTTCCTCTCTCCTGAGACTCTCCCCAACTCTGGTCTTTAAGGTGATCTTTACAAACGCTGTGATTTCAGAGAGACTTGTGCAGGGGCTCCTATAACCCAGCAACCTCTCTGCTGCCCTTCTGTACGGACTGTATCAGCTCCCGTCTTCCTTGTGCTGTGTGTGCACGCGACATCATCTGCGTGGCTAAGGCACGTGGAGTCGGCAGTGGGTTCTGCCCCAGGGCAGGCTGTGATGTCCCCAGGGTGGCCTTAGTTGGGCCACAGACCTCAAGTAGTCTCAGGACCACAATGGCTCTCGCATGACCCCACACGGTGCCGATCCACACTTCATTCCAACACAGAAGGGGACCATCGCTTGTCCAGAAAGACAAGGAGGAGAAATGGGATGCGTTTTATCTTAATTTAAAAAGGAGCTCTGTAGAAAAAGGGATGTACCTTGAGACCTAATGCTAATGCTTCATGAACTAAATCAGACATGCATTAAATAGGGCACAGTTTCTTTCATATGAGAAGCCCAAAATTTAAATAATTTACAGATTAAAAGAAAGAGGATTGGAAATAGGGAGGCAGACTTTGTGGAGACAGAAGGATCATCTTTTTGTGTTAACATGTATTAATATTTGTAGCCTCTATTAAAATCCTGGGAAGTTATTTCAATGGGTCAGACTCTATGATCATGACTGTAGCCAGCTGCCTGCTATTGGGAAGCATTTGAGGAAAATCAGCTCCTCTGGATTAAGGTAGAAGCCGAAGGGTAGAAAGGAGGAATGGGGGAGCTGCAGAGGATCAAGATGTGATGTGTATGCACGTCAGGACCCCACACTGTGCACTGTGAACATACACTAATAAAAACAGCAGCTGCCCCACGTCACTTTATTTGAGTAGGCCTCTGGTCAAGCCGGAGGGTCAGGGATACGGGAGGCTAGTGCCATTTCTGTAATTTCCAAAGGTTAGGGAATCACTAGCGATGTCTTTGGAATCACTGCAAGAAACAAGTAATTTCAAATGACAGCTTGAGTAGAAATAATGGCAATTATGAGTAAAAACTGATCCACATACCAGACTCCTCTCTTGGATATCATCTGTCCAGCACACTTCGGTTTGGTCTGACGGCCTCAGCGGGATGCTTGGGGACAGCATTTGTCAGTTTACCAGCTAGAGGCTAAGGCTTCTCATTAGCTGCTCCTGCCAGGAGCTCTGGTGGGTGCTGTGGCCTGATTGACAATTTGCAGTGCCCTCTATTTGCTTCACTATAAAAGATGAAAACATTCTTAGGGAATAAGATTAAGATATTGGAAGGCCATAAGAGAAGACTATCTAATACAGACTTTCCAAGAGCAACGTTCCTCCTTGGAGGAACTGTTTTTGTCTTGAGTTTGTCTGTTTTTGTCTTGAGTTTTGGTGCTGCAGGCCTTTTGCTTGCTAGGCAAGTGCTCCACCACTGAGCCGACCCCAGACCCTTCCCCGGATTTGGAACTAGCAATTCACCTGAAAAAGCTGGATTAAGTATGCTTAGAGAAGTCGTTAAGAACATATATTTAAAAGAGTAAGGGAATGATGGTAATATTTTTAGCCACAGGAATGGAGAGGAGAAATGAGTTACCTTGAGTGGTGATGTAGATGTAGAGCTGACTGTGAGAATAAGGGCCTCACATGTGACTATTTTGGATCCACGTGGCTTGGAAGCTGACTTTAAGTGGAGATTGGGAAATTCTGCCTCCTAGAACCAACCCAGATTTTAAATGTGCACAGCACAAAGTGGTACCCACTAACCACACATGGCAGTTTAAGTTCAAATAAATACAACACACACATATGCACGATTCTGTTCCACTGTTGCAGAACCTGCCCCGGGGTGCTTGGTGGCTGGTGGCCCTGCCAGGGTGGTAGGATGTGGAACACTTGCCTTACTGCAGAATGTTCCGCCCCACAGAGCTGCTCTGAGGCCACTCCGAGGGCTCCCCCTGGGCTGAAGGAGCCCGGAGTACAAACTCCAACGACTGCAGAGTCACCTGCTTGTTCACCACCTACAGGACCAAGCAGGACTCGATGAACGGTGGACAAAGATGTCACAGGCCGGAGCTGGGAGGGCCACTTCGAAGACACCTCTCTCTGGTTTCCTCCAGTCTCCCTTTCAGCTTCTACCTCAATGCAGAGGAGCTGATTTTCCTCAAATGCTTCCAAATAACAGGAAGCTGGCTGCAATCCTGATCACAGAGTCTGTGAAATAACTTTCTGGGATTTTAATAGAGGTTACAAATATTAATACAGGATAACACAACTCAGGATTTTGGTATAGGAGAAAAATAGTTTTTTTATAGGGCTATAAAAATATTTCTTTCAAAACTAGGACAGAATTTTGAGTTTCTCGCTAAGGCCAAACTGCTAAAGACAACCATCAGACAAAGAGTTTTGAAACTCAGTTGGTCTGCAGCGTGCCTGTGACAGTCCAGCTGACGTACTTGTGCTGTAGGAATGCAGTACTTACGTGCATCGCTTGAGTGCTCAGCACAGTGGTTCTCTTTGCACTTGCAGCCGCGTTGCCCACCATCGCCTAACTTGCCCAAGGGCCTGTAAACTGTGAGAACAGTCATGGGTGAGGAATCGACAGGCTCTATGACCTAATAACATAATTCATTTTGCTAGGAAACATCTTCTCTCTGGTGATTTAGAAGGTTCAGCTGGACAGAGGCGGGGGAGGGCGGTTCCCACGGCCAGCAGTCACCCCAGCACGACTGAGGGTCAGGGTGTGTTTGGCTTTGGGTTCCTGGATATACTGGCTGCTCCCAGCTGGTCAGGACAGGTGTCCCATACTGGGAAATGCAGACTGGGAAACAGGCCACATTCTTTTCCTCTGCAGTTATGGGAGACCCTGAGAGACAGACAGACACCAGAGACCTGGTCTACCACTCATTGGTTAATGGGGCATTTTTCCATTTTGGAATGTACAGAGTTGTTTCCACCACCAGGGCTAATGTTTTCCTAAACAAAATGACCTTTTTTGTACTTTAATGACATTTAACTATGCTTTTGGGAGAAGGCAGGACCTTCTGTACCCTCCCCAATCAATCTTTGATTAGCTTTTCTAAAAACTGAGGAGGTTGGAAAATAATGGAGAAAATACTAAAAAAGCAAATCACTATTGTAGTGGTCATAAATTACACTTCGCTGGATCTGCCTGACCATCCGTCAGTTCCACAGGTACTTTAGCAGAAAGGAAGTGGGTGGATTCCTAAAGTGGTTAATTCTACCACCTTTCTGCCCATCTTTGGCGCCCCCATGCTGCTCCTGAGGGCTCCTATTTTGCCAGCTCCACTGTGACTGGCAACACTTTTTTTTTACTCCGGTGCGGTCTGCCCTCAGAGCTCGCGCCCGCTGTTCTGAGTCCTGCCTTAAAGGACTGAGCAGGACAGCTCCTCCTGCCCACGGCCACAGCATCGGCACTCAGCCCCCTTCTCTCTGAGGGGTGGACACCTCTAGTTCCCTCACTCCTGAGTCATGGAAGAGTACGTTCAATCCCTTATTCTCACTGTCTGCCTTTGGATATATACTGTTTGGATTTATATTTTGTTTAAAATGTAGTACCTAGCAGAAAGACAAATCCTGCATGTTTTCATTCATATATGGAATCAAAAAGTTGACCTCATAGAAGTAGAGAGGAGAATATTGGCTTCCTGAGACTAGGAAGGGCAGGGGGAGGGGAGGAGAGAGAGACAGCCAGTCAACTGGTACAAAAAGACAGGAAGGAGGATTAAGTTATAGTATTCTACAGCATAGTAGGGTCATTATAGATAACAATAATTTATTATAGATTTCATTGCTTTTTTTTTTTTTTTTTGAGGCAAAGTCTTACCATGAGTCCAGGCTGGCTCTGAACTTGTGATCCTCCTGCCTCGGACTCCTAAGTTCTGGGATTACAGAGGTGTACCTCCACACCTGGCCATTATGTTTTCTGAAATGGTTAGAAGAGAGCTTTCTGAATGTACTCAACATAAAGAACGGACACACATTTGACTGAAATGCCAGTTGCCCTATTTGATTATTCCACATTTATAAATGTATCAAAATATTACACAACACTGATGTACAGTTACTGTGTGTGAAGGAAAGATGTTTGAAAACTGTAAAAATGTAGTGTTCACAAATGAGAGTAATGTGCCTGTTGCTGCCTGGCCAGCAGAGCCAATGGGATGCTGTGAACCAGCCCTGGGACCCCAACTCTGACTGGAGCTCCCCCCTTTTATATCCCTGGCACACAACAGGCTCCCCCTCCAAGACTACACGCAAACCCAGAGGTTTTCACCTGAGCTGGTGCTGAGTTGTTATTTTCTTCCTGTATTCACACAAGGGATTTTCAGAAACCTAATTACACAGCTCTATTTCACCCTGTGAACCTCTCCTCTTGTGTCCAGCCTCTGTGTAGCATCTTAAATACATTTAAGAATGCCTCTAGTTGGAAAAGTTCTACTCCATGGTGGGAAATGGAAATAAAGCCAGGCCAAGCCAGTGGCTATTATCAGAACTAATGGTGTCTGGGCTAGGGAATAGTGCATGATTTTAATGTTTTTAAATCTTTAACATTTCCCTCAAGAGCAATATTTCTTTTCTTTTCTTTTTTTTTTTTTTTTAGGTTTTTTTGAGACAGGGTCTCACTTTGTAGTTCAGGCTGGCCCCAAGCTCAGCCTCAAACTCACATCACAGCAATCCTCCTGCCTCTGCCTCCCGAGTGCTGGGATTACAGGTGTGAGCCACCATGCCCGGCACTGTGGTATGTGGGTACTGGTTGCTGCTGGGCGTGAGTCTCCACACCCAGTATTGTATATGGTTACCTGGGAATTGAACTCGGGTCCTTGCACTTGCAAGACAGGCGCTGGAACCACTGAGCTAACTCCCTGGCCCAAGAGCAATATTTCTTTAAAAGTTAAAAATAAAAAACAACAAAAAGAATCACAATTGAAAAGGAAAAAGAAGTTATGTGAAAAGGACAGTAATTACAAGAGGTGAAATTTAAACATAAATTTATAGATTAGTTCCAACTCACCCTTCTACAGAGTTATTGGAAATTAGAAGGTGCTAATTTAGGAAAGTCAAATACATCCTCCCATTCTAATGATTTCTAGGACAAATCCTGGGGTCTTGGGCCCCACGCTGGCCATTCTGCAGGGTCTTCTGATTCTCCAAAGGTTTCAATGAAGATTAAACTAACGGATATGTGACCACTCCCTACAGCTTCCTGACACTGTTTCTTTTTTTATTGGTGCACAATTGAAGGACATCATGAATACATCCAGCAGAGTCAGGTGTTAAAGGGAAACTGATAACAGCAGGGATACGCGGCCACCACCCCCGAGAGCTTGGCACTGCTCCTGCCCGCTGACAGGAGTGGGCGCAGCTTGGCTACAGGACTGGCTGAGCCGCACGAGCCTGGACAGACGCAGACGGCACTCTCACTGCAGCCTGTCACTTCCGGGAGCTTCGCTGACTAACTTTTGCAGGTCTGACTGACGCGGAACTTTGTGACCTGGTTTGTAGCCAGCAGTCCGGGCTCCGGTGCTGTGTAGACATCGTAGGCAGCGCCCTGTCACTGGCTGCAGGACTCCAGGTCAGTTATGTCTGATGTTGTTACAGACATGCAGCTGGCAAGGTGCCTGGAAACTTGTGGGTTACCATAGAAACTGGGAGTCTTTCCTCACACCGAGTCCCTACCAAGGGGGAGGGGGAGGTGTGAGCACCAGGGTAGGAAAAGGCTGATGGAAATAGAGTCGCTGAGCTCCCTGGGACAATGACAGGACACATACTTTGGGGTGTACATCTTTCTCCCCAACACTCTTGGCCACTCCAACCGCAAGTTGTGCCTGGTTAAGTCCCAACTGTGGGTCTTCTCTCTATGTTTTTCAACCACCTGGAAATGCTGAAAGCCTAAAGATACTCTCAGTTCTTAAAATTACAATCAAACAAACCACGCTTGAAGAAGCGGAAGAATCAGCTAAAGCCATGTGTAACCACAGAGGTAAGAACTAAGAAGATGATCTGTCATGTTACTTGTTATTAAGATGGTAGCTATCATCAAAGAAAATAATACTGCCATGTTTTCTAAGAATCTAGAATCAAGTAGACTTCATAAATCTTATTTGCATTATATATTCATATTCACAATTAAGCTTTTTAAATAAAATTTTTGATAGAGCAGTATATACAAATTTTGAACTGAGATTTACATAACATTTGCATAGTACCTCGAATAATACTTCAAGACATTGAAAAAGTTAGCTATATCTGTGAAATATCAGTTAAATTGATTGCTTACAATAATATAAGGAAGTTAGGTTTTTGGCTAATTAAAATTGTACTTTACATATATATGCTAGTTAGGTGTATGTATATCTGTATGTCTTATTTAGAATGTAATGGTTGCATTTTAAATAAATTAATTTGATGTCTCTCACTTGGCCACCGAGTTTCCTGAAACATCACCTAAAAGCCATGACAGCTCAGTGGAATGGAGTGACCGTCATGGCTTTTGAATCACCCAAACCCTCCCCGGGAGGTGGCACATCAGCGCATCACTGCGCCTGCCTCGGTGAGGTCCGCACCTCTCCTGTGCGCCCGCCGGATACCTTACAACACGCGACCCAATCAAACCTGCACAACTCTGAGAACGACTGCAGACCGTATCTGACTCCAAGGCTTCCGATAACACAACCGGGCAAAATACTGATCACTTAAGGGAAGTGACAGACAAGGGCGACAGGATTGTCGAGAGTTGGGTTTCCATAGTAACCGTCGGCACACCTGTCAAGACAATTTCCTTTTATTACAGTGTTCCTGGGCAAATGTCAGGTGTCAGCCCATGTGGGTCCTGTGCTTCAGGACAACCCAACTCTCAGGGCTCAGTGTTTTAGAAGATGCTCATTTTCTCTGATAAAGAAGTTTTGTTGGATACTCACAACCTCAAGAGATAGTTATTAAGCTTTATCTTTTACAATCACACTTAAGACACATAAAATTAATGGGCCAGGAAAATGTGGTATTGATTTAATCAGACCATTTGGGCTCACAAGATGAGCGTAGAAGATGATGAAACAATGACCGCACCCACCCACCCTTCGTAGTCCTTCCACACATGCTGTTGAGTCATCAGTCAATGGTTTTCCATTGGGAAATCAGAATAAAATTTTAAAATGTAGAAATTAAAGTGAGTTCCTTCCGGTTGTAAAGCTCCCACATTGAAGCACAGTCTTGTCTCTGGCTTGCACAGTTCAGGAAACCCATTGCAAAGGCAAGCGCAACAGTTGAGAAATCAAAGTAGCCTGCAGGCTCTGACCCCGGCGGCCACCTCCATATGGCACGGACACCAACTGTCATCTGCTCACACCCCATGTCCTCTGAATCCTGTGGATGTCAGTCGCCCTCTGGACAAAGCACAGACAACGCTGCTGGGCTGGAGCAAGTGTCGGGCGGTGGGAGGCATTGCTTGTCCTGGCCGAGGTGCAGGTAGGGAGTCCGTACAAACCCTGCTAGGTAACGATTTACTGATTCCTTCAATAAGTGACAGGTTGTAACTGCTTCTTAAAACATTTGCTGTTTGTACAGATACACTGAACAAACAACATAACTTCAATGACTTAAACTTTTGTATATGTTAGGAGTCAACAGAGAACTGAAATGTGTAAAAGTGTAAAAGCGTAAGATCTATGGAATGGGGGCATTCCCATAATCCCAAACCAGGCCTGGAATCACAGCACCATGGGGCAGTGAAGCAGGATAACTGCAGGTTCAAGCCCAGCCTGTGAAACCGAGCGACTTGGCAAGACCTAGAAAAATAAGAGCTGGGGATGTAGCTCAGAGTGAAGGTCCTGGGAGTAGATGGCTCTGTGTGTCTCAAGCATTTTGTGACTTCAGAAAAGAAAGCTGTGCAGGACACACTCATGGTAGTCTCAGCGCTGGCGGTACCCGCGCAATAAAGGGAAGGGACCAGCTCTCTGAATTGCAGCTCTGGCTGGAGAGGACTGATTACAGCTTTGCGGGTCTCAACGCAGCTTCTTTTGGGGGCAAGGTACTCTTTTGTGGTTTCCATGGGAACAGGAACAGCATACCCAGAACACAGCGCCTGGGGGAGCTGAATCACCAGGCTGGTGGTGGGCGCTCCATCTAGGCTGCCATGAGAGGGTGTACAGGAAATGGGCAGAGGCTGTTGGAAGCCCAGCACTGGAAGAGTGGCATCACCAGTGGGCAGGTCGTAGTGGGGGACAGTGCTGCCTTTCCTTGACTTCCTGGTCTCATCACTGTCCTAATGTCTCAGCCATGGGGCTCACAGGCCAGACACAGCCAGGTGGGCAGGGCCACCTGCCGCCACTGGGTGCCAGTGTTACCTGGACGATGTCCATTTAATGCAGACACAACTTCCCATAGCGTAGGCTTCGTGTTGTTCACTGCTCATGGTTCCTAACAGAGATCTCTGTACAGTGTCACTGGCCAGTGAAGGACGGAGCATGGTAGAAAACTTCCAGAGACCTCATGCACACAGTCAGACTGCATCCGAGCGTGTGGTCAAGTCCCAACTCCCTCTCCTTGCAAACCCCACTTCCCTGCCCACCCTCAAAACACCAAGGCAGCGAGCAGACACATTTCCCCTCAGCGCTTTTGCCACCTACAGTGACAGCCGTGATGTCCCACCTGCAGCTTCCCTTGGAGCACTGTCACAGCAGCACCCAGCTCTGTGGGGTTTGTACTGGCACTGCCTCCCCGGCAGCCGCAGCAGGACGATAGTGCCCTGGGTGGCTCCCGCAGGCTGCAGGGGGCAGAGGAGCTGGTAGAAGGTCCTTGTGCCCTGTAGCTTTAGGCACTTTCTTCATTGGCTGCCTGTCTCATCTTAACAGCCTCAAGTGTCACGTGGGATAATGTAGCATCTATCTAGTGGGACTGTGGTATAGGTCAAAGGCAGGAATGCCTTTACTAACCCTTGTGCTAATATTAACAATGATGTTAATGCTTGTGCATTATTTAGAACATCATTTGGCATGTAGGAAGCACTTAATAAACATTACTTGAAAAGTTAATGGAAAGCTTAGAATGGATTTTTTAAAATAAAGATCTGAAAGACAGCATTACTACTGGTGTTATTCCTTCAATTCCTGATGTCCTAGGAGACATGATCAAAACATACAGTGAGCATTTAAATTTTAAAAACTTAATTACAGGGGGCCGGGGCGTTTGCTCAGTGGTTCCGGCGCCTGTCTTGCAGGCGCAGGGACCCGGGTTCAATTCCCCGGTAACCACATAACAATACTGGGTGTGGAGACCCACACCCAGCAGCAACCAGTACCACATACCACAGTGCCGGGCGTGGTGGCTCACGCCTGTAATCCCAGCACTCGGGAGGCAGAGGCAGGAGGATTGCTGTGATGTGAGTTGGAGGCTGAGCTCAGGGCCAGCCTGAACCACAAAGC
>PVIR01000072.1:164351-212131 GCA_004026965.1 Petromus typicus | reverse complement strand
CCTAAAAAAAAAACCAAAAAAAACACAAAACTTAATTACAATAAAAGTCACATTGTCATTAACCCCTCTCCAGTGTTCCCTCTTGTTTCAAATGCACTTGTCCACCATTCTTGCTCCGGTCTGAAGCAGCTCTGGAAGTCCTCTTTCGTGAGTGTCTTTACAAGGTGTAATAAAAATGTGATAAACGCTGCTGCTGAGCGCCTCCAGCGGAAAGGCTGCTCGTAAAAACATCACAGCGTGTCCTCATCCATCTCCCCACCAGATCTGGCACTGGGAGACTCACTCTTTCCCAAGGTCAAAAGGACAGTGGGGGGATAATGCTTTGACTCACTTCAGGACCCCAAGGCAGCCATGACTGTGTAGCTAAGACACTTACGGAAGAGGACTTACAGAGCTGTTTCTGAAGCGGCGAGAACAATGGGCTAAGTGTGTTTGAAGTGACGGGAAGTATTTTGAGGAGCACTCCAGGCGATGTGTCTTTTACTGTAACAAAATTCTAAAAAGATAATACGCATGATGGTTCTTTAATAACCCTACAAGTTCATTTCCCCCGGAACACATGCACTGAGAGATGGTTGATCAGAGTCGGCAGCCTCATCCCAGAGAAGAAGCATTTGCCTGAACTCGAGAATCGCAAACTGTTATTGTGGTTGTCACTCCTCAGCACAGTTCTCAGTTGGGGGACAATTCTGCCCCCTCGGGAGCATCTGACAAAGCACAGAGATGTTGCGGAGTGTCACAGATAGTGAGGGCGATGCTGGCATCGAGCGGATAGGGATATGGTTGGACATCCACTGGCTAGGCACCCCTACTACGAAACTTTCCAGCTCCAAACATCAGGAGGGCTGCAGCTGAGTGTCGGGTCTGACTTGGTGAAATGGACTCTGAAAAGCCTTATTTATTTATTTATTTATTTATGTATTTGAGACAGGGTCTTGCTTTTGTGGTTCAGGCTGGCCCTGAGCTCAGCCTCAAACTCACATCACAGCAATCCTCCTGCCTCTGCCTCCCGAGTGCTGGAATTACAGGTGTGAGCCACCATGCCCTGCACTGTGGTATGTGGTACTGGTTGCTGCTGGGCATCAGTCTCCACACCCAGTATGGTATATGGTTACTGGGGATTGAACCCGGGTCCTTGCGCTTGTAAGACAGGCGCTGGAACCACTGAGCTAACTCCCCGGCCCTGAAAAGCCTAATTTATTAAGAGAGTCTGGGAAAGAAAGAAATTGCTTAGCGCTCCTCCCAGCCCTGAAACTCAGTGATATGCAGTGAGTTTCTAGAACCATGGCTCCTGCAGGCTGGCACTCCAGTGTGGCAAGGATCGTCCCCTTCCCCACCCACGTCCTGGGCACTCTGGTCTGACAGCTCCGTGGGCACCTTGGGTGACGGCTGCTGGGGCTGCTGTGCAGAGGAGGTGCTAAAATCAACAGACTCGCTGATGTTCTAAAAAGCATCTGCACAGCTCTCGGTGCTCGTCAGACACACTTGCCACCATGCCATCATGCGGCGTGGCCAAGATGCTGGTGACTGGTGAGCAGACCTCCCCCACACCAGACAGCTCTCAAGGTCCCGATTTCCAGGCGGTTACAACACAGTGTGCAGCTGACCTTCCACCAGGGCCTGCCAGCTGCAGAAATCCCTTAGTGAACGGCGGGGGTTGGGGCTGAGCTTGTGGAATAGTGAGAAAGGAAGACTCATGTCCCAACTGTCCACTGTCCAAGGTTCTTTTTATACTGAACAAACAGTTCACTGACAGTAATGAGACTTGATGCAGTCCTTTACGTTGTGCAGGCCTGAAGGGTTTAAGATGTCCAATTATTTAAAAAATCTCCAGCTAGACATTTACATTTATTCAGTTATGGCAAAGAAAATAGGCTTTGTCTTTTATTGTCATCATCATTAGTTTTCGCTTGTTAATGTATTTGTCTTAGATTTGAAAGGCTTTTCATTACATGTCTTATTTGTAATTCCTTGTGGTTTAGACAGAGCCTCTCATAGTGGTAAAGTGGACTCCGACTCCTAAGATTCTCCTATAAATTTTCCAATTATGTGTAAGCAGCGGAGTTCTACACCAACCTATATGCCTTCTTAGAGAGCAACAGGTTAAATCAACAAGTTAGAGTCTCCCAAAAGTCCTCCAACATACTTTTTTTTTCTTTTTTGGTTTTTTAAGTCAGGGTCTCCCTATCTAGTGCAGGCTGGCCTCAAATTCACAGTGGTCCTCCTGCCTCAGCCTCCCAAGTGCTGGGGTTATTAGCGTGGACCACCGTACCTAGTAAGAAAGAGCCTTTTTAATGTCAGTTATTTTCATGGTTATTTAATTACTTGTTCCCCTGTTCAAATACTACTCATTCGCATTATAAAACCAGTCTTTCACAAACATGTTTTAGGAATTACTGGCATAGGCCACACAGCTATTAGGGTGACAAATGCACAATTAGGAGCTTGTTTCAACTTTTATGTGTGAAAGGACACTGTGATATTTTTAAAGAAGAGTTTGTTATGCCTGATACTATTTAAAGTGCACATTAATGATGCTGGCAATATAGTAGAATATGTTGCTAAAGCACATTGACCATATCCGTTGGTCTTTGAATCCCTGGTGTTAAAAACAGCATTGAGAGTAGCATTCATTCTGAGGGTCAGGTAAAGACTCTGGACCAGTAGCCGCTGGAGAGCTCCCAGACCTCGTCTTTGCTTGGTTCATGCTGAAGCCAGATTTCCCGGCCCTCACTTCAGCCCTCCCCAGCCTCTGCCTCATTGTTCTTTGAAGTTCCTGGGGTGGGCATTCAACCCCAGGTGCCTGTAGCTGAGTGAGGGCTCCTCGGGGCTCTGTCATCCACCCCTTCCTCCTCAGGGCCTGGTAATGTGGGCTGCTGTTTACAGGGCATCCGTGTTGGAATTTATGAATCACTGGTGCAGCCACGCAGAAGGTGGCAGGTGGCAAGAGTGCATGTAAGCTGCAGGGTCCTGTGACACCATCACTCAGATCTAGAAACTTCCCCAAACCCAATGCTTCTGAAGACTCATCCATTCTGGATTTGGAACGGAGAATGGCAGTTTCACAGTGTAGAATGCCTAATGTACTTCCGAATTTAAACACAGTTTCATGGAGGCAAAATGGACTCTAGATGTGGAATGTCTAGATGTTGAGTGTCTCACTGTATTTACTAACCTGCTGCCATCTGCCACGGAGCACCCAGGGCTGGACACTCATTTCATTTGGTCTTCTTGGTATTAGATGGACTTTGAGGCAGGAGATAATCTGGCTGAGGATAAGAATGAATTTTGAAATGGCCAAGTCCCAGGGTGTTAAATATCTTCCCAGAGCAGCCAAATTAGCACGGTGGCATTAAACGCATTACTCTGTAATGATGAATGTGATTTCCCTGCTAGGCTCCTGGGGACCCTGTTGGTACAGCCCAGACCCTCTTTGGCAGACTGGTGCCCACCCTCCAGCTGCAATGGCATTGCTCCTATGGGCTCACAGCTGTCTTCTCAACAGAAGAGTCCACCATGTCCAGGATACATGCGCTCACTCGGTGGTGTCCTGGGCATAATTATAATCATCCCTTTGTTTTTCACTGGAGATAATCCTGGCATGCAGCTCATGCTCTGGGCTCCTTGTGGGATGGACCACACTCCAAGGGACCACACCCTAGCTGGTTCCTTGCCCTGTTCTCCTGTTTCCCTCACTTATTTACCCTTTGTCCAGGGATGTGCCCACCATAAATCACAGCACCTGGTGCCCATCTCCATGTCAGCTCTTAGGGACTATGGCCTAAAGCACAAGGATCCAGGTCTGCTTCTGAGGTTTCTGAAAGTTTTCTAAGTTGAGAGTGTTTTCTTAATTTTTATTTACATTTCAGGTTTGGCTGTATGTAAGAGAACGATTGCTTGAAATGGGCAGTGATTTTTTCACATGTCTGCCTTCTGTATTGAAAAGAATTCACTGAGGTCAAGAAACCATATTCTATATACAGAGATCTTTAAAATATCAGATCACTCAAATTAAATGACACAATTCAAAACTGGGCATTTAAAATGAACAGATATTTTTTAGATGAAGAAGTAGCAAGAAACATATGAAAAAATGCTCAACATTACTGGTCATCCAAGAGACACAGATGAAAATAACACTGAGATTTCATGTCACTCCAGAAAGAATGTCTGCTACCAAGAAATCAACCAACAACAAACACTGGTGGGCTATTGGGAGAAAGAAACCCTTCTCCACTGTTGGTAGGAATGTAGACTGGTACAACCACTATGGAGATCAGGGTGGAGATTCCTCAAAAAACTAGGATCAGAGGTCCTATTTGACCCTGCTATTTCCCTTCTGGGTATATTCACAAAAGAATTAAATGCATCATACCACAGTGACATATGTGCACCCATGTTTATAGCAGCACAGTTTGTGATAGCTACATCTTGAAAACAGCCCAAATGTCCATTAAATGGAGACTGGATGAAGAAGATGTATTTTTAAATATATATATATATATATATAATAAAATGGAATACACTCAGAAATAAAGAATGATAAAGACATTTATAGCTAAATGGATGTACATTGAGGCCATACTCATAAGTGAAATAAGTAGGACACAGATTATAAATACCATTTCATTTCTGTAGTGTGAGAAACTGAAGGTATAAATGAGGTCCAGAATGTCTAATAGGTGTTGTGAAATAGGAAGAAAATGTTCAAAGGGAAAAGGTATTTGGGTGGGGATACAAGGGAAAGCAAAGAAGGGAACGAGAAAATTTGAAAGCAAAAAGGAGAAAATGTAAACAAGGCTTCTGGATACAGAGAGGATGGAGGATCTGAAGGGGGGGGCACAGGAATGGGAAAAAACAGGAATCAAGATATATCACGCACAGTCACAAATTCTCAATGAGGAATGTGATCATAATGTACACCTAAAATGGACCAATAAGCTCAAATTTTTAAAAAAGAACCTTATTCTACTCCCCAGAGCCAGCACAATGCCCAACGTAGATACATTCAGTGCAGAGAGAATCTGAACAAATACATTGAAACAGCATCAGTGAGAATCGAGATGTGTCACACACTGGTACAAAACCTCAATGTGGAATGTGATCATAATGTAAAATACGTAAAATGTACCAATAAAATCAACTTTAAAAATCTTTGGAATTTTCAAAGTTTAAAAATGTTAGAGACAAAGACAAAATAAGATGAAGTATCTTGGTTCTTCTTATCAAGCTGAGTTTTGTGATTATTCTTCTAGTAGCAGCAGCCCTTAATAATTTATGATTTCTTTTGGTTTTTCCTTTCTCTTTATTTCCACTCCCTGGGGCCCAACTTTTAGTATTTTTGTCTCTGAATTAAATCCATTTTATTTGATTTTCTTCCTCTTCTTCTCCACAGGTTGGCTCATGAACATAGTTCTGTCTATACTTTCTCAGAAAATAAAATGAATTTTATTGGAAAGGGTGACAGTTTGACCTTCCCACCTAAGAGTTCATTTTTACTTTCTATTTCTATCAGAGTATGTGGACATGAGCTTCAGTACTACATAGGCTCCAGGTACAGGTTTAGACCATCTTTGATCTACACATCACCAAGTTCAAACTGAATTTCAGGGAAATGATGCATAATTTTTCATCTAAATATGCCTCATGCAGTACTTGAGGAAAATGTTTAAGACTTACGCATTAAAACTTATTTGTTGTTCAATGAAATTTTGCTTTCACTGGCTGTATTGCTGTCTCTCCCTTCCCTCCCTTCCCCTCACCTCCCTCCCTCTTCACAAATACTAATAAATGCAATTTTAACAAAACAATTGGAATTTTATATACAAAATTACTTCAAAAATTCCATGTAATTCTATGGAATTCTGCTCAAAGAGGACAAAACTGGCATTTCATATATTACTGACAATCTTGAAAATTAATTGGAGAATACTTTTTAGAAAATAATTTGAAAAATTACTTTAAGAGCCATAGACCTTGGGCAAAGTAGAAATACGCGTGAAATATATTTAAGAATAGAAACTCTTCACACAACTGTAAAGTGTCTTACATTGTCCCCTTGCTGGGATAGGACACCCAACACCCACAACTTAAAGGAGCAGAAGTATAACTTGGGTCACAGTTTCAGGCTTGGGTCAGCCAACTCCAAGGCTGACAGGATGGAAGAAGGCCCGCTGAACTAAAGGGTGCTCAACGCATGGCGGCACGGAAGCAGAGAGAAGGGAGGAGCCAGGGAGGGGGCGGGATCTTTCCAGGTCTCGCTCCTAGCAACCACTTCTTGTAACCACGCCCTTGCACCCAACAGCTCATCCAGCGATGCATCCAGGTCTCCGTGATCCAGTCATTTCCTACAGCTCTACTTCTGAACATGTTTTGTTTGTTTTTTTTGCGGGACAATCTAGACCGACACCATAATCAAGGGTAGTTAATTAAATAAGTGTGCTCAGGGCCAGTGGTCAGCCTGAAAGGGGGTGCAGAATAAGAGGTTTTAGCACATGTGGGAGATAGATGCTAAAAGAAGTCACTCAGATTATTTTTTGTGGTACCTAAAAATGTCATACCAGCTACGGAAGTACCATAAGAAACTGCTTATGATGTAAGAGGAAGTTGAACAATCTATGCAGGTCACTGTGTGAGCGCTCAGACCACACAGCGGGCATGAGGTGAGAATTATACAACGCCAATAGCTGAACTGGTGGTGTTTCTTCCCAAGCTCTCTGTAGCACCTGTGCACTCGTGGGCACTGCGGGTCTCATTCCTGACTCCCGACCACTTGCTCTGACCCTGTGTCTCACTTTCCCCATCTGTGAGGTAACAATGACACTTACCTCACAGAGTGGTGGAGAAGATTAAGTAATGCAATATGTAACGTGCTTTATTACTGAGACATGCTGTCATATGCAACTTGCACTGGCTTTCACGCTTCAACAAGTACATTTATATTTTTCAAGAAACAACTTGTCAGAAATTGCAAGTAAAATTATAAGGTGCCCAACTGAGAAATAAACACCCACAACCCAAGATACTTATAGAATCCACCAGGGTATGGGAGTGAGCGTGGGACTGTCCTTCCAAAGACTGAGGAAAATAGACATGGATGGAATGCTTCGTGCCTGGCTCTGCACAGATGGGTGTGGGGAGCAGCATGACTCTGTGTTGAGAGAAAGAAAGCAAAACAACTCTGACCAAAGTACTTTCTATCACCTAGGTAACCATGAAATTTCGTAGTGTTCTACTTGGGCTGCTAAAGGGGCTCCACCACAGGGCTAAGAGGAGGACCATGTCTATACCAGCCCTGGAGGGTTAGCAAGTCGGTAAATCCACATGAAGAGGCTGTCTGGCTCTTCTCCAGGGTTGTACCAAATAGCAGAGTCTCAGAAACTATGCACCAGGGGTTGGCCTGACCTCTCTGGAGAGAGACTGGACAGATTTCCTTCATCTGTCTGTCATGCTATTGTCAGTGGGGTTTCATTTTGCCACAGTCTTTGATAGGGCAAAATGAATTGCTTCAAAATTGGTATTTTCTTACAGACTCTCAGTTGAGAGCACTCTGCTGAAAATTTTACTCTTAATTCTTGTAGCACTTCACTTGGTCACATGTCCAAATAATTTGGGCAACGGACAAGCAACATTCAACTTCAGGGTCAGGGTCGCTGGACTAGGACCCTGGTTCTGCTGTACACTGAGGATGAGGCTTAGATACATCTTTAGTCTTCATCTCAATTTCCTCTTCATCTGATGAAGACACGATCTACTTCATGGAACAGTTAGGGTTAAATATGATATTAAAGTATTGTGTAACACACAGAAATTATTGTTTCCTTCAATACCATTCTTTACCCATGTACTTCCGGTACACATATGACACAGGAACCATATTCTAAAGTGTCTTTGGTGATTGAGGTTGGGTCCTCTGCATACCTGGCAGCCATAGGAAAAGCAAAAGAAGGAGGCTTTGGCCTGAGAGTCATGAGTAGCCGCTTCCTCCTAGAGGGTGACAAGCTCAGCCTGGACAGCCCAGTCAGCTATGAACTAAACAGGTGCGACATCAAAGTGCCCCACCACGAGGAGGCAGTGTAGCACTTCGTCCGCAGACTTGCACACTGAGTGCACAGTGGATAGAACTGAATCTGCAACCCACAGCCCACTTGGAAATGGAGTTTTGGAGCTGAAAGAGGTCTGAGTGGCCCACTCTGCATCCCGGCTCTCTGGTGTCTACACTGTGGTCCAAGCAGGAAGAACACTGGTTCTGGCTACAGCTGTGGATCATGGGCCTGGAAAACACCCTAACCTTCTGAACAGCTCTGATTTTAAAGTCCTGTCTCCGAATGACTTAATTCACCATAGCCCTGAACCACAGAACAAAGAACAATTTGGAAAACATCACAAAAGACTGTATGTAATATATATCTGTATCTATTTGAAATATGATAAATAGCTGTATTTTGGAAACCTCACAATTTGGAAAAGCTTCTTAAAGCTGTCAGACATGCATCCTATGAATAAATGAAAGTATTTTTTTTTGTAATGGTTTTCACTCTCACCAGGTCAGAGATAATTGGCGTCTTGGCTTTCTTTTGTAAGTGGGCAGTGGACACTTACATGCTATCGAGAATTTCAAAGTGGGGCAACAGCAGTGGTCACAACACGCAGTTAGCGCTTCCAGAATGGGGTCCCCAGAGGTTCTAGGGAGTCTCCCTGACTGTGTTCCCCTTCTTCCATGAATATTTTTCAGGGGAAATGGTGGTGGGTTTCATATTAGACACTGCTGCTCTGGATCAATTGTTTTCTAACTTTGGTTTCCAAGTGACATTTTGCTTCTGATATTTCTCAGTGGCTCTGAGGGGGTGTAGTTCTGTAAATGGGAAAAGAAGGTGGCAGCTGCTTTTAGTCTATGTTGCCAGCTGTAGTCTAAATGCACCTAAGTGCTTCCCTGCATCCGCTCTGGGTCTGGCTCTGTGCATGTGCCTTGATTTATTATGGTTTTAGAGAAAAGGTCCGAGGAGGGCAGGATCTGTGCTGTTTTAGTTGTCCCTACACAAACATTCAGTCACCACTCCTGAAACCTGCTGCTTCAAACACGTAACTTAACTCCAGCTCTGCTCCACAGACAGCATACAGCTCCCAATGTTGCTTCAATAACTTTAGAGAACCCTTTTATGTATAATGCTGTCCAGACGTCCTGCCGTTTGGACATAATTTAATGTAGAGCCTATCCTAGCGAGGCTGCAGTGAAGACAGTTGAAAATGTATGTCCTCAGCTCTCTGCCAGTGTAAAGCTGGAGTTAAAGGATACCTGAGTTTCATAGCAAAGGGCCTCGGTGAAGTCCATGGGAAAGGAACATTGCTGATACTAAACCTCAGCCGGCCCCAGGGAGGACCCTGGCAAGTCCAGGCCAGGTCTGTGTAACAGGGCTCCCAGAACAGGCTCTCGGAGAACAAGGTGAACCGGCCAGCAGTCACGGAGAGGAATGTTAATAACCTTTGCCTGTAGTCCAGGCTGGGGAGCTCAGAGGGTGCAGAGAATTCCCTGGTGTGTGCAGGATCCATCTATAACATGGGTACATTATTCCAACCAGGTGCAGCCTGGACACATGTTACTGAACAGCGTGACTGATATAACGGCAGGGTCGCTGGAAGTCACATTCATGGTAAGTACCCTGTGTGCTAATGATCTCAGGAGACTCTAATGACAGTCTTGATTTTTCTCAGATATCGTTGTGGTGTTCTGGCAAATATACAAAGGAATAAGATTATCCTCCTATCCACTTTAGAGATTTTGTTTTGAGAATTTGTTCTCTAGACATTTTTAAACCAACATGGGAAATACTCTTCTATCAGCCGGCGGGCCTGTAGGTACAGCACTGCCTGTGCACTGACGGGCCAGAACCCCGAGGTCTCTCCAGCGGAGGTCAGCCCGAGGCCACCTGGACCTGGTGGATGATATCGTTAATTACTTTTGCATCTGTGTTTCCATGTTCCCAGGCTCTACTCAAACTCTGGCTCGCATTGCTTTTTGCCTATGTTGCTGCAAAAGCTCTTGGCTACTCCTTCCTCTCTCTAACACACACTACACACTGCTGCCAAGAAAGCATTTCCAACTCTTCCTAACAGCCAACAGAATAATGCTCCGAGTATTTAGCCCAGAGTTCAAGCTGCTCTGAGATCTACCCCCAAATGCCCTTTATTTGAAGGATGTTTGCAGAGTAACAATTTACTTCCAGCCTCTGAATGAGCGATGTGAAAATGAACAGGACTGAGACTGCCGCTGAAGAGGGTCGAGTTTTGCCCTAGAGACAGAAACCTAAGAAACAGTATTGGCAGATTAGGTTCCGATAGACAGAGGAGTATATAGAGTTGTCCCATGTAATGTTTTGCAAACATTTATAAACTACCCTAGCTATGTCAGTGATGCTGCGGGCGTCCTCTTGATCCCTAGGCCTGCACTCCTTGTCTAGTCACTATTCGTAGGTCACAGTTCACCCTCATCTGGAGGCTTGGCTGGCATTGCAGACCCTGCTGTCAGCCCTACTGAAGGTCCCCAGGCAGGAAGTAGGGTACAGTTGCTAAAAGTGTCACCTCTACAAACCTAGGATAAACTAACAGGGAGCACTGACTTGAGCAGTATTTGTGGAATTAAGAGTCACGGGAGACCCAGGAATTATTGGCTGTGCGAAGGGGGTTTGCTGCTGAGTGCCTGTAATGAGGGAAAGTGACAAGCTCAGAACAATCAGTCACCGTAAAATATAAAGCTCCCTGCTGGTGAGGATCAGAGGGTCTTCTTGGGGCTGTGTTTAAAGAGACTCATTTTAGCAGGAAGGCAGGATGAACTGGTACCTTGTCGAAAGACAATCACTGAACATCAGAGAAGCCTGGACTCTAGGCTGGGGAAATTCCCTCTCCTCAGAGCTCTGAGGCTCCACCTAGGAAGGCCCTAAGGAAAACCCACCCACCCTTATTGACATGTGGCCACACTGCTCCACCCCACACCCCTGGTGATGCACAAACCTCCAGGACAGGTCTGAGGACACAATGCACAGGGTCTGCCGTCTCCTGGCTTCTCACCTGGTGATGAACCTCAAGTCTGTGCTCGGAGCAGAGAAGTGCTGGGTCTTTGGGAGGATTGTAACCCCAGGAGCTGCCTGGCCTGACGGACATGGACCATGTGCAACTGGAGAGTCCAGACTGCGGCTCAGAAGCAGAATAGGAAGCTGGATGGGGCAGAGGTTGTTGATTTGAAGCCACTTGGGATCTAGTATCTAACAGCCTGGCAAGAGCCCTGGGAGATGGATGCTACTGAGAGCTCAGCAAGAGCCGTGGGTCAGAACACATGAAGCAGGGATGTCAGAACTGTGCTAGCGGACTATGAGGAAGCGACACAAGATGCAGAGAAGTAGCATCAAGAACGGATCTAAGATGCACAGCTGGAAAACCTCCCACTAACTGCATGCCTGGCGGAGGCCGAAAGACTCTTCATTTATCAAAACAGTGAAGCATGAACTGGCTAGGGGTGCACCAGTGTCTCTGAGAAGCTGCAAATTAACTCTTCTGTGTGGAGTTCTTTATTACCAATGTGCCAGTCTGGATCCTAGACTATCAGAGGCAGGTTGGTAGCACTTCCCCGCCAAAGCAGATGGTATGACTAGAATGGGCAGTGAAGGTGCAGTGGAAGGTAAGGGGGCCTGACTCACAGCAACCTTCTGTGGAGATGAAAAAACAGATGAGCAGTCAGGTATTATTTAATACGCATGTAACTGGAAGGGAGCAAGAAGGAAGCAGCAAAAGCCTGAAGTCGGCTGTGCCCGTGGAAAGGAACGATTCTCTGCTAAGTTTCTGATCTACTTCTCAGTCTCAGAAGCTACTGACTAAACGGGGTGGAGGGCTGGTCCCCAAGAGGAGGCTCCTCAACACCACGGCAGGCATAATTCTCTGACCTACTCCTGAGAGGTCTATGGTTATACACTGCAGTTAGCACCTGCAAGGGCTCCGGGGAGAGGGCTGTGTCATATATTTCAATGCTGGCAGACAGGATTTGAGTGATGACACTCAAAACACAATCACAGACTCCTGGTTTGAGTAGAGGAAGATGTGGGTCAGGGAATAAATGGGGTGTTAGCTCAGGTCCCTTACAGAGCTGCACAGTTCTGAATATATATGGATCACTCACTGATCCGATTCCTGAATATCTAACTAGGGTAGACTCACTGGCAGCTGGCCTTGGTCCTTTGGCCTGTAGGGTAACAGCACTTGTGGTAGCAAAAGCTAAGTGAAGACCTCTGAACTGACTGTCCTCCCTGCAGCTGCAGGATAAGATGGTAAACAAAACATGGTACAGTATTGTAAATCAGGCGTCTTCCTCAAAGCGTCACTCTGCAGATGTAAAGATAAAAGGGTGTTGGCTTCTGTCATCTCCATTTAATCAGCTAATATGGTTCCTGCGAGCAGTGGATGAATCCCTGGCTGCAAGGTCACCCCAGCTGTAGCCCAACTCGCAGCTGTTTTGCTGGTCACTGCCCCTCACCGCAGCAGGTGGACATGGTCACTGATAGGCGGCGAGCGCTCTTCTCCACACACAAACTGGGAACAGCAGCACACTGAATTCACGTAGGGTGGGAAAGTGTGTGTTCACGCTCTTGCTCCCGGGCCACATTCAGCCTCTGCCTGTTTTTTTGTCACATTATAGCCTCAAAGGCTCTGCACCATCCAGGCCAGAATGTCACATGGCCCCTACACTGGGGGGCAGTGAGGTGAGTTCCTTGGCCCAAGGTAACACGATGTGGCCCCACAGGGAGAGTCCACCACTCTGAGGCTTTGGCCAACATCACTCCAAGGCCTCAGCATTGTCCGATTAACCAAGGTAGGAAACAAGACAGCTCAGCTCTTGGGACTCACTTTCAGCAAGTACCACCATGGCCACTCGACTTTGGGGTCCACCGCTCCCACACAAACCTGCCAAGCAGGAGATGCCAACCTGCTGTGACAGTAAAATGGGGGCATCAGCTTCAGTGGTTCAGAAGTGACACTCTATGAGCCTTGCAGACTTCACACCTTCCCTAAGCCCATGGGCTTTCTGCGATGCCCTCTCCAATAGGTAGGATCCTCAAGGAGGATTAGCCATTCCCAGGGGCCACGAGAACTGGACCTTATCCTTGCAATCTGAGGCTTTATGGTTCTAGCAGTCTTGCTCTTTGTGCAAGGGCAGAGAGTTCCACCAGCTCTAAGCTATGGCTGCTGTGGGGTCACTTGGGCTCCCCATGTACTAGATCAGCAGTCACAGGAAGGACTTACCATCCTGGTAGGGCTCTTGCCATAGAATGTGAGCATGGAGAATTGGCATGGCCTTGAGCTGAGCCAAGGGGCCTGACCCAGGCATAGAGCCAGGGGTATAACCCTTTGGGGTGAGGTTATAAGTCATCTCACCCAGGAGAAGTGCCATCTGGGAGCGAGGGGACTCTAGAATGTGTGGGGGAAGGGGGAGGAGATCATGAGTATGATAGATACCCGGATGCAGGAGCTGGGGGCTGTGGTTTGTCCTACCAATCTCCTTTTGCAAACTTCTGCGGGAATGGGGCAGACTGGATTCTGGAGGAGCTGTGCCTTGTGGAATGTACCCATGAGAAGCAAATAGGCCGGGCTCTCATTCAGCCTGCTAGCTGCACAGGGCCCCACACTGAGGGGCCTCAGATTTGGTGTAACCCTTTATTGTCATCAGGCTGAAATAATACCTTTATCTTTGGGCTCATTTTCTGATAAAATCTCTTGGGACAGTGGGCAGGCACAGGCTCAGGAGAGAGAGCCATAGTGAGTGTGTCTGCTTCCTTGTCTCCCTGTCTGCATGCAGACAGTGAACTAGGCACAGAACTCCAGTGGTCCGACTTGGCATGGGAATTCGGTGAGACTCAGTTTATGTATCAGGTAAGTGGCTATGTCTGTGACCAGGCAAGGGTGCCGTCAGCTCCAGGAGGCCGAGCTTCCTGTCTAAGCCGGAACTCCCTTTGAGTGAAGAATGAAGCCGAGGCACCCTGAGAAACATGAGCAACTGAGAAGCTCCTCATGTCCCTGCTTATTCTTCCCGGAAGTGGGCGGCCGGAGGAATGTTCCTGTGAGAAGCAGCTGCCCCCTTCTCTTGAGACTCATCCTTGGCTGATGTGAGATGCCACCCCTGGGAGACTCCCGTCACCCAGCCCTGAGCCTCTGGAGAGGATGAGCTGCAGTGTGGCCTGAGCTGGCCTGGAGCACCAGGCCAAGGCCAGACTTCACTCAGACCCCTTCCCAGCCTCAATTTCCCCTCTCATCCCACTGCCTTCAGCAGCATGAGATTTTTGATGAAATTCTCTCAAAGAAAGCCAGAGACTAGAATTCTGCTGTGAATGCCACTTCCAGATGGTCCAACCTAAGACAGTGTCACACCCCTCCACACACACACACCCCAGAAATGTCTCCCTCAGCTGTCCTAAACTGACCCAATGGCTCCATGGCCTGTTTACGCATAGGCATGATGTGCAGTTTGGAAATGGCTGACGTATGGGATCCCAGGGTGGAAACAACTGATTATGTCCAGATGTTAAGGAACGTCAGAGAAAGATAAGTCAGAATGGAGTGTCTAGGGGTAAGAAGTTTTCTGGAGCAGTAACAGAGGTGGACCTTTCCAGCAAGAGGCAGAGAGCATGTCCTAGAGGCTCAAAGTGAGTGTTTGCAAAGCACTCTGGGGCATTAGCCAAGCACGAACAGGGCTGTTCCTCAGATCTCTCCTCACTCATATGCCAAGCGTGAGTGCATGGTGCCCGACTCTGTGCGCTCCAGATGCCAGCTTTCTAGAGCTTTCTGTTTCGAAGAGAAGTAATTCCTTGAAGTTTTCCCCAAAGGCTGTAATTCTTTTGTGTCTGGTTCTTTCATCCCTTCATTTCTATTCATAAGGGTGATAAAACCTCGCACTGACTGGGCACGTATAAGGCCCAGGCATCTTTCTACACGCATAATCGTGTTTTTCCTTTATGGCCTGTGACAGTGGCTGTGAACACCTGCCTACCTCAATCAGTCGGCTGCATGCTTCGGCTCTGGTCTTCCTCCGGCACTATATTCCTTTATCAATTCTGAACTAACTTTCTTGTTTTTGGAAGTATACCTCACACGTTGGCAAAGCTGTTGCTATATCTTAAAAAGAAAAGAGATAACAATTTAGCTAACCATCAAAGGTACCAGTCACACCCTAGTTTAAAAGATTCAAATTATGCTATAATTTAAAAAGTAATCATAAATCTCATTTAGTAGACCCAGGAAGTAGTGCAGGAAATTTAGAATTTTCTTATTTTTTTGTGAAACAGTGAAAATTCTTGATGGTCCTAGGGCCAAAATTTTAGTTTTCTTTTTAAAAGATACTAAACTGGTGAAAACCTAAACATAAAAATATTCAATTATGAGCTTGATTTTGTAGCATTTAAAAATGGTACCAGTGTTGTGCTTCAATGTAAACTCTCATGGAGAAAGGTAGAGAAAATCACCAATAGGCATGCTGTAAAGACTGAAAGATTTCTTGGGTGTTGTTTCTGCTGACGTTATAGACCAAACTGCTCTCGGTCAACTACAGCTTGAAGACTTGGTTCCCATAATTATATAATGGTATTCAAATTCCACCAAACTAAAGGAGAGAAATCATATCTGTGCAGCCCCGGTGTCCTTAAAACCCTGGTTTTTATAGGTGTCTCTTTACCATCATCCTCTTGGTTGTTCAGCTGGCAATGCAGATAAAATCTCCAATGACTCCACATTTCCAAATGTCCAGGGCACTGTTTATATCGGTATTTGCTTGGCTGATTTCACTGTTGGTTGAATAAACAAGAGTTTGAACGTCATAGGTTCTTTGGTTGCTCATCACAAGTGTGTGGTGCTCTGGTCAGCGTGACCTGCCTCAGGGATCCTGTGCAATTTGGGGTGTGAGGGTGACACTGGACAATGCTTCTGACCAGCCCTTTGCCTCTCTGTCACCTTGGTCCCCTTCACCAACTGTATTCACATTGTGAGTTTTATTTTTCTGGTATTCAGAAAGAAAACAGAGTTAATTTAAGCCTATACCAAAATCAATATTATATTGGATTCAACCATTAGTACTTGTTAGGACTGGAAGCTGTGCTTTTTCCACATGGCTTATTCCCTATTCTTTTCTTTCAAGGTGCTTCCCAAGCCTCACAGGAGTCTCCTGGAGACCCTGTGACTCACAGACCTGACTCAGTACAGGGAATGAGCTTAGCTGCTATGAGCTCCTAGCTGATGTCAGTGTCATCGGTCAGCATGCATCTTTAAGAGCCAACAAGCAAGTTGACTGTAATTCCTCTTTGTGGTTCAGCTGAAGTATTAAAACAATTATCCACAGGATGCAGTCTTGGGTCTCTGCCCATTTATGGTTCCATCTTTACTTGTTCTCCTCTGTTGCCTCTTAGAGCCCCTTATTATGCCTGCGTGGACTGTGGCCGCCCACTTTCTCTTCTGTCAGGTTATGTCACAAGAAGGAAGCAGAGAGTCTCCCTCCCAACGTTTTCTTGCTCAGAATGCTTCAATGAGTTCTCATTGTTCAAAGAATAAAATTTAGTCTCCTTAGGAGGCTGTAATTTTATTTTCCAATACTTCCTCCTTTAACTCTACTCTCTTATGAATACACCTGTGTTATTCCTCCTGGAAGATGGTAGTTTTCATTTTCTCTGACTAGACTGTCTTCGCAGCTATTCCACAAGTGAAATATACTTGTTTTAAAGTTCCAGACCAAGTCTCAGATCATTTAGCCCATTTGTAGGGGGTTCTTCACGGCTCAGAAGTGCCAATAACTCACCAGCTCTCCCTGGTGTAAGGACCTAGGCTCATCTTGCCCCATCTTGACCTGTGTATATGAAGGTATTAGCTGGGGTGATGATTCCCAGAGCCTGGGACCCCAACAATTCATTTTTCTATCTGGATGTTGAGCTCACCATCTGCCTATGGACCAGCAATGTCACAATAGGTGAAGGGGAATCTTTTAAGGTGAGCTTGCGTTTTAAACCAGTTCCCCAGGCTCTATGGCCTGTATGACTTGGGCAAGTTACTAATGTTTTCCTCTTTTGGAAATCAGAAAGGAAATGCGAAGGGATGTCTGGAGAGTTAAATGAGAAATATATTGTGAATTACAGAGCCGTAAACAAATGGAAGTTTTACTAATCATAATTAGCAGTAGCAGCAGCATGATAAGAACACCACAAAAGTACATTAAGTGCAGATAATTTAATGGTGCTTAATTTAAATCTTTTTGATGACAGTTAACGATCTTGTCCTCAATGGAAAAGGAAAATTATGTCACTGGTGCTCATTAAACATTTAATCTCATCTCAAAAAAAATTCTTTTTTTTTGGCACAGGGATAATTTTCTAATCTTTTAAGAAAAATTTATTTGTCCTTTAAACCTATTTTCCATCCTTAATTTCTCCTGTAAGCCAAGGAGGGAGAAGTAAGGATTCATGATGTAATGATGGGGCCTTTCACAGGTGACCTGTCCTCCCTCCGGCTGACCTGTGGGCCTGGTCTGGGGTGCTATGGCTTTCTTGGCACTGTCCTTCTTAAGTAGGCATCAGCACCCACCATGGTGCACAGGCTGAGGTCATCTGTTCAGATCATGTGCATCTAGGCTTCTCTTTCTTATCTAAAAGATGGGAACTACTGAGTTCACAGTTGAGGCCTAATTATATAAATACCCATTTTTCTTTCCAAAACGTTTCCTTTTTGGTCACCATTGTAAAGATGCTGTGCTAAAGAGCAGCAAGAAGAATTGAGGCACAGAATTGCTTCTTTGGCCCCAGCCCCCACAGCGGATGTCTAAGTGGGCAGAGTGACAGGCTTGTGCTTTTGCCTCACTTCCGGTCATTAAAACAGCAAACTGTGAGCCTCCTACAGGGCGCCGTCGCCTCTCTCACCAGCAGTCCCCAGGAACTGCCTGGGACATGGACGGTGTCCCCTGCTTCCCCTACCCAAATCCTGTCTTGGGAACTGGTTTTCACATGCGTTCTCTCCTGTCTTTTACCTTGACTCACCCTGTCCTTTCACATGTCCCATAGATGGCTGGAGCCACATTCTCGACGGTCTTTGGTACTTTATCCATGAATTATCAGAGATCCCTAAATTTACACAACCTCAGTAGGATGACAGCCCTGTGCATGTTAGAGCCACCTGTGTGGACGGTCATGGCCCCTCCTCTGCACACTGTGTGTGTGTGTGTGTGTGCGCGCGTGTGCATGTGTGTGTGCATGTGCGCGCCTGCACGAGCATGTGGGGCCCTGACTTTGTAGGAGCCGCGCTCTGTAGCCCTTTCAGGCGTCCGTCCGTCCCACCCGCGCACCGGAACCCAGGCAGGAGGCTATTAATCTGACTCTCACTGGTATCTGAAGTAGAAGAAATAACTGAGCTATGGTGAGGGTCTTGAGCTTGTTGATTTTCATTGTTCGCTCAGGTGAAATAAAACCCTCCACTCAGGACGTGAGTGTTACCGGATGTGCGTGTGCAAACACGGACGATTGTAACTGGACTCTATTGTAGGGATTCAGACGGTAGCACACGCGCCTCCAGCGTCACAGCCGCAGGAAGCACCCGTGGAGACGACTCCCCAGGCCCCAGGCCCACTCTGCAGAGAGACAGGGCTCAGCCGGCCCGAAGAGACAAGAAGACGTTTGCTGCTCCGAGGTGCAGGACTGAAATCGCTGCTGCGCCAGCGCCGCGCCGCAGACAGACCTACAGCCCGGCCCACCAGCGTGGCCACGAGCGACCGCTGGACCCATCTCCTCCGTCTCCGGACTCAGGCAGAGGGGACAGAAGCTTCTCAGTGTCACTGTTTCAGGCCGAAATGTGATGGTAACCAATTCTACAGGAAGCAGCCTCTGCTGAAGCCGGGTCGGGTAAGGCCTTTCCAGGGAAGTTCTGCTATTTCACTAGCGGCTGTTTAACAGAACCCTTTGACCCGTGACCACAGCAGGCTGGGGTTTACTTACCACACGGACATATTCGAGGGTAGAAAAATGAGTCCGCCGTGGGGATCTCGGTCCCTTAGGTCTCCAGGAGCTAGTCCTTTCAGTACCGCTCTTTACATCACTGAGAAGTCTTGAACTTCATGCAGCATAAACAGCTGGTGGGATACAACCAACCGCTGTTCAAGTCTGTAACATTTAATATAAAATGTTCAGGAAAAAAGTACTTCCCCCGCAAATCTCAGTTTAATGTGCTGAGATATAATTTAGATTTCAGTGGCTATGGAACTCTTGTTTGGAACGGTCAGAACTACTCATAATTTTTGTTATCTTGGAAAGGTTTCATGCTCAGTTTTACTCAAACGTTTAATTCCAAACATTAAATAGTGATGTAACATGTACAAAATGCAGCAAAGAGTTTTGAAAAATGTCTCCAAAACCAAACTTCAGTTTAAGAAAAACAAAAATGAAATAAACTACTTCCTTTGGGACGTGGTTGTGAAAACTCCCGGGGCCAGGGCAGGGGCCTGTCAGACTCTCAGACTGTCCGGGGCACCGGGACGGACTTGCGCGCGGCGCCTGCTGGTGCCCTCCTCGCCCCGGGCCAGCGGGCCTGCTGTCCCCTGCCCTGGGCCTGCGTCCCGCTCTCTGCCTCCCACAGGCACAGCAGAGCACTGCCCTCGAAGAATCCCCACCCACCTGTGAAATGCCAGCCCGAGGCTGAGCGCTGCCTGGGACGCGCTGATTTGTTGCCATCCGGGATCCTGATGTCCCTCCGGGCACCTTTCTTTGTGTTGCCACACAGGCCCAGAGGCCGGGAGGGCGGAGATTCCCTTTCAGGTGAAGTTTCTAGATAACCTGACCTGGCTTACATAAAATCCCTCCTCTTAAAACATGTTGAGTCTGGAGATTTAGCTCAGTGGTTCTAGTATCTGCCTTACAAACACAAGAGCCTGGGTTTGATGCTGGTGACCACATACAAAAAAAAAAAAACCCTGGGCATGGTGACTCTGCCGAGCATGGTGGCTCACACATATAATCCCAGCACTCTGGAGGCAGAGGCAGGAGGATTGCTGTGAGTTCGAGGCTGAGTTCAGGACCAGGTTGAACTACAAAGTGAGACCCTGTCTCAAAAAAAGTTCTGAGTACAGCTTTGCAGTACACAACGGTGACAGTCATTGTGGGGAATCAGGGTTTAAACATAATATGGCTTCTTCTCCATCTCTCGGTCCCTTTCCCTTTTGCAAAAGATCTATCTCCTTGTTTTTTATTACCTATTATTTTTCTGCTTCTTCAACATTCACTTCCTGGCTTCTTTATTCCCCATCTCTTTCTTATCTTTTATTTTTCTCTGTACCAGGGATTAAACTCAGGACCTTGTGCTTGCGAGGCAGGCGCAGTGCTGCTGAGCTGCACCCCCAGCCCCCTTCCCTGTCCTCATGTGTTTTTAGTAAAGTGATTTAAAATATTAGCAGCAAACGACTTCCTCAGAGGCATATGTTTCTTATTTATCAGCTCCATTTCTTCAGACACATCAAGGTCACTGTTCTTTTATTAGGTTAAGTTTTGTTTTTCTTTTTTCTAAAATGTCAGGGTGGGCTGCCAAGGTTGGAGAACAAAGCAACGCGCTGGACTTGAACTCCTCCACTGCCAGACACATTTCTTCAGGAGTGAAAATGTTCTATTTTACTAATTTTAGAAAGTACATGCTCAGATGTTTGGAGGTATCTGTGATAAATCCAAGAGTTTATTTTTCTTAGGAATCTAAAATACATTTATACTCAAGGTTTTTCTTTCTTTCTTTAAAGGAAACCACCTAAAAAAAATTTGTAGGCAGAGAATGGCAGGAGTGGTAAGGGGATTGTGCACGTGAGGTAAGAGAAAGGGCACATGTTGGCCTGGTGGGCAGAGGAGGAGCCGGATAAATGTCATTCTGCATTGTGGGCACCGTGGAGGAGGCAGCAGAACAGCCCGCTGGCATGTGCTGGGTGGGTTCAGTCTGGTGCAGTGGGTCACTGGTCAGTGGTCGACATCAGTTCTCTGAGGGTTTGGGTGCTGGTGTACAGTGTTTGCCAATTTCTGCAGTATGAATGCTCAGACCACACGAGTGCCCACATATGATAGAACAAGGAAAGCGATTAAGAAGGCCAAGTCTCTTCCAACAACGGTGCTAGAAATCTGCTTCTCTTCACAAGAGGGAATTACAGGCACACTGTTTGCTGCGTGGTTTGCTGGTGAAGCCCTCGCACATACACTGGCCTGTGTCCGTGTCACAAGCTGAGAGTGGCAGGCTTCTGAGGGGTCACTGGCGCAGGCTGAAGGCACAGAATCACAGCCAACCTCATTCTCAAGTCCCCGCCTCTGTGCGAGCCCTTCATTGCTCACACTGAGTGAAACCTGCACGAACACAGAGCAACCGGGCCTGACCTCTGCCTCCACAGAAATCCCACCCAGACATCCCCCACCCCCTGCAGAGGTCGAGAGTTGACAGAGGGGGTGTGTCAGCTGCAGCGCTGGCACCAACGGCCCAAGAGACACTGCCCAGGCCGGTGACTCAGGCTGTTTCCAAGCGTCAGGGTTATCGTTGATGGGCGCTCTCTGGAAGACACAGCTATTGCTTCTCTTTCTCTTTCCTAGTGCTGGGCTACTTTTCCTCTTCATTCTCCCCTTCTATGCTTCCTCCACCCATGAGTGTGTCTGAGACCTGCTTACACTGTGATAGCTAAGAAGTTGGCGGCCAGAGCCGGGAACGCACTTCCTCTGCAGGGACAATCCACTGTTGATGACTGATGAGTGGGCACATCACAGGCCACGGCTGTCCAATGGGCTAGGGTTCAGCAGTCAAAATAGAAGCGTTGATACTTGCTACAATATGGATGAGCCCTGAAAACATGCTAAGTCGAAGAAGCCAGTCACACAACCTCTCATACTATATGATTCTTTTTGTATGAAATATCCATAAATGTGTAACAGAGATTAGTACTTGCCTACTGCAGGGAATGGGGACCAGGGAGTAGCAGCTAAAGAGTATGGGGTTTCTTTCTTTCTTGTCTTACAAAATATATTAACAAGATTTGCCATCATCTTTCGGGTAAGTGCATTTACACTGTTGTGCAAGCGAATTCCAGAACTTTTCCTTTTTTAAAACTGAAACTAAACTCATTAAACAACAACTGCCAGCTCTTTTCCCCAACCTCTGGAAACTACCGTTTTACTTTCCGTCTCTGAGAGAGGAAATTTCTTCTACTTGAATTTGACTGCTCTTTAGGTACCTCATGTAAGTGGAATCACACAGTTTTTTTCCCTCGCTGTACAGGGGATTAAACTAGGAGGGCCTTGTTCATGCTTGGGTAGTGCTCTATCCCTGAGCTGTGTCCCCATCCCTTTTTATTTTCTCTCGAGATAGAGTTTCACTAAGTTGCTCAGGCTGGCTTTGAACTTGTGATTTTTCTGTCTCAACCTCCCTTATGGCTAGGACTATAGATGTCCATTGTATCCAGCTCAAATTTTGTCTTTTTGTGACTGCCTTGTTTTTATTAGCATGATGTACTCCAGGTTCAACCATGTTGTAGCATGAGTTAGATTTTCCTGCCTTTAAAGTTGAGAGAGATTCATACATATTTATATCTATATATCCAAATACATCTATATATCGATGTATAGATATATCTAGATATATATCTATATATCTATACATCTATATATATCTATCATCTATATATATCTATACATCTATACATCTATATATATCTATACATCTATACATATATATGCCTGGGGACAGGGACATGAGTATGTCCATTCACTGATGGACCCCTGGGTCAATCCCATCTATTGGCTGTGTTGAATGACGTTGCTATGAATACAGATGTTCAGCTACTTCTTTGAAAATCCTCTTTGAATTCTTTTTTTATATATCCAGAAGCAAGATTTCTTCTTGGGTTGATGAAAACGTTCCAAAGTTGATTGTGTTGTTGGTTATGTAACTTTGAATGTACTAAAACCATTCAATTATATTTTTGCAGGAGTAAACTGTATGATATGAGGATTATTTGTCAGTACATCTGTCTCTGTTTCACCCCCCCTACGTGCACATCGAGTCATACAAGGCCAAAGCCAGTGCATCATGTTAGTCAGGGAACCAGGGAGACCCCAGGAGTGGGATGGAGAGTTGTTTTGATTACAAAGTTCACTGTTCTGATGTTTAATTTTGCCATCACACCTGAGAAGAGCTCTTCGACAGAAACTCAGTCGGTTTCTAAAAACATGAACAGCCACAGCTCCTTACATGGAATAAACATGGAGCACAATGCTGTGATGGAACGAAGTCTGTTATTCGATTCCCTGAGGACCCCACAGCTCCGTGAGGCCTGAGGCAGCGCTAACCTTCTGTGACCCCACGCCACGGCCTGCCCCTCTGGCCCCAAGAACCGCTGAGGTGTTTCCCCTTGACTCTTCCCTTGCTTCTTTAATTTTTTTCTCTTTTTTGTCAGGGAATTCATGAATCCTTGTAAGGAGGGATGAGAGAGGAGAGGACAGAATAATTTAAAAAATAAAACCCCCCAAACTATGTCTTGAAAATGACCCAAGAAGCCGTCATAATGCAACACATAAGAGAATAAGTCTGTATAAAGAGTCCTGGTGGAGGCCATTTTCCTAGAGGTTTTGCCATTTGGCATTAAATTTCTTGGCATCTTCCCTCCCTTTGGTATAGGATGAGGAGATGCGAGCGCCCCCTGCTGGCCACTTATGATAAAGTTAGTAAACCAAAGACCAATGTTGTCTTCTTTCTAAAATTAAGTGAACTTCAACCTGCCAGAGACTAAAGCTAGACCTAGCTCTTTCACTGTGTACTAAAATAAAATAAAAATGGACTAGGGACCTAAATATTAAAACAAACACACTAAACCTGCTACAAAACAGGTTAGGTAAAACTCTGGAAGACAGACATTGGTTTGGGGAAAGATTTCATGAACAAATCCCCCACAGCACAAGAACTGGTAGAAGAAATTGATAAATGGGATCTGATCCTATTGAGAGGTTTCTGCACAGCAAAAGAAACCATCAGCAAAGCAAAAAGGCAACCAACAATATAGGAAAGAAACTTTACCAGCCGCCTCTCAGACAAAGGGCTACTCTCTAGAATATATAAAGGGCTCAAAAAAAAATCAATCCACCCAAATTTAAAGACCCAATTCAAAAGTGGGCATCTGAAATGAACAGACACTTTTCAGAGGAAGAAATAAAAGCAGCTAAGAAGCATATGAAGAAATGTTCAACATCACTAGTCATTCGAGAGATGCAAATGAAAATAACATTAAGATTTCATTTCACTCCACAAAGAATGGCTGTCATCTCAGAATTAGCCAACAACAAATGTTGGCGAGGCTGTGGAGAAAAAGGAACCCTTCTCCAATGTTGGTGGGAATGTAGACTCATACAACCCCTGTGGAGAACAGTTTGGAAATTCCTCAAAAAGCTAGGATTGGAGGTCCCATTTGACTCAGCCATCACTCTGCTAGGTAAACACACACAAAAAAGAGTCATATCACAGTGACATATGTGCACCTATGTTTATAGCAGCTCAGTTTGTGATTGCTACATCTTGGAAACAACCCAAATGTCCATCAACTGGAGAATGGATAAAAAAGTTGTGGTTCTGGGCCGGGGATTTAGCTCAGTGGTTCCAGCGCCTGTCTTGCAAGCGCAAGGACCCGGGTTCGATCCGTGGTAACCACATACCTATACTGGGTGTGGAGACTCACGCCCAGCAGCAACCAGTACCACATACCACAGTGCCGGGCGTGGTGGCTCACGCCTGTAATCCCAGCACTCGGGAGGCAGAGGCAGGAGGATTGCTGTGATGAGTTTGAGGCTGAGCTCAGGGCCAGCCTGAACTACAAAGTGAGACCCTGTCTCAAAAAAACCTAAAAAAAAAAAACCTAAAAAAAAAAAAAAAGTTGTGGTTCTTCTACAGAATGGAGTATTACTCTGCCATAAAAATGATAAGTTTGAATCATTTATACTTAAATGGACATACCTTGAGGACATCCTCATGAGTGAAATAAATAGGTCACAGATGTGTAAATATCGTATCTTTTATCTAGTATGAGAAAATAAAGATGTAAATGTGTTCTAGAATGTATGTTATATATTGTGAAATAGAAGACACTCAAAGCATAATGGAATGAAGGGGGAAAATAATGAGATTATAACAAAAAGAAAGGAAACAAAGTTTATGTATATGGGGGGTGGGGGTAGTAGGGTGAGTGGGGTTATGGGAAAAAATGAGAATTAAGTTGTGTCATATACTGGTATAAATTCTCATTGTTGAATGCAATCATGATGTGTATATGTAATATAACAATAAAGATTTCAATTAAAAAACAAAATTAAGTGGTAGGTTAATTGTCACTCATAAGGCTCAGAGGCGAGTAGAACTCTTGGGTGTCAACAATTAACGACATTTAGGGAAAAATGTGACAACATCAGCTTTAGAACGCATGCCAGTCGGCAGCCCAGCCCTGAGGACTCACGCTGGCACTCGGGGTTCTGAGGAGCCCAGTCCATAGTGGCTGGCTTTGCATCAGTGGCATTTGGCTCCTCATGCTTCACCTTGCACCAGCCTTGGGTGGCCACAGAGCCAAGGCGGGTCAGAGTGGCTCACATAAACTCCAGGCACCGTCCCACAGAGTCATGTTCACAAGCTGGGGTCGCAGAGAACTGCAAACTGGGAACTCGAAAGCATTTTACCCCTGCTAGAACCATTTCACTTTGTTTATATGGTTAAATGTTATATAATTAGACTCCTGGACGAGGCTGATCAGAATGTCTCTGGCATTTCTGGTATTGGAAAATGTGAGATAATTCCATACATTTATTTTTGAAAGACTTAATGATTATTGAGTCAGAAGATCACAGAAAGTCTGCTGTTCTGAAAACTGAATGTTATGAATGGATCCATTCTTTGGGGGTGAGTGAGAATGTTCTGGAGTGAATTTTCAAAGATGCAGTGGCCCCACAACCTTGTGCTCATGAGCTGCTGTCCATTTAAGATGGAAACTTTTATGTTACATGAATTTCAACTTGGTAAAGAATGTATAAAAAAGAAAAAGACTCTACAGGTTTAGAGAAGGTCAAGAGACGAGAGGAATGTGGTGGTGCTGGATATCTTATCCCAGGAGACCTGTGAAAATGATTGCATAAAAGGACTGCCGAGCCTCTGAAACATGGTTAAAAACTATGTCTATTCTTCCTCATCGCAGATGAAATATACCACAGGGAAAGTATCATTGTTTTGGATTTTTTTCTGGGCCACCTCCAAGAAAGCAAGGCAGGGAGCAGTGAGAAGAACTCATTCTCCTGTGTCCTTTATAGAAATATGCTGGGGGCGGGAGCTTGGGTGAAGAGAATGTGGAAAATGGAATAAGCACACATCAGTAGCACAGGAAACAAAAGTAGCAACTTTTTCTTTTTCAGTGGAAATTTGAACAGAGCAAGAAAGGAGTGTGTATTCAAGGGATGCTGATAGTGTACATAATTCCCGTGGGTAGGACAAGGGCCAGAGGGAGAAGTGACAGTCAGGACCTTGACTGGATAGAAGGAGGAGCTGGCTAACAGACAGGGTGCCTGGTACAGCAGGATTCGTTTCCTATTGAGGGTGTCAGGTAGACGCTGAACCAGCACTTGTGGCTTTGGGACAGAGAGTAAGGGTCTTGCTAGGCCCTGGTGACCACCAAGGCCTCCTGTGCCTTTGTGCTATTGGGTTTCTGAGAGATCCTCTTTTACAGAATGCAATGCAGTAAGTGTACAGAGTGAACATCTTCCTTTTAAAGAACAACCTTGTTCACACTGATACATGTTTGCTCAGGATTAATAAAAACAAAGCTGTGTCTACACAGAAACCACTCAGGTCAGCGAGTTCAGTGAAGAAAATCCAGCCAAGCCAGTTGGTTGGTGTCACTGGAGCAAAGCCTGGTTGTCTGACAGAATCCTCAAGTTCTGACAGTTTGCTGTTGGATTCTGACTGGAGATAAAATCTTACCATGGAAAACGGCTTTGGGTTCTGTATTGTTTGGAGAGGAAAAAGCCAATTACTTTCTTCTAATTAAAGCCAGTTACTTCCAGAGAGGAAGGACAAATCCAAATTCATCTTAGAAGTGGCCAAAAGGGGGGAAAAAAAAAACCTCCTCAATTTTATTTAGGAAACACTCCAGAGGGTGAGCACTGAGTCCCACAGAATAATTTAATTATGCACAGAAGTAGCCTTGGGACCAAGTGAGTAGACAGTGACTTGACTTTGAAATAGCTATGTCACGACCTCTACAAGTCCAAGAGAGACTCTTGGTGCTACACAATTTGATTCTAGCAAACTTTTATTTGTAGTGGTGGTTTACTATATCCTGGTTTTCCTGTATTGCATTTAACTATGTCTTATGTAGACTTTAAAATTCACCAACTCATATGCCTGGAATCTTTTTACATAAATATTTGGGTTCAAACAAGGACAACTTAGAATTTATATGAGAGCTCCACACAGTGAGTGTGCGATTCGGTCAGCTGGAAGGACCGGGAAGTCTCATGACAGATGTCTGCTTCAAGCTCTTTTTCTCTGTCTTTTATGGAAAACAACTCCTTGTTTATAGTGAATAACTTATTAATTTCCTATCAGGGTTACCAATGTTCTTTCCTTGTTTGTTTTTATTTTCAAAGCTACCTCCAGGATAATACTAAGTAGTTCTGAAGGAAAAATACCTTGGTTGATAAAACATTTAGTTTATTACTTCCAAGTCTCTATTTTCCTAGATTATGTGTTTAAAAAGATTAAATTTTCCTGATTCTGCCCAGACAGCTGTTTAACTTTCTATAAAAACCCAGATTTTTGGGGGCCGGGGATTTGGCTTAGTGGTTCCGGTGCCTGCCTTGCAAGCATAAGGACCCAGGTTCGATCCCAGTTAACCACATACAATACTGGGTGTAGAGACTCACGCCCAGCAGCAACCAGTACCACATACCACAGTGCCAGGTGTGGTGGCTCATGCCTGTAATCCCAGCACTCGGGAGGCAGAGGCAGGAGGATTGTTGTGATGTGAGTTTGAGGCTGAGCTCAGGGCCAGCCTCAACTACAAAGCAAGACCCTGTCTCAGAAAAAAAAAAAAACCCAAAACATAGATTTTTTAAAAATTAATAAAATTAATGAGGGTATATGTGATAATGGATTGTACTAAAAACCCTGTAGGATTTCATTCTCATGAATGTTTTATGAGAGTCCAGTTTTTGTGATCTTTTTTTTTTCTTTGTGACAGGGTCTCACTGTGTAGTCCAGGAGGGCCTCAAATTTGAGGCTGACCCCCTGCCTCGACCTCTCTAGTGCTGGGATCACAGCCATGCACCAGCACACCCGGCTTTCATATCAATTTTGAACAGGACCTGCCATGTCAAATTTTATCTTGGTACCCACTGGGCAAACCTTTTACTGATGCTTCTTCTATACTGTGATCATTTAAAGCTTGAATTCTAGGACCCGGAACATATCCAGATGCTACTGAATGACTTTTGTGTAGGGTTTTTGTTTTATTATGATTACATAAAGTTTGATGCTCCAGTTCTGATGCCGGACACCAGGAGAAGCGATTCTCCACGTGTCCTGCACATCCTGAATGTCTGTGCTGAGTTGACCAGGGGTGTGAGGACCGGCTTGCCCTGTGCCCACACCCTCCCCCGGAGCTGCATTTGTGGCAAATAACGTTGGGGAGACTGTGGTATCTTCCCTGCCAGAGCAGGATTTGCCCACTTGGTCCAAAAGAAGGGGTCCTCCTAATTCAGTGTTCCTTGGCCGTGACATGCATTCCTTCCATGTGCGGTGCTGATGGAACAATAGTGGGCTAATGGCTCCTCTTTAAGGGGAGCAAGGCCTCCGGCCTGTCCAGGACACTGGTGTGTTTAGGCAGCCTGCGTTTTATCTGGGCAGCATCACACAGACAGGAATGAGAGAGATGCCAAGGGCACAAAATTTAAGGTGGTTCTTGTGGATGGCAAGTGTCAATCCTATACTTACATTACCCTGACAGCAAGTGCTGCCTTACATTTGGGAACTTCACACTTTGCTCATCTCATTGTAGCCCCGGGATCCCATGCAGAAAGTACCACAGCCCTTTCACTTCGTTAGCAAAGCAAAAGTGTGGCTGTGACTGAATGGGGAAATGGCTTTTGCTGACTAGCAGGCCTGCTGCCGCCTGCATCTTCCTTTTCCTGGTGGCAGGTAACTCAGAAATGTCTTTGTCTCTGGGGGCTGACTTCCCACTGTATAAGAACCAGGCCCTCCTGCCTTGTGAAAATATGCTGAGACGGATGCAACTTCTGACCAATCAACCTGTATTAGCTGGAATAGAAAATTAGAAAAATCAGACCTGATGCTGTATCCTCACCCAAGCCTGTAATCCTGCACTCCTTGTGCCTCACAGGTGAATAACCTAAGTGCCTCCTATCTGTAAGTCGCCTCCTTTCCTTGTTTGTGTAAGGGAGCCCTGGCCTTTGTTCGAATGCTGATCTTTTTGGGAGCGATCCCAGGTCAGCCTCATGAGCAATAAATCCACTTGTCACTGACAAACTTCGGAGCATCTTTACTTCCTGGCCTGCCGTTTGACAATCTTTGGAGATATCTTGCTGTAACATGATGAGACCTAGATTAGCAACAATTACAGCTTGAGAAAACTAAATGCTGGCAAGGACACAGAGCCACAGGGACCCCGACATGGGTGAGCAGACCCCACTTTGTGGATGATTCAGCATCGTCTGGTCAGTGTGAAGAAGCACAAAGCCCATGGCCCAGAGATCCCACCCCACTTATGTTTGTGAGGATGGTCTGCATAGGGGCACATGGCCACAGATAAGACTGGGTCATGTGACATCAAAAGAGAAATGGACAAGCGGATTTCATCATACGTGCAGGAGGGAATTTTTTTTTTTAGTTTTTTTGAGACAGGGTCTTACTTTGTAGTTCACACTGGTCTTGAACTCAGCCTCAAATTCAGCAATCCTCCTGCCTCTGCCTCCTGAGTGCTGGGATAACAGACATGAGCCACCAGGCTGGCACTGTGGTATGTGGTTACTGGGGATCGAACTGGGCTTGCAAAAGCAGGTGCTGGCACCACTGAGCTAAATCCCCAGACCCAGGAGGGGATCTTATACAGAAATTAATATGGATGAAGCAATGGATATAGACATATTTCAAAAATTTTGAATGTCTCCAGTTCCTCAAAGACTCATGTGGCAAAATATCATTCACCCAACACTGTCATTTGAAGCCATGCCAGCAGATACTGTTAACCAAAAAAACACAGATGAAAGTGTAAACACAAGTCCACGCCTATTGGAATGCCAGCTTTCTGGCAGGCTGAGGCTGGAAGGTTGCAGGTTCGAGCCCTGCCTGGGTAAGTTAGTGACTGACGGAGACCCTGCATCAAAATATGAAACAAAGAAGGGCTGGGAGGTAACTGAGTGTGAAGGCTCTGGCTCTAATACTCAGTACAAAAAACATATATAAAAAAGCTTAGCAATGAGAAATAATAGACACCAAATATATGAGAGTTTACCTCCAAAAGAAGAGTGGGTAAACAGGGCAGAACACAAACCAGGGCATGACTCATGCCTGTTCTGTTTTATCAAAGAAAAGGCCACAGGGCAAGTTATCAGATTTTTTTTTTTTTTAAGGTTTTTTGAGACAGGGTCTCACTTTGTAGTTCAGGCTGGCCCTGAGCTCAGCTTCAAACTCACATCACAGCAATCCTCCTGCCTCTGCCTCCCGAGTGCTGGGATTACAGGCGTGAGTCACCACACCCTGTACTGTGGTATATGGTGCTGATTGCTGCTGGGGTGAGTCTCCACACCCAGTATGGTATGTGGTTAACCAGGGATTGAACTCAGGTCCTTGCGCTTGCAAGACAGGCACCGGAATCATTGAGCCAAATCTCTGGCCCCAAGGTAAAGGGTTTTTTAAGTTTTCGTTTTTGCACTGAAGGAAGCCAGGCAGTATCTTCACTCACTCACTGGACCACTGCCTGATGGTCTACACCAGCCATCTGAAACCACTTACACTAGCTATAAAACGCATTCTCCAAATGCTAAATGTGCAATTTTTGTGGGGCTGGGGATAAACTCAGGCCCTTGTGCTTCCCAGGTAGGTGCACAACCACTGAGCTAAATCCCCAGCCCCCTGCACCCTTTCTCTTTTTAAACCATGCAAACAAAGCTGAGCATGGCGGCAATGCAAACAAACCCCAGGACTCAGGAGGAGGCTGAGGCAGGAAGATCCCCATGAGTTCAAAGCCAGCCTGAACAGCTAGAGAGAACTTGCCTTGGAAACAGACAAACAAACAAACAAGCAAACAAAAACCATTTAGATGATTTAGAAGCCAGAGTATAATATCTACAGTGGGGACCTATAAAAAATACTTCCACTGACTTAAGGTGTGTGAATTGGATACTTTGACCTGAAATGTTTGACATGCACTGAAGGGCTGGAGCCGAGCCAGTTCTGTCCTTCTCCGGGGACAGAAGAGCTGGTAGGGCAGCTGCATGGTGGCTGGTCCCACCTGGGGATCAGCCAGGGACTGCAGGCTCGGCTCGGGGGGTTGTGGTAATGCTGCCTCTATGGTGATGGTTGCTAGGTCTCGTGAATTGCCACTGTTACAGGTGGGGCTTTCTCACGAGGGCTCTTTCTAAGGACCTTTTTATTCTTTCAAGTCCTGATTTTCTTAAATAGGGGGTCAAAGACTAAATAAGATATTCGGAGACAGCAAAAATAATAAAAATGAAAACACCACCTTACTAAGCTGAAGAGTGCATAAAACAATACAGGGGAGTGTGGAACTGCGGCCTGCGCTCCTCTCCTGTCCACCGTGGGTGGGATCCGCGCTCAGGACTCTGCTGAGCGCCGAGATCTCCGCAGATCTAGATCTACCGAGGTCAGATTCTCGGGCCGCATGGCCCGTCACAGGCCCTGCCCTTCCTCCTGCTGCACAGCACTCTCACGAGTGCGTTTAGCACGACGTCGCCGTGTGGCAGCCCACGAGCTCACCGGACGTGAAGCGCCTGACCACCAGGGAAAGGTCCACCTTCCTGCTGGACACGTCCCCTGGAAACCTTCGCAGGTGCAGAGGGCCAGGACGACACCTCGACACCTCTTCAACCTTGGTCTCCGCCTCCGCCATCATCTGACTAGCCTCTGCTGCGCACTATTTCCACTTTTGACTTCATCACGGACCTGGCTTCTCCGTTTTTTGCTTGGGAGCTCTGGCTTCGTGTGGGTTTCACCACTTTTGCGCTCCTGAGGGCTCGAACCGGAGGAACAAGGAAGGTTGAGTCCCACCAGAGAGACCCCTTAGTCCCCAGACTGCAGCCACTCAGTGGGCCCGGTCAGAGCCCTCGACATGAGCTACGCTTTCTCCAAAGTGAGGAGCCGGGGGAAGCGCAGGGGACCCGACAGGCGATCACCATCGTGGACAGGCGCTGTCCCGGCCACGGCGGCCTCTACGCTTCGTTCCCGGCGCTGGTCACGCAGGCCGGCGACTGTCTCTTGTGTCGTGCTGACCTCGAGTTTCCACTTGGCAGAGGTGCCGAGCACAGGCCCGTGCTTCCGGGCTGCCCTGTGTTCCCATGCAGGGAGGCGCAGGATGGGGAGAGGTTTTGGGGCGACGGGTTAGGAGACGGGGGTGGGGGGAGCTAGAAGACAGAGGATCCTCTCGGCCTTTCACAGTGGTCTCACCTGCCCACCTTCCAGTCGAGGTGCTGTGGGTTAGAAGCGCCACTGCCTCTACCACGCCCGGGGGACTGTGCCGAGAACGGTTGTTATTTAGTCCCCTGGCCCGGGGCTGCTGGGCTGGGTCTGGGCTCAGTTTGCAGGGTCTGGGCTCAGTTTGCAGAGTCCGCCCCGCACACGTGAGGCTGCGGCTCCATCCGCGGCCTTGAGCTTTGTACTCAACACACCTTCCGCCAATTTCTTTTTCAGTGAGAGAATGAACATGAAATTATGGTTCACTCCTATCAAATTTCCATTCCATAAGACATGAATGAGCAAAACAAAACCAGACGAGCTACTTGAAGTCGTAAATTCTACATTCTGCTCATCACTTCCACGATGCCCCGAGGCAGGGGGCATAATCCATAAGAATGTCTGGCTGGAGGAGTAAAGGGTCCTGGTGGCCTCTCTGGGGCGGAGTGACACCTGCCTCAACACAAAACTGGCCCTGGGATCTGCTGGTCTCCGTGCTGGGCACCGGGGACAGACGGCGGCGGAAGGGGCACCGGCTGCTCCCTGGCTGAAGGACCTACCGTTCCGAGGGCTGGGAGCGTCTCCTCCCGCCTTCCCCTTATTCGGGGCCACATTTGCCGGCCCGGCCCGGGCAGAAACAATGAGTCCAAGGGCACTTCAGTGGCTGGGCTCAAGGTGCCTTCCTGAACTTCTACCAGGCAACCCCAGAAAGGGTCCGAAAGAGAAAACACGATTCTTACCTGGGTGGAGAGGCTGTGAGGGTTTTCTATTTCAAAGCTGGGATCCAAGACTTTTTAAATTACCTATAAGACAAATATAGATAAATTTATACAATGTTATCTCCAAATACCATTGCTTAATTTTCTCTTAAGAGACTTTGACTCTGGCAGGAAGGCTGAGCTGTTGCCTCCCTGCTGGAGAAGTGTGTAGACCACGGTGGGTACGATATGGGGCAAGTATCAAGAACATGGACAGGTGCGGGGCGCCTCAGCTGGCCCGGCCTTCCTGCCTGGGCCTCTGTCCACGGGGTGCTGGTACTGCTGGTGAAGCTGGGGCAAGATGAAGTGAGTCATTATGTGTCGCTGTACAATAAACGCAACCAACTCTCACTCCAGGAAACGAGCATGAATTTATAAGGACCTGCTTTGTTCTCCAACTCCAGTGACTTTTTAAAACATTATGGCTGTATGACAGTAACTGAAAAAAGATGGCATATAAATAAAAAAGCTAATGAAGCTAACACTTTATACCAGTTTGCTCATTTCTGTTCACCAAGAATGCTTTTTAAAGGCAGATTCTTCTATATCTGCCCTGACCTATCTGGGGAGTTTATCCGGATTCCCCAGAGCACACCTGTCCTCTTCAGTTAAGTTCCCTAGTATCCGACCATCTCTATTCTAAACTTACAACTTGCTGCGCCTGTGTTTGTATTCACACCCAGATAGTAAGTTCTTCTGGGACAGAGACCAGTATTCTTTTCTATTTTATGATTATTTTATATCTTGAATTCTTTTTTTTTTTTTAACCAGAACTGGTAGCAGGTTTGCCATCAGGGTAGAATTTTGGTGAATGATTATGAAAGACTGTAGCACAATTATTCACTCTCTCATAAATAACTTTCACAAAGACGTATTTTTCTTTGCCTTTTGATCATTATCTTTCTATATTTCCTTAAATAATTTCTTGCCTTTTTTTCCTGATGGTCTCTTTTATGGTCCCTATCTCTCCAGTACTTTAGGTTTGCTTTATTCTAAATTTTTTAAAAAAATTAATCATAGTCATTGATCAACACACCTTTTAATATTAAAAATTCATTCAGGAATAAAACGTGGGGACAAAACCTACATGTACACATACCCTGTTTTTTTGTTCTCTATAAGAAAACCAGGAAGGGAAACCTCAGATTAACACAGAGCACTTAGGGGTAGCCCAGGGAATGGGGGCCGGTACACCGTCAGTACAAGGGGGCTGAACCAGAAAAACGCCTCTGTGTCCAACCTGAGGCTCACGTGATCAAAATCCGGAGAATATTCCAGAAAGAAGACAACATGATTTTGAGAGCACCCTGTGCCTCATGTCCCTCCTGCTGTGGTTTATCTTTCATTGAAATCTCATGGCAGGAGAGCAGCACTGTTCCCAAGCCTGGGCCTGCTCTGCGTCCGGGTCTCTGTGTGACTGTCTAGATCTACAGGGCAGTGGCCGCACACCCCGCCACCGTGTAGCAGCATTACGACCCCCTCGGAGTTCCAGGCCATTTCCGGGGGGAGGGGTATGAAAGGGGAGGTTCATTTCCTTGAGCTCACACCTGGACTGCGCCTGCGCAGGAGTTCGCTGGCCAAGGCTTGATAGAAATCAACACACCCCTCCCTTCCCCGGGCTGCGAAAGACACAGCTTGCAGTTGGGACCGTTCACGAGCTAGCTAGCTGAGATCTGTCTCTAGCACCAGGTCACAGCGTCGCCTTGGCCTGGCCATGGGGGATCCCAGAGCTCTTGAGATATCACTGACTGGCAGAGCTGGGTAGGAGCCGTGGGTGCAATCTGAAATAGTCTAGCAGCTGTATTGTAAAATCTAAAAGAAATGGGTAAAATTATTTTTTAACAACTCACTTAAGCCAAACGTATAAAAGATGCTACTATCATTTTCGATCCTTCAGTTAATTCCCCCCCCCCCCCAGACTCTGCCTTGGAGATCTGGGACGGTTATGCACTGACAGCGCGCCTCCCTCGGGCCTCTAGTGGTCAGAAAGCACGTGTGATGGGGCCGCGGGCGCGGCCGGGTGGCGCTGGGTGCTGAGCTCTGAAGGCCAGCTGCGAGCTCTGGGCGAGTGTCTCAGAATCATGCACTGCGGCACGGGCGGCCGCCCCAGGTCCCCCAGCCCTGGATGGAGGAGCCCTCCTTCCCCACGCAATTGTTATCCCGCTTCTGCACCGTCGGCTGCTACAGAGGCAGGAGCAGGACAAATGCCAGCCATGGGGAAAGGCGTCATTCATCAGTGCAGACGGGGCTGCCGCAAAATCCTCTTCGTGCCCAAAGGAGCATCCACCCAGGCTGACAGCCAGGGACAAGGATGAAATGCCATTTAGCAGCCACGGTCACGCATGCGAGTGGATGGCAAAGCGAGGCGACCGTGTGTTACATCCGCCCTAAACCGCCGAGAGCACGGCTGTGTCCACTCTGCTCTCAGGGCTTCGCAGCCCTAGCAGAAGCAAACAGAATCAGAGCCCAAGCACAAGACACAGGTTGCCGAATGGAACAATTCTGTGGCCCAGGGAAGGGAGAAAGGTCCCAGACCGGTGTCCAGCTTCCACAGGAGGCCCTCGAGAGGGAGGAGGCCTCCTGCGCCCGGCGGGAAAAGCTTAGTCCCGGGCGGGAGCAGGGGAAGCCCTCGGGGTCCACACTCGGGGCGCACGGAAGACACGCAGATGGTCACAGACACAGAAGACGCGCAGCGGGCTCGGATCACAACGGCGCAGGAAGACAGGAGGCCGGCAGCCAGGGAGGGAGGGGTTCAGCCGGCACCGAGCACCCTTCCGTTCTGATGCTGCAAGGCTGTTGGCTCCAGGCGTGAACGAGGGTCTTTCTCCTCGCTCGGCGTGGCGCCAGGTCTCACGCTTCTTTGGTATTAGTTGCTGTTTACAACAGTGTGTTTTGTACTAGGCTTAACATACCAACACGTTATAAAGTTTAAAATATTTATGAAGAACAAAAAGATATGTTTTCTTCAGATATACATTTTCTTTAGTCACATGGAAAGAATGAAACACTGTATGTGCTGAAAATATAGTCTAGCATCTTTCCAGGAAAACAGTCCCTCTCAAAAATGAAAAAAAATTATTCCTATATGAAACTCCACATTCTTGGTGGGCAGCGTCTTGCTGTATGTAACAATGTCAAAGCCATGCAAGGAGAAAGGCTTTATATTAAAATAGGAAAAAATTAATAATTGGAAAAAGCTTAATTATACCATTTTTATATCACCATTATTTCTTTTCTCTGTCTGGTTTAAAACTTGTAATCACATTCCCAGTGGTGTGGCTGTGGGCTGGGTGTAGCAATCACATAAAAATTGGGAGTCACAAATGAGGTATTTTTACTCTCCCTGGAAAATACCATCATTAAAATTAAAAATAAAGAACAGTAACCACTTATTGTTGATCTGATTTAAAAATAAGCTGTGTTCACTGTATTTATATCTTTCAATCTGGCCAAAGATAAAAACCAGAGGAAATAACAAGACATCACATTTTCCACCAGTAGGTATCTGAATAAAATAATACATTAAATTAAAATATGACCTAGATGTTTCATAAATTTATACATTTGGAGCAAAAAATGCAACTTTATATTGAAATAATGTTTTCCCCCAGAGCAGATAGACATTCTCAAAGTTATTTTAAACTGAAGAGAAATTTTTAGGGTGTAATGGTTGAGCTAGAATTACTTCCTTTAGGCAAAAATGGAATATTTGGCAAGAAATTAATGAAGCAGTTGTGTGTATCAGGTTATTTGTAGCCATCGCCCCTCTCATCTCAGATTTTATAGCTCTTAGAAGAAAACTTCCCCTGACTAAAATCCTCTCATTCTTGGGGACTCAGGGCACAGAGGCCCCGCCCTCCTGTCTCACAGACTGGAATATTTTGTTGGTGAACCGGAACTAGTCTTGCTTAGGATGGACTTTCAAGTGAACTTGTTAATTTAACATGGACACTTGGTGCTGCACGTAACTGTAGGGAAGACGTCCCCTTTTTCACTCTGCGGAGACATTCTCGGCCTGTCAGTGGCCTGCATGGCAACTTGGCTAATGCCTGTGCCACTCTGAAGATTTCTGGCAAAGGTACCATGTCCAGCTCAGACAGGGGGTGACCAGGGCCACTTCTTTGCCTCCACTTCTACCCAGGTACACAGGCTTCTTCTGACCTCTGCAGCACAGCAAAGACCTTTCTGTCGGGAGTCTTGGCACCAGCTACTCTCCCTCCCAAACAGTCGTGTCTCTTGTTCCTTTTCTTCTTTTGGGTCCCTATCTAATACCAACCTTAGAGACTTTCCTTGATCCTGTCTCGAATACTGTCACCTCCACACCCCTTAGCCTTTTGTTCTTCTCTATCCCTTTCTGTATTTTGTGTTTCCTAGATTGTTATTTCTACTCAAGACTTCTATACAGTTGTTGGTTTATAGTCTGTCTTCATTGTTAGAATTCAAGCTCAACAAGGACAAGGACTTTGTTTATTGCAAGGTCTCTGTCATCTAAAACAGGCACATGGCAGCTGCTCAGAAATGTGCCAAATGAATGCATAATGGTTTTATGATTATTTCAGTTGGAGTCGGTCAAAGTAAATCAACATTTCAAGAGTTCCACATCATCAGTGCATTTTGGAATCACTGGCCACCATGAGACTTATCATTAAAGAAAATTAAATTTCCCTTTGAAAACTGAAGCAATGGCTGCTAGATCAATTCTGAATATGAATTGGCTTGTCCTAGACTTGCCATCGAAGAGCAGCAGAAACTTTGTGACTTCCTCGTAAGAGGTGAGATCTTCAAAACATTGCCAACTAGCCTGGGGTTCCTGTTTCAGTTACTTTTTTTCATTGCCATCCAAATACCTGATACCCAAAGATAAAGAAGGAAAGATTTATTTAGGTCACAGTTTGTAATTGCCTGGCTCCAAGGCAGCGTGCCTTGGCAGTGGGGCATTGCAGAAGAGAAATAGTTCATGGTGGGCAGAAGGTAGAAAGAAACAAGGGCCAACCATAGCCCTTTTTTGTTTTTATATCTTATCCAGGCTACTTAGGGCATGTAGCGCACACCCCCTTAATCCTAGTGCCCTTGAGCCTAGCACTGCACCTGAATCTAGATCCAGCCACCTCAGAATAAGCCCCATCTGTGACCACATGAGGCTTTGGGGGACCATCTAGACACAAGCCCTCACAGTTCTTTGCTTAATGCAGATAGAAATCATGAATTGACAAAGTGAAGCTCTGCACAGGGGCACCAGGTCGTGCTAGTCTCTGCTTCTGTTGGCTGCCATTTTCCAATGCTATCTTGTTCTGGGCACTGTAGGTTACCTCTACTGGGTGCTGCTCTCTGCTGCTGGTCTTTGCTGGCAGCTGGTTTTTGGAGCACTGAGTGTCTATTGCTCTCTCTTTGGAAGCAACTGCTGTACCCATACTACTTTGGATAACAATCCCAAATAGATTTACAGGAGCTCTGGAGCCCACATTAGCTGAGAACTAAATCACAAGCAGGTTACAGGACCACCAGAGGGAGTCTCTACTGTAACAGGACTGTGCTGCAGCACAGGGAAGCCGGCACGCGGGAGGCAGCCCCCTAGACCAGCCCTGGAGTGCTGCTCAGAGAGCCGCAACCCTGGCAGCGAGGTGTGGGGCTGGGAGCTTGCTGAGAATGCTGGGTTTGCAGATGAGGGGCCCAGAGCCCTTCCTTCCTGATCGGCTCTATTCCAGGCTGTCCCCTCCATTCTTCAAGAGGCCCAAGTTCTGTCTGAAGTGGCGGGTGTGAGGAGGGCATCATGCCACCTGTCTGGCTGCACTCAGGCTGGAGTGGAGCATGGTGGTTTGGTAGCCAGGGAGGACACTGAACCCAGCTGTGCCAGTCCACTGTGGAGGAAGGAGGGCAGGGGGACATGAGGGGCGGGATGGACTGGCTGCCCCAAAAGCCACAGCTGCCTTCCAGCTGTCACAGGGAAAAAGAGGCAGATTCTTATCTGTATCAAAAGTGTTTCCAATCGTAACGTGAAAATTACTGGGGATGACATTCATCGTCAAGTCTTAGGGAATCTTTTTCTCTTAACTTTTTTTTTGTACCAGGAATTGAACTCCAGACCTTGCTCTTGCCAGGCAGCCATGGGCTCTCTTAGCACTTCAGAAGTGCATTCTTCAGTGGTGTAGCTCCCGGTGCCTCTCAGCTTGGGTACTGCCGCAGGTCCATGTTTGAAGCTTTGAAGAAAATCTTCCACTTGGCTGTTCTTAGACAAAATCATTCTCTTTGCTGTGTGACTTTTTTTCTAGACTTGTAATTGTAGCCTTACCTGTGATACTTGTTAGCCTAAACCATTTTGAGGAGAGTTGGGGATTTATCTCAGTGATTCTGGCACTGGCCTTTCAAGCAGAAGGGCCCGGGTTCGATCCCTGGTAACCACATACAACAATATGTGGAGACTCACACCCATCAGCAATCAGTACCACATACCACAGTTCCAGGCATGGTGGCTCACGCCTATAATCCCAGTACTTGGGAGACAAAAGCAGGAGGATTGCTGTGATGTGAGTTTGAGGCTGAGCTCAGGGCCAGCCTGAACTACAAAGCGAGACCCTGTCTCAAAAACCTAAAGAAAAAAAAAAGAAAAAAAAATATTTTGAGGACATTCCCTCTGATGCTAAGCTTTCTAAGATTTCTCTCATTCTAAAAAAAAAAGGAGGGAAGTCTTTCTGTTGATTTTTGATTTTTGGTAATGTTTCTTTGTCGTAATATAGGCACATCAGTTTCTAATTACAGTTAATGTGTTGGCTCATGGTAACAGCAAGCAAATATCATTGGTTAAAGAAAAAGACAGGAAGTTCTTGCTGTTAGAATTGAGAAGCACATCTGTGTCCAGAGGACCTGGAAGAGCTGTCTATCGCATCTGGCCAAGAGTGAGTGAATCTTCTGCTGTGTAATTTCCTGGCACAAGTAGACACTTTGCTTTCTCACATAATTATTTCCTAAACTAAGAACAGTGCTAAGCACCCAAGTATTGTCTCCACTTATTTATAATCCTTGTCTTTTACTAGAAACCATTTAGGATACAAAGTATTTTGCTGAGATCTAAACAAGTTGCCTTAAATAAACAATACATGGAAAAGCGCTGGCCGCTGACTTTAGGCTCGTGTCCAGTTTCCTTCCTACACATCCCTCACTTGAGGGACAGGCGTGGTAACCTCTCTGTTTCCAGCAGGTATGAGACACGGATGACCTTGGATGCTGGTTCTGCTGCCAGGACACAAGGAGAAAAACTCTAAAAAGCCACTCGCCTTTGTATATCTGGTCTCTCAGGGTAAAGGGAATGCAAAAATGCATTCACATTGGGAACTTACGGTTTTTGAGATGCTACAACTTCTAAGTGGTCTGAGTTGGATCTACAGTGATTTCAAAGTTCTCCATCCTTCTACGTCAGGGGATGGACACAGAACTTAAAGGGCTCGTATCAACTCCCCGCTGTGATGCATGTCCAGTATGTTAGCTTGGTATCTGGCTACGCGACTCCAGCCGACCACGGCCTGGGTCCAGCCCCCAAGATCTTGTACTTGTGAGCACTCTGCATGGAGACACAAATCCTGCATCAGCTCTGCGTGGAGACCACCTGGTGGAGTCAGCCTCGCTTTCCTGGAACTCTCCACCTGTCATTTTAGGACCAATACTGACTAGTGCATGGGCATGAAGACAGGGCATCCAAACCCTCTGCTTACCTCTGGTTGTAATCTGTACAAAATACAGAGGATAATTCCAGAAATCTTGGGGATAACTTTCTATTACAATATCTAGATTCAATTGAATCATTTAAATACTTTGGTTGTTGGTTTCAGCTACATCATGAAGCAAATCGTGTTCCTTCAGAGACAGAGTTCTAGTTTGAATGGCAAACAGACCATTTTGTCACATACTGCCCCGTGGGCCCGTCAGGAAGTGATTTGGCCACTCGTCAGATAAGATCATTCCCAGAGCAACATTATCTCAACAGTCACCTCAGTCTCTACTTGGCTGTTCATGTATAGCCTCTGACACAATGTCTGTAAGTCATTGGAATAACATCACTGCCTTAAAAAATGTTTTGTTTCAAATATTAAATTCTTTTTTTTGTTTGTTTAGTTTTTTTTGAGACAGGGTTTCACTTTTGTGGTTCAGGCTGGCCCTAAACTCAGCCTTAAACTCACATCACAGTAATCCTCCTGTCTCTGCCTCCCGAGTGCTGGGATTACAGGTGTGAACCACCACACCCGGCACTGTGATATGTGGTACTGGTTGCTGCTGGGTTGAGTCTCCAGTATTGTATGTGGTTACCGGGGAATCGAACCTGGGCCCTTGCAAGACAGGTGCCGGAACCACTGAGCTAACTCCCCGGCCCATCAAATATTAAATTCTTGAGAAAAGGTAAGTCCCTTGGAAAAACTGTGTTAAAATTTTAGCATAATAAGATACTGTTAAATAGTAACAGAAAGAGTAGTAAATAACATAAAACATAAAATATGCTAGATATCAGATAGCAGAAGGGTGAAGGAGAATTTAAGTGACTTACATGACAGCTGCCATTAATCACAAGAAACTTTAATCACAGGTACCACTTGTAAACTTCCATTTGTTTAAATAATGGCAAAAGACAGTCATAGGATCTGATTCTAGACAGAGGATCTGGACAAACTGGGTTACAAATTCAGACAAAGAGGTCTTTCATTAACAACAGGAAATAACATCACTGACAGTCCCTTTTTGCTATCAAGTGACCTAGAGAAATGTAACCATTGTTCCTCTAACTTTGTGCATAACCTAGGAAATTTTTGACTGAGAAAAAATTTACATTGAATAAGGAAAATATTCCTTTTCCCACATTCGAAGTAAAGCCAGGGTTGGACCATGGAGTGGTCAAAAATATAGAGGTTGGGAAGTAACTGATCAGCTGGGCATCCTAGTGACTATAGTCTTTGGCCATTTCACTCCATACACTTGATCTCTTCTAACCTAATGATTATAATTGGACATTTATATGTTTATTTAAGATCAGACAAAGAGACATTAAATTTTTAGTTTTTTAACATGTGATAAATGGCCCCATCATGGGTTGCTGGATGGCATTCGGTGTGATCACTCCTGAATTTTAATTTATTCAGATTACAGATTTGGACTCAGGATTAGTGCTTGTAAAATGTGTTGTACTGAACCCTAAACAGCAGGATGTTCCACCCAACAGGAATGCTGAGGACACTAAGTTTGAGACAGTCCATCCTAACTCTCTCTCATGGATGTTCACAAAGGATATCAACACATTGCAGCCCCCGAATGGTGCATCTGCAAAAACAAAGTGCAAACCAAATCTCTTTCAAGTTGACTAGTCTAGCTTTGCCCAAATTTATTTCATGGAGCACATTTTTTTATTCAACCCAGATTTTTTTCCCATGTAACACTAAAGAGATATTTTGGGAAATGCTAAGCATAATCTTATTTAAATCTACCAGCCTAAACCCCCCAAAATACTCCAGATCTGGTGGCTCACTCTGCCTTACTGGGAGACTGGATGTAGATATAAATTTTTAGAATTAAGATATAAATCTAGGGCCAGGGATTTAGCTCAATGGTTCCGGTGCCTGTCTTGGAAGCGCAAGGACCTGGGTTCGATCCTTGGTAACCGTATACAATACTGGGCATGGAGACTCACGCCCCGCAGCAATCATTACCACATACCACAGTACCAGGCGTGGTGGCTCACGCCTGTAATCCCAGCACTTGGGAGGCAGAGGCAGGAGGATTGCTGTGATGTAAGTTTGAGGCTGAGCTCAGGGCCAGCCTGAACTACAAAGCGAGACCCCGTCTCAAAAAACCTAAAAAAAAAAAAAAAATCTAATGTAATAAAAATTACTCTGGAGAATTTCATAAATTGCCAGCATAGTACAGCATACGTGAGTTTGTGACCCAAACCTACTATCGAGAACCATGAAGTTAAAGAAAAGTAAAAAAGAAAAATTGATGTATAAATGTAGGAACATGTGAATCTTTCTAAGTAAAGATTAATGTTAAATCTCCTTGTGTATAAGGGTGAGGGTAATTTGAGCTATTTCTTATCTGGAAGATTTTCTCCATTATGTTGTACACTAAAGTTTTGTAAGCAACAACATAATAGATTTGTTTAATGTTAGAAAGACGGAATAAAACAAAGTAGGATCTTACTGGACATTAATTCTCAGATTAACACACTTAAAGTGAGTGCAGAAATAACAAGCACCTGCTGTAAGTTTTCGTGGACAGCTATAGAAATAGTTATATTTCTTCTCTGAAAAAGTATATTAGAACAGGACAGGATAGTATCATGGCTGATTTAGTTAAAGGGTTGGGATCTTGCTCAATGCTGGAGGCCAATTTAGCCACTGTTTTTCTCTTGATTCCAGTTCAAAGTATATATATGGTAAGTTTGCAGAAATAAAATGACATCCACATAAAAATTAAGACATTTTAAAAAAGAACAAAATAGAAAGAATCATTCAGCTTGGCACCACAGCTTGCTATGTAGCTGCAATATTCAGGGTGTAATATTAGCAGGACAGATGTGTCCTGGTCAGCAGAAGAATACACAATTCAAAGGTGTATCCAGGCAAATATAGCCAAGTGATTTTTGAGGTACAAAGGGAGTTCAGTGAGGAGAGAGAGCCTTTTTAATATGAGAGTCACTGGACATCCGCAAGCATCAACACAAACTGCAATCACAAATTTATGCCTTCCATAAATACCAACTTAAGTGGATCCTAGATGTAAATGTAAAACTATAAAGATGTAAGAGGAAATCTTTGGACCTTAGGGCTAGGCAAAGGACTCTTGGAATTGTTGACAAAAGTATGACCTATAAAAGAGAAAATTGGACATTTTCAAAAATAAAGAACTTTTGCTCTGAGAATGGCCTTTTGAGAAGATGACAAGGAGAGAACTGCAAACCACACATCTGGCCAAGCCACTGTGGCTCCAATAGTTAGAAAGCTCGCAGAGCTTCTTGTGAGAAACAAGTCGATTGATAAGACGGCAAACAACATGAAGCGACATTTATCTGAATAACACACACCAAAGGCAAATAAGGGCATGAAAAGAAATTCAACAACATCAGACACTCAGGAAACCCAGACAGTGAGGAAGTTACCACTAGACACCTATCAGAATGACTAAGATTAAAAAAAGCGATAACTCCAGACTTCAGAGAAGTGTGGAAAAACTGGATGTGACAGGCACTGTGGGAAAGTATGGTACTGTAGTTTTTCACAAAACTAAACTTATTATGTAAACTCGCAGTTGTACAGTTAGCTCTTTATGCCAAAGGAAGCATAACTTATATTCACACAAAAACCCATACACAAGCACCAAAGTGCTGCCAGTTACTCGGCTGTTCCTCAGTGAGTGAGTGGTTTTGCAAAGTGTGGTACACAGAAGGACTTAGCAACAGGAAAATCAAACTATGGACAAGCAGTGATTTGACTGTGCTGACTGGACAAAATTATTGTGACATAATTCTACGTATATAATTTTTTTTTTTTGAGATAGGGTCTCACTTTGTAGTTCAGGCTGGTCCTGAACTCAGCAATCCTCCTGCCTCTGCCTCCTGAGTGCTGGGATTATAGATGTGAGCCACCATGCCTGGCACTGTGGTATGTGGTTACCAGGGATCGGGATTGAACTACGGACCTTATGCTTGCAAGGATATATATATATATATATATATAATATTTTGAAAGACAAAATCATAGAGATAGAGAAGAGATCCCTGCTTTGCAGAGGTTAGAAAAGCAGAAAAGGAGGAAAGTGACCAGTGCTATACAAGGGAAAATGGAGATCCTTGGAGTGAGGAAACGTCTGTGTCCTGGCTGTGGGGCTGGCCACCCAAATCTATGTATATGGTAAACTTCTACAGATTTAAATATGTGCACGCGTGTGCGCACGCACACACACACACACACACACACACACACACACACACACACACACACAGAGGTATTTGCAAAACTGGAGAGATCTGAATAAAGTCTGTGCATTATGCCAATGTTAACTTTCTATCTGTGATATTATATCATAGCCATGCAGATACTGCCATTAAAGGAGACTGGGTGAAGGGTGTACAAGGCTTATCAGGATTATTATTACTATTTGTTATTAGTATTATATTTTTAGGTTTTTTGGTTTTTTAGACAAGGGCTCGTTTTGTAATTCAGGCCCATCCTGAACTCAGCCTGGAACTCAGTGATCCTCCCGCCTCTGTCTTCTAAGGGCTGGGATGGCAGGCGTGAGCCACCACGCCCGGCTTTAGTGTACGTGGTGCTGACTGCTGGTGTGAGTCTCCACATCGGCACTGCTGTATGTGGTTACTGGGGATCGAACCCTGGACCTTGCACTTTGCAAGCCAGGTGCTGGAACCACTGAGCCAAATTCCTGGCCCATCAGGATTATTTCTTACAATGGCATGTATACAGAAACTTAAAAAAAATTAGCAAACAACTCTCCTCCCAATAAACACTCCACCTTCTGGATGGTGAACTAGGTAACCCTCCCTCTAAAACAGTCCACAGACGATGTGCTTCTGCTGGTCTTATGTGCCGCTCCCTTGAGGTGTGAAAATGCACTCAAAGCCTTTCTTTCAGTAGACAGGAGAAGGGTGGGTCAGAGAAGAAATATGTACCAGGCTGTGAAATAATTTTATTTCTCCTCAGATTTCTCAGTTGTAAAACAAAAATATATTTTCCATGGCTTATTTTATGTCTAATGGGTTTCTTTTTCTAAAAAAAAAAAAAAAAAAAAAAATAGCCTTTCAAAAAACAGGCTATGGAAAAATCATGTTCTTTCTCTTCTATGTACATTTTCTACAAAAATTCTATTACTCTGGCTATTTTGTGATTTAAAAAAATAGGAAGAATTTTTAGATGTTCAATTTTATACCTAAGAATGTGATACGTAATATTTCTATTCCAACAGGTTATTAAATAGCAATTCAGGCAATGATTTTCTACCCTTAATATATTAGTAAAGATCATTATTTTAAATAATCACATTTCTCTCTAAAATATTTGTTTAAGGAAAGTTAGTGCCACTATATACATATGTATGCATGTGTGTATATATATATATTTTATATATAATATATATATAATTTGTTTTTTTGTGTATATTTATGATATAATAAAAGATCCTAAATTGGTTATGTGAATTTCCCCTTTTATTGACCCACCAACTAAAATCTGCATCTTTTAGTTCCTGGAACTAAAATCTAAGATAAATAACTGCAGATGTTTGGACTCCACTAGACAGAGTTAAAACAAGGTCCAGTGCAACATTTCTGCTGAAGCTGTACATGGATTAACGAAGATTAATCCCCTTCTAGGGCCTTATTCTTTTAGACAAGTTGCATCCTGAACTATTTTATGGACACTGTTGTGTTAGAGATTTAACACGTTTTCATAACCTGACTTGGCCAAACTTGTTTTGATCACATGTGTACTTTTCTGAAAAAATATTTCAGGCCATAGCAAAGCTCAACTATCATTTCTGTAATATTATCAATGCTGCTATGAACTATTAGTTTAACACACTTCACCAAAAATTGCTAAAGACCTGAATAACTCAAATTTTATGCCAAACATGGACTCAGTAGTATCTTGCCTGGGCTGAAGTTTTCAAATGCCAGATGATCACATCAGCAATAGCTTGGAATTGATTCAGTGAATAAAGATATTTATATCTTTAGAATATTAACCTTGTCTTCAAATATAGTACAAAACATGAAGGTAGGGTATTATTATTATTATTATTATTATTATTATTATTATTTGAGACACGGTCTCCTTTTGAGGTTCAGGCTGGCCCTGAGCTTAGCCTTGAACTCACAGCAATCCTCCTGCCTCTGCCTCCCGAGTGCTGGGATCACAGGTGGGAGCCGCCATGCCTGGCACTGTGGTATGTGGTTCTGATTGCTGGAGGGTGAGTCTCCACATCTGGCTTTGCTGTATGTGATTACCGGGGACTGAATCGGGCTATTGCACTTGCAAGGCAGCTGCAGGAACCACGAAGCTAAATCCCCAGCCCAAGATAGGGTATTATTTTTTTTTTTTTTAGGTTTTTTGAGACAGGGTCTCGCTTTGTGGTTCAGGCTGGCCCTGAGCTCAGCCTCAAACTCACATCACAATCCTCCTGCCTCTGCCTCCCGAGTGCTGGGATTACAGGCGTGAGCCACCACGCCCGGCACTGTGGTATGTGGTACTAGTTGCTGCTGGGTTGAGTCTCCACACCCAGTATTGT
>PVIR01000072.1:136588-164251 GCA_004026965.1 Petromus typicus | reverse complement strand
AAGATAGGGTATTATTAAAGGTGAATTTAGGAGATCTTGTCACTTAAAGAAAATGTACAGTAAATTTTTAAAAAGTGAATAATTTTGTAAGTTACATAGTAATTTTGCACATTTTTATAACTTTCTTAAGTATGTAAGATATTTTCAAATGAGTTTATTTCAGAATGTTGGGAAGGACAGAAACACATCCCAACACTGATGTACCTGCACACCTTTAGTTATTACAGATTAGAAAAGTACAAAAAACGTGTGTCAGGTAAAGTGTGCACTCTGTAACTAGTTCTTGAAACCTGAGGATCACTGTACTTTTTATGATTCTTTCCTCTTAGGATCCTGACTGAGAATACAAGACAAAGTATTTAACCAGGCTCCACTACTTATATAAATGCGCAGGGTCAATTACCAGCCAGAAAATGCCTACACCAACAAGACACAGTCATTTTGGGAAGTTGACCACTGGCAACCTGAGAGATTTGGTTTCACTCAGGTGAAGCTTAGAGCCCTTTCTGCTCAAACTAATTTACTTCTGAAGATTTTCCCCTCTGAGAGGAGAGAGCTGATGGAGGAGGGCTGTCTCAGAACGGAGGAGGAGTGGTTTAGACCTTCTGGGAGGTGTGAGAGACCGACCCTGAGGAAAGGCCGGAGGCCCGGGCGGTCCTCAGCGCTCTCTGCTGGGTTGGAACGCAGTACTGGTTCAGTTCCAGAGAAAGCATCCAAACCTCTGCTTAAAACAGCCCTGTCTGACGGTGAGCTCGGACTAAGCCTCCCAGTGCTGGGTGTGGAGTGTAAACCGAGGACCCCTGGGGCCCAGCGGTCCCTCTTCCCCCGTCCCGTGGTTCTCCAGGGCAGGGACTGTTCCGCAGACCACAAACGCCTGCACTAGGTCTAGATCTTCCCTCTGTCGCTCATTACCAGCAATTCTAACTGGGAAATCTCCCCAGGGCTTGCAAACTGGAAAATTTAGTGGTGAGACTCGGAAAGCTTGCTGCCTCGAGGAAAGCTGTGCACATCTTTGAGGCGAAGAGCCGCAGCAATTTAATGAGTACACAGTGGAGAAAGGCGGGGCCATCATCGACACTGAGAAGTCAGGCTCAAAGAGAGCAACTATTAAGCACATCTTCTCTATGACTAATGCAAATTATTCTGTGCTTATTAAAGACAGCAGAAGCAGGGAGAATTTGGTCTTTTGGTTTCAGCTTGCTGCTTACTTGGCAGAGAGAATTTTGCCTGGGAATTCTTCACAAGAGCCCATCACTGGGAAACGTGTCACAGTCAAAGGAGAGTAGTTTAAAAAATTAAGTGCATGCAAACTGAGAACCTGAAAGTCTCAGTGTCCCGCAGCTGCTTATCTGCTGACAATGGCGTGTTGGTAGAAAGGAACAGACATAGCCATGTGGGTACTGAGTACATATAATTTGTCAGTTATTTCACACAGTTTTTCAACAGAATAGCTGTGCAAATATAGCAGCATAAGAACAATAAGTGGATATGTGTAAAAGTCATATATTTTAGGACAATTCAATACAAGCAGAAAATAGATCTGGACAAGTAATAACACCACAGTGAAAAAAAAAATGGTCAGAAGAAGTTGCATTCTTTTGCCAGGAATGATTACATGCAATTATGTTATGCTAAGAAAAAAAGTCATTTGCTGATAGGCTCAATCATTTTCATGACCACAATTTATGTAAAATCCTGAAATTTGGGCCTGGGATTTAGCTCAGTGGTTCTTGCACCTGTCTTGCAAGCACAAGGACCGGGGTTCGATTCTTGGGAACCACATGCAACAATGCCAGGCGTGGTGGCTCACCCCTGTCATCCTAGCACTTGGGAGGCAGAGGCAGGAGGATCGCTGTGAGTTCAAGGCTGAGCTCAGGGCCAGCCTGAACTACAAAGTGAGACCCTGTCTCAAAACAAACAAAACAAACCTTGAAATTTGTCTGATTCTTATCCATTATAGACATATCTACAATGCTAGTTCCTTAAAAAGTAATAGATTTAACAGTTTTTATTTTATTTAAAAAAATATATATATATCATGTCCATGTACTAACTCCCTACATGAGTATACCCATTATATATCACAAATATGTACTAAAAAATTAAAGTATTATATATATATATATTTTTTTTTGAGACAAGGTTTCAATTTTATAGTTCAGGCTGGCCTTGAGCTCAGCCTCAAACTCACAGCAATCCTTCTGCCTCTGCCTCCCAAGTGTTGGGATTACAGGTGTGAGCCACCATGCCAGGCACTGTGGTACGTGGTTCTGATTGCTGGTGGGCATGAGTTTCACCACCTGGCATTGTTGTATTGTGCTTACCGGGATCGAACCCAGGCCCTTGCACTTGCAAGGCAGGCACCAGAACCACTGAGCTAAATCCCCAGTCAGACATGATATATCTTAATTCTATACACCTCCACCGTCATACCCTGGTCCCCTTTCCATTTGCAAAAGATCTTCCTATTTTCTATTATCTATCTTTTATTTATTTATTTATTTATTTATTTATTTATTTTCTGAGACAGGGTCTTGCTTTGTAGTTCAGGCTGGCCTAAACTCACTATGTTGTCCAGGCCAGCCTCAAACATGCAGCAATCCTCCTGCCTCTGCCTCCCGAGTGCTAGGATTACAGGCATAAGCCACCACACCCAGATTGTTCTTAAATTTATTTATATTTTTGAGTTTCTTATATAAAAGAGACTTTAGCATATTTAAGCTTGTGTGTCAAATTTATTTCGTTTAACATTATCAATTCAAGGTGCATCCATATTCCTACAAATCACTTCAATTTATCCTTCCGAATAACACAGTAGTGCTCCACTGGTATAAATACTACTCTTTCTTTATCCATTCTTTTGCTCATGGCCATACAGGCTGCTTTCAAGATCTAACTACTTAACTGTATTCTGAATCATGTTACTTTAAACATGGGAATGCATGTATCACTGAAAAACGATGTCTTTCACTCTTTTGGGAAGATACATCTCAGAGACTAGCTGGGTCAAGTGGAATTTCTACTCTTAGTTTTTTGAGGATCCTCCATTCTGATTTCCATACTGGATGGATTAGTTTACATTCCCACCAACAATGTAGGACCCTCCCTGCAACCTCTCCAGCATTTGTTACTATATGTTTTCTTGATGACAGCCATTATTTCTGGAGTAAGACAGAATCTCAGTGTTGTTCTAATCTGTATTTCTCTAATGGGTAGGGATGTTGAACATTCTTTCCCATATTTATTGACCATTTTTACTTCTGAGACGTCTCTATCCATTGTACTTCTGTACTGTTTGGTTGGGTGGTTTATTTTGGGGGAGGTCTGATTGTTTTGAGCTTTTTATATATATTCTAGACATTATTAGTCTACTGTCAGAGATGTAGCTGGCATTTTTCTGGAGATTGTCTTTGTACTTCCTTGGATGCTTCCTTCAGTGAGCCATGCTTTTTAATCTGATATGATCCCATGTACTGATTCTTCTTTTTTTTTTTTTTTAGGTTTTTTGAAACAGGGTCTCGCTTTGTGGTTCAGGCTGGCCCTGAGCTCAGCCTCAAACTCACATCACAGAGATCCTCCTGCCTCTGCCTCCCGAGTGCTGGGATTACAGGCTTGAGCCACCACGCCCGGCACTGTGGTATGTGGTACTGGTTGCTGCTGGGCATGTGTCTCCACACCTAGTATGGTATGTGGTTACCGGGGGATGGAACCCGGGTCCTTGTGCTTGCAAGACAGGCACCGGAACCACTGAGCTAAATCCCCAGGCCCATGTACTGATTCTTGACACTATTTCTCATGCAGTTGGGGTCTTTTCCAGAAGGTCTTTGCCTACACACCTGTCTTCAAGCATTTTACCTATTTTGTCTTCCAGCAAATTACGTGCTTCTGTTTTAATATTCAGACCTTGGATCCATTTTTAGTGTAGTGCATGGTGAGAGATGCAGCTCTAACTTCAGTTTTCCACAGGTGGACAGCTAGTTTCCCAGCCCCATTTTCCTCCAGCAGAGACACTGGCCCCTTGTCAGAGATCAGGCGCAGACTGTGCCCTGTATTCTGTCCCACTGGTCCAGGTCTGTTGCTGTGCCAGTGCCAAGCTGCTTTTCTCACTGTAACTTTGTAAAATAATTGAATCTGGGGTTATGATACCCCCTGCTTGCTGTCCAGGATTGCTTTTGCTTTCGCTATTCTGGTCTTTTTGGCCCTTATGAATTTTAGAACTGTTTTCTCTAGTTCTGGGAAGGTCACTGTTGATATTTTGATTGGGATTGCATGAAATCTATATAGGAAGTATGGCCATTTTGAGAGTGTTGTTTCTGCTAGCCAGAAATAGGGGATGCATTTATTTTCTGATGTTCTCTTTGATCTATTCTTTCAGAGCACTGTATTTTTCATTGTAAAGTTTCAATTATTAACTTTTTGTTTAGTGCCAAGTATCAGGTTGACCTGGGAACATCTGCAAAGAAACCCCCACCTTCCCCTGTGTTGGGGTGGTTATGCCCCTCAGGAGAGAGGCCTCCTCTATCCCATGTCACAGTTATGGGGATCCTGTTTGGGACTGGAGTGTATATACACTTCAGTGGGTCTGGAGAAAAGGCAAATGGTTCTCCTGCACTAGTATTTTTTTTTTTTTTTGAGACTGGGTCTTGCTTTTCTAGTTGAGGCTGGCACTATGTAGCCCAGCCTAGCCTTGAACTCATGAAAATTCTCCTGCCTCTGCCTCCTGAGTGCTAGGATTACAGACATGAGCCACCACACCCAGTATTGTGATATCTGGTATCGAGGATCAAACTTGAGACCTTGCACTTGCCAGGCAGAGGCCAGAACCACAGAGCTAAATCTCCAGCCCTACACCAGTATTCTTAATGACTGCATAATATCCCCCTGAATGCAAATCAGAATTTATGTAATCTATTATTTGACATCCAATAGGTTTCCATATGTAACTGCTATAAATATTTCTTTCTTTCTTTCTTTCTTTTTTTTTTAGGTTTTTTGAGACAGGGTCTCACTTTGTAGTTCAGGCTGGCCCTGAGCTCAGCCTCAAACTTACATCACAGCAATCCTCTTGCCTCTGCCTCCCGAGTGCTGGGATTACAGGTGTGAGCCACCACACCCAGCACTGTGGTATGTGGTACTGATTGCTGCTGGGGTGAGTCTCCACGCCCAGTATGGTATGTGGTTACCGGGGATCGAACCCGGGCCCTTGCGCTTGTAAGACAGGCACCAGAACCACTGAGCTAACTCCCTGGCCCTGTTATAAATATTTCTGCTAAGTCTTTGTTTCATATATCTATTACCTAGGATACACTAAATGGTGTGGAAATAATAGGCCGAAGTAAGCGTGCACAGGTGTGTATAAAATGAGCCTGTACACAAATACGAGTGTACATATGCAGATCTATGAGTATATATCCTACACACATATGTGCATGTGTGTGCACTTGTGGTGTATAAAGCATTTGATAATACTGGTGACTGTCAAATTGCTGGGTACAAAGTTTGTCTTGATTTATGTTCTCACAGCAGCCTATGGGAACAACTGTTGACTAATTATGAATTTTAAATCTTTGTCAGGTTAACAGCAAAAAATTATTACTTCCTCATTACTATTTTAATTTTTATTTGAATGACAGTGAGCATAAAAACATCATTCATGTATTTACAGATGGCCTATTTTTGACATCGCCTCCGTGGGACATTTCCTACTGAAGGCCTCGTTTATTTTAGCGGCCCCACATTCCTAAGCGCTCTCATCCGACATTCGCTCACTCAGGCGGGGTGTGCCGCTTCCTGCTTCTCAGTCTCTTCCCAGGCTCTCGGCTTGTCTTACATGGCATCTTCCTAAACACAAACGCCATCCCCCGAAAAGCCTTCTTAGGTGTTTTAGAAATGCCCGCGGTGAGCCAAACTTGCCATCCTGTTCCCAAGAGCTTCACACAGCCTGTGAAGTCCAAGGCCATAAGAAACCGGCACTAAACACCGGGAAGACCTGTGGAGAATCCTGTGAAGAACTGGAGCAGGGCCTAGGATGGCTGTGGAGGCCACGGGCACCTGAGTGGCTTCCCCAGGTAGCTCCTTCCGGGACCTGATTCCTGAGAGCCAGGGTGTGCGGCTGAGGGCAGTTCTTCAGATGTATTTTTTTTTTTTTTTTTTTTTTCGAGACAGGGTCTCCCTTTGTATTTCAGGCTGGCCCTGAGCTCAGCCTCCAACTCACATCACAGCAATCCTCCTGCCTCTGCCTCCCGAGTGCTGGGATTACAGGCGTGAGCCACCACGCCCGGCACCGTGGTATGTGGTGCTGATTGCTGGTGGACGTGAGTCTCCACGCCCAGTATGGTATATGTTTATCAGGGAATCGAACCCGGGTCCTTAAATTTAAAACAGGCGCCAGAACCACTGAGCTAACTCCCCGACTTTTTTTTTTTTTTTTCCCGCTTTGTAATTCAGGCTGGTCCTGAACTCAGGCAAAAAGTTACCAGGGGATCGAACCTGGGTCCTTGAACTTGAAAGGCAGGCACCAGAACCACTAAACTAAACCTCCAGCCCACCCCAGAGATACTTTGGAGAATACTGAATCTCCAGCCCTGAGGGTACCCTGGTGTAGAAACCCTGCCTGCATGTTTCATTCTGCCCCAAACGTACAAAGGTTACGGCTCTGCTTTTTATAACGGGGAACATGAGCAAAGTCTGGAAACATCTCTCAGAAGAGCCTAAATTCAGTGACCTTAGGATCCGTGCTTAAGATATGATATGCTGACCCTAGAGTTGAAACGACCCAGGCTCGGATGCTGAAGGTGAAATGCCGAGGAGGGGGCGCCCTGGCTCTCGCGGGGACGACCTGGCTCTCTTGGGGACCCCTCCCGGGCAGAGGCTGGCAACCTCAGCCCGCGGGCTGCACCCTCCCTCTAGTGGAAGGTGGGAGCGATGCAGAGCGGGGCGCACAAGCCGGAAGCCTTGGGTCTGACGGACGGAGGCGGAACTGCAGGGCTGACCGCAGGAGTCCAAGAACCAGCGAGGGCCCTTCGCAGAGCGTCTCAGGGAGCAGCTTCCTCAGGATCACTGTTCATCTCATTCTGTGATGACAAGGAGCTTCTGGGAATGAGCCCCACCCGTAATAAAAGTCAGCGCGCTGAGAATGGCAGGCAGGTTGCAGAGTGTGCCCCCACAGGAGGAGCGAGAACGGACCAAGAACACCCAAGATGGCTGAGCCGACACCGCTCCCTTAGTAACAACTAGGGGTCACCCCCAGGTCTTCAGGGGTCACAGATGACAGCAGCGCATGGCGATGCCGCTGCAGCCCCGGACCAGCAGCCATCTCAGAATCGCTTGGGATGAGTTTTATTTCAGTGACTTTCTCTTAAAATACTTATTTAAATTGTGGAGAAATCCTGTCTTAATCATGTTTCAGTGTACAAGTGAGTAGTGCTGGGTCCATTTACATTCTGCAGTTAATCTCTACAACTCGTTTCTTCTTGCAGAAACAAAATTCCACTGAACAAGAGCTCATATTCTCTCCCTATTTCTAGCAACCGCCATTCTGCTTTCTGTCTCTATGATTTAACTGCTCTTTAGGTGGCATCTTGCGTATTTATCCTTCTGAGACAGGCTTATTCCACTTAGTATAAGACTCTCGACATTCAACCATGTCGTAGCATGTGCTAGAATTTCCTCCTTCTTAAGGTTGAAAAAGAGTCCATTGTAGGTACCAAGAGGATTTCTCAAACCACCAATGTTCAGTCTCAACTCAGACCATGAAATCAGAAGCTCTTAGGAGTAGAACCCCAGTGTCTGCGTGTTTAAAACGCCCTTCAGAGTCTCCAGGGCAGCGAGGGTGGATGAGACCCGCAGGAGCGCATGAACACCTAAAAGTAATTTGGTCCTCCCCTGCCCCCGCCTCTCAGCTGGTGGATTCCACTTTACCGGAAGGGCGTGTCCCGTGGGTTCCAGGCTTCGGTGTGCACATTACAACCACCTGGGGAGCTGTCGGAAGTCCTGCCCCCGCTCAAACTGCGTAACAATTCAATCAGGAAACCAGGGTGGTTCCTGGTGTCAGTATGTTTACAACTCTAAGGCGACTCCAAGTGGCCAGCAAACGCAGATGGGTGGCTTGTATATCCACGACCCAACCTGCTTAGCTAGAAACTTGGGGGCAGTTTTTGATTCCTCCAAGTCTAACCCTTCAAATCTAAATCTCCATTCAGCCACTTTGATCTTATCTCAGGCTCTCAACAGACTGATCCTAGCTTGCTCTGACTTCCCTGGTTGTAGCATTGAAAGACCCTAGGTCCTGGGAATCTTTTAGATATGTTCTGGCATGCTTTCAATGATAATTTTACATATCTAACAGAATGGTTCCCATAGGAATCTTATGTTTAAGTCTCCCTTTTTTGTGTAATATATTTCTTCACATTATATCAGGGATGATTTGATATTTCGACATCTTTTTGCTTAAGTTGTACTATAATGAGGAATGCACAGCTACAAAATTCACTTTTCTTTCAGTTATAATAGATATTTCATTTTTCTTAAAATTTAATACAGTATGTATACATATCTAGGATATTAGCAAGAGTACATCGAAAATATGGATGGCTCTGAAGAATTCAAGCATTTTCTGAACTGTTTTAAATTCTATTTCTATAGAACAATAAGCATTTACTGGCTGCATGATCTAAAAATGTGTTTTTCAACCCAACATTGGCTGAAGCCTCTCTCTAAAGGAGGAAGGCCTGGTTCCTGGGTGGGACTTTGCTATGCAGTTACCATCAATTTTCCTGCGGCATTGGCCTTGTGCTGCAACAACTCGGCGTGCCAGTGTCATCTGGTTATTGCTGTGGAATCTGTGGTCTACTGTACTTAATGCTGATTTACAGCATAACCAACAAATTCTGAACTAGACACAGTCACTTAACCCATACAATGCCAACTTGCCAGTGAGAGTCCGGCAAGACTTACCAGGCTCTGAGCGTCCATGTGAAGAGGCGCAGGCAGTGAACACGGCCTGTGAAGACACACCTGAAAGCGAGTTAATTTAACTAGAAAATGTTCTCCAAGAGGCCCCCCCCCGCCCCCCCCTGGGCAGGAACAAAGATAAGCAGCATTCCAAAACCTGCCACAAAGGTAGTTGGTGGAGTGATCGCTGGAGGATTTGACGAACACACCCCGTGCAAGGAGTTGGATTTTACAGCCCGTTTTGTTTGCTCTCAAACCAATTTTGATAATGCAGAGATAGTTTGTTCTATGTTTATTTTTTCCAGCCCATGTTTCAGTAGGAATTTTTAACAGCTTGATTCTGATCAGTTATGAAAAGGTACTGAATGAAAGGGGCTTCTTAGCCATGAGAGACCCCGACCTGCCTGGGAGGGCAGGTAAAACACTCTCCGTTAGGTCTCAGGGCTCTGTCCAGCCCCCTGTGTCAGGGCCATCTGACATACTCACAGTGCGTTTCCTTCGGGATTCCTCCAGGCTATGTCTGGAACTGCAGGTGTCGGTGATTTGGAATCCACTCTCCCACAGAGGTAGGTTCTGAGATAGATGTGAAGCTGAGGAATGAGTCTTACATTGTAACCCCTAGTAGTTCTGGCCCCCTGGGAGGCTGATCTCGGGGATCACAAGTTTGAGCCCAGCTTGGGCAATTTATCAAGATCCTGAACCAAGATTTAAAAAAAAAAAAAAGAGCTAGGGATGTAGCTGAGTGCAGAGGCTCTGGGCTCAATCCCAAGTACCACTATAAAAAAAAAAAAAGAAGGAAAATAAAAGAGAGAAAGAAAGAATGTACGCACCTACTAGGATAGTAAAGAATCCACTTCAGGGCAAGGGCCAGGGGTTCATCCTCAGTAACCACACACAATACTGGGCATGGAGACTCAGACCCACCAGCTATCAGAACCACAGTGCCGGGCGTGGTGGCTCACGCCTGTCATCCCAGCACTCGGGAGGCAGACGCAGGAGGATTGCTGTGATGTGAGTTTGAGGCTGAGCTCAGGGCAAGCCTGAACTACAAAGCGAGACCCTGTCTCAAAAAAAAAAAAAAAAAAAAAAAAGAATCCACTTCAATCTCGTGCAGTTGCGGAGGGTCAGTTTAATTATAGAGACACATCAAGCATTCCTGGAGGCTTGGGGAAGAACTATGGGTATGAAGTGAGTCCAAATGAGATACTCATTTTTTACACAGCATTGATACATCAGGGAATAGATTCAGCTGATATTCCCCCACTGTACTTTTCTATTAAGCTTGTTCAGAAGTGTTTTTCAATGGCTCTTGCTGACAGTTGTGCTTCTATTTATTGCTATGTTTTAAATTGATGCTAATTCATTGTTTTAAATTATGTTTTCTATAGAGCAGGCTCTTTGCTCATTTCCGACCTACGGGAAAGCAAATCCCTAAATGGTAAAACCAGGTCTTTCCCATTCCAAGACTACAGAGGAAGCAGGAAGATGGCATTTGCTGAGCTAACTTGTTTTCTTTCTTTCAAGAAGCTGAAAAAATTCCACCAAGATCTCGGAGTAAGAGGTCAAAGGTCAATGTGTGTTTTCTAGGTAGAAATTTTGGTAAGAAGTTTGAGTAAAATTGAAGGATTTTTTTCAGGTTGTTCAATTGATAGGTTTGCATTCTATTTGATGAGTCCAATACTACTTTTTCCTTTAGACTTTTAAGTCATTATGACAAACAAAAATGTAGGCAAAAATATATATCTTTGAACTTTTTTCAAACATTGGGTTTCCATGAAAAGTGTTCTGTTTTAAAATATATAATTAAAAGCTTTGGTGCATTCTTGAGTGTTTTTATCATATATTGAGGGTGTCTCCCCCCATATGTGTATCCCTAGTTTTATAGTAAAAATTGAAGCTGCAACATGATTTGAATTTCAGATGTTACCTTCAGATAATCATGAACAGATCACTGGATTTCCCTGTAAATCGATTCCATGTCTTTGGATATCTTCCTCCATCTCAGAGTAGGCTTAACTGTCTACCTGTTAGCCTGGTTAGGGTTTGAGAAGCAGTGCTACTAAGGAAAGAGTGCTTAATGTCATGAAAAAAATTATTTGCTCATTGAACAAAAGGGTCAGTCTTCAGCCAACCGGAAGTGGTTTCTAAGCATAGCTCTTAAAAGTCTTGGCATCTTTTCTAAAAAATAAAGCTTTGTGCCTTTTTTGATAATTATATCTGCTCATTTACCCAAAACTCTGAAAATACAAAGACAAGAAAAAGGAAACTAAAAATCACCCTAAAGCTTGCAGTCTCCTAGGAAATGCCTCTGGTGATCCGTCCTCTCACTGTCTTGTTCTTGTTTGTTCTCTGTCCTCTGAGAAATGGGCAGAGAAGGGGTTGAAGAGCAGAGCAAGGACCCAAACAAGCTGTGTGGAGCCCCCTCTTTTTCTGTCATCACAGAGCCTACAGTTTCCACACCACACTTCATTTGTTGTAAATATAAAACTGAGGAACTGAACTGAAGTGGGAGGAAAGTCAGAGCCTCATCTTTTCCTTGGGAAAGTATTTCCAGCCTCGGAAGGAAATCTCTCGTGCGGCTTTATCTCCAGCAGACCTGCACGATGACCCGCTCAGCCTGAGGCCTTGCCTTCCTTTCCTCCTCTGTGTCACCTAACCTCGGGCTGTGGAAGCTGCGCCTAGCCAGACTTGCCCAGACTCAGGGAGATTTCCTGAGGACGCAGGAGTCTTCAGGGGGCACGGAGAAACATGCAAGTCCTGCCAGGTGTGTGGAGGATTACTAGGCTCAGAAGACCTCAAACGGCCAGGCAGGCATTGCCAGGATTCACACGGCCTGGATGGGACCCGGACTCCAGGGCTTACCGGGGCCAACACAGCTCACCGCTCTGAGGGTGCTGAACGATGTGGGCTTTGTACAAGTCCTCAGGCCGGGAGGAAGTGGCCAAGTAGCTGACAAGACGCAGGTCAGCTGCCTGCTGCTCCTTCAGAGTGACCCCAAGCGGGGTCATTGGGTGGCTGGAGCGGGCAGGAGGGGGAGAAGCAGGAAAGGCCCAGAGAGTAAGCAGCCAAGGTGACAGCCTCCGCCACACTCCAGGAAAATGGCCAAGTCCTTCTGTGAGCAGAAAGATTGCTGGGTATCTTGGGTGGCAGATCCTTCCTGTTCATGTTTCTTTCATCATCTCTGAGCTATTTTAACTCTGAAAGTCTAGAATACTGACAACACTGAAAATGATTCTTTGTGGAAATACAATTTAGTGCCGTACAGTTATTAGCCAACAGATTCCAGCATTTCTGATAACTTCCATGTGTATATTTTTTAAAAGTTCACCTTTGAGCTGGTTATAACCTTTCCTTCATTTCCTCATTAATTCATGAGTTATATAATATCTTTGTCATCTATGTTATATAGCAGTAGAGGTTTTGTCTTTGAAAATATTAATCTTTCACACATACCTGGCATTTCTGAGGGCCTGGGGCTTGCTTGGATGCGTGTCCTCAGCACGGTATGCTTGGCTTGTTTCCCTGAGCTCAGGGCTTGGCGATCCACAGTCCTCAGGCCCTGTCTGCCTCTGCCCTGAGACACGTACCTCACTCTCCAGGCCAGGCCAGCTCCCGGCCCGAGTGTGTAGCAGGTGCCATCGGTGCTGTGTTGCTGACTCTCTCCCTGGCCTTCATTGCTAGTCTATAAATCACTCGGACATGGGCTGAGTCTGGTTTATTACTGTGTACCCAGCACTTCAGAGCATCGGCACTGCGCAGCTATGGCATGAATGCCACTCCTATGTGCCAGGCAACAATAGATATGCACATTGAAGCAGTCTCAGCAAGGACTTAACAGAGGGCTATGAACCTATTTTTAAGATGAAATAACAGAATAAATGCATTTCTCCAGTGATGAGATGATGTAGCTAGGACACTGTGGGTGTAGTGAAATTGTTTGTTTTTTTTCTCCTTGCCATGCATTTTCACTTCTATGGACCAGTTTTGGTGAGAAAAGCTGAGGGTCATATTCAGAAATCAATATAGGATTAAGTTTATTAAAATAGCTTAGAGAATGAAATACAGTGAGGAAGATTTGCCAAGAACTCTTACGTACTTTGACACAGTTGAAAGCACAGCGCTGCTCCTGCACTACGTAGAACCCTGCCTGAATCTGTTGAGTCTCTTTCTTGGTCTTCGGATGAGACTTTCTAGCCTTCTGTAGTGCTGTAAGATCTGTCACACCTGCATGACCTAGGAATTGTCTGGTCCTTGCTCTGAGAACCTGACCTCACCTCCACCTCCCACAGGGCACAAATTTCAGTTCATCTAAGGTTGTGTGTTTCCTTTGTATAGAACTTGGACTGAGAGTCTCCTGACCTTTAAAAGTAACAGAATTTCTTTCCATTTTTAAATATTAGTCTTTCACAGACACAGGGGCTCACTCTCTTCCCACTTTGAATTTGTTTATATTTCAGGAGAGATAATGTAAAAGGATGTAGAGCTTCTCTTTTGGAGCCAGACACCTTTGAGCGCACATACTAGATCTCTTCTGCAGTCGTATGATCTTTGGAAAGAAAAGTGACTTTGCCTCGCAGGATGGGTGAGAATATTAAACAGGAACAATGAAACAGTTCCCTATATAGTGCTTTCTATAGCTAATAGGCTCCCAAAACAAGTTGGTTATTTTCTTCTTCCTCCCTCCAACACAGCAGTTCCTTCCCATATAAAGAGAAAGAAATGCTAGGAGAGTACAGGAAGTAGAGAAGCACCAAGGCCTGTTTGAATCTGGGGACAGAACGTGAAAGGACTTAAAGTAACTAGCAGAGAATTATTATGCTTTACTCACCTTGGGCCACGCAATAGATGCCACAGCCTGTGGCTCCCACGGCAGATATCGGCAGGTCACAGCTCTGGAGGGAGAAGCCCAAGATGCTGGCCGGTCCGGCTCCCGGAGAGGGTGCTCTGTCCGTCTGTCTGTCTGTCTGCAGATGCCTCCTCTTCCTGTGTCGTCACAAGGGGGTGAGACAGAGTGGGGCGGAGGAAGGGGAGAAGGAGAAGAGGAAAGGGGAGAAGGGCTGCAGGCTCGCTGCTGTCTGTCCCCGAGGAAGGGACTCATCCTCATGTCCGTGGCCTTGTGTGGCCTCAGTCATCCCCACAAAGGACTTAGGCACAAATTGTCACCCTGGGGCTTCAGGTTCCCCCCGAATTGAGGGAGGGACACTCATGTGTCCCAGCCGTGTCCAACCTGTGGTTCACTCCCCAGCCCCTCTTTTCTTTGAGTAAAGAGACATTGTCTTCAGAAATACAAAATATGCAACATATTTAATGTATAAAAATAGCAAAAAAAAATCCTTTATTTTTCACATTTTTAACAATAAAAGAAAAAGAGAAAGCATACCATAGGTAGGGATGGCTGATATTGGTTCATATAAATTAATACGTGGCATTTTATTTTAGATTATTACAATAGCTTTACGATGTATACCAGTTCTCCTGTCCCTGCCTTTTCGGCTGTGGCCAGGGCCGGGGACTGGAGGCTGTGACAGCGTCACTCAGTGCTCTGGTGTGTCCTCCAGCACCGGAGCTGAGTGAGTCCGTTCCCGAGGCTCACCGCGGTGAAGCGGCTTCCGCTCCGCAGGGCCTGTGCCAGAGCTGCCTTTGAGGGTTTGGAAAGCAATGGAGAGGAGCAGGAGTGAAGAGAACAAGAGACCCCGAATCCCGGGTCCCTTCCCCGATGGAGACCTTGGTGTCTCCATGAAGCTGAGCCCACGAAGACTCAAGTTGCTTTTATTGTCGTTGCTTATCCTGCTGCTTCTGGATTTCCTCTCAGCTCAGCAATCCATGCGGTGGACTCACTTACTCTCAGGCTTTTTATGAAAGGTGATGCACTTCCGGTTTTTTATACATAATGTCTGTCCTGCAGTATTATAAAGTTGCATCTTTTCATTTTAGGGGATTGGAACTGTTTTTCCAAAGGAAAAGACAGGTGAAGGGGAAGCAGCAAACAAAGCAGCAAAAATGAGGGGCGGTGCTAAGGGGAGGGCGCCTTGGTTGCTGTGGGGAGGTGGGAAGTTGGGCCCCTCAGTTGCAGTACCCAGGGTATCATCCTAGGCCAGCAGTGGAGGACATTTTAGAGCTTTCGGTGATACCAACAGCCTGCAACAGCACGTGGGCCACAGGTTCGCCATCACTTCACTAGGCTCTGAACCCTTGAGTCAGGGAAAGGGAGGAAAGCAGAAAGTACACGAGCTGTAAGACAGAATCAGTCCTCGTGCATCTAAAGATTTCCTGATCCTCTTCTGGCTTAAGAGTCCATGCAGCATACAGGAGACTTGGTGAGGGAATACCGGAGCACAGAGATCCCACCCGGAGGGGGCCCCGTGTCTTCCTAATAGTCTCCTGCAGTCGGATGGAGCCATACGTGTGTCATTATAGAAGCGCTATGAATATTAAGCGGGACTAGGAGAGGTAAAGGGAGTGCTTTCACAGTACTGAGGTGTGCAGATAAACAACTGCACGCCCACCCCAGTGAGGCTCACAGGGGGACTGGGAAGGGCGGCAGTTATTCATTCTGTCTTTAGTTCACTCAACCTGTGTTCACTGAGGACCAGCCATGAGCCTACAGCAGTGTCTAGCACATGGCAGGCATGCAGCAAGGGCCCCTGGATGGGGAACACCGAGTCTTCGGCATTTTGTTCTAGACCTGAGGGACAGCGTGGGGAACACAGGAGCCAGGGCCTTGCCCTTCTGGAGCACTAGGTGGGGAATGAAGCAGGGAAACAGCTCAACACACAGGTGAATTTCAGACTGCAGGGTAAGTGTGACCGGAAAACAAATGAGTGATGCGTGTGAGTGAACAGAGGAGGAAGAGGGTCTGCAGGCAGGCAGGAGGGGACAGCTGCTCACAGGTGGCCTAGAGAAGAGGGAGTCACCTGGCAGAGACCTGGGGAAAGAACCTCCAGGCAGAAGAACAGCAAATTGGAAGTCTTTGGGTCAGGAAAGGCCCTGGTATGTGAGAGGAAGAGAAAGAGGGCTGGGGTGGCAAAAGGGGAGGGAGGGAGGGGAGCCATGGTGGGAACTGGGAGTGTCTTTGAAGTGGAGTGGGAAGTCTTTGAAGTCCTTTTGACAGGAATCTCTCTTGTAGAGTTAGGAAATGATGGGCCTCAGGCTGCTCTGGTCAGTCTCCTGTTACTGAAATAAAGTTTTATTGGAACATACCAGCACTCATCCACTTGTGTTTGAGCCATATACGACTGAATTCACTCCACAGTGGGAGAGCTGAGTAGTTGCGACAAGACAAAAAGGCCTTGTTATTATGCTTTTTGTTTGTTTTTTTGGAGAAAAATTTTGCTAACTCTACCCCATCATCTGGAGAATGGCTTGCAAGAGGGCAGGTGGGGAGGCAGAGAATGTGGATCTGTTCATATATTTTGTAAACAGACCTACAGAACTGATTGATGGATTGATTGTTGGGGTGGAGGAGCTTAAAGCAAAGGCTCCGCAGGGGTCTGCCTTGAGCTAACAGGTGCTGGTAACTGAGAGCGGACATCACTGTAGATGACACCCCCACATCTGAATTCTAATGCCCAGACTGATGGTATTGGGAGGTGGCGCCTTTGAAGGGATTATGCCCTCCTTCAGGCTCTTCACAGAATTCCCTTGCTCCCTCCAACCATCTGAAGACACAGCACTAACGATTCATCTATGAACTAGGCAGCAGGTCCTCACCAGACAGACTGCTGATGCCTTATCCTGGACTTCCTGTCTCCGAACTAGGAGAAATAATTTTCCATTAGTAGCTATCCTGTCCATAGTATCATGTTACAGCAGTCCAAATGGATTAGGATAAGTGCACTGCAGAACGGAAGAGTCAGAGAGTAGAAAACACCTGAGATTTAAATTTTGAATAGATTAATTTTTAGATATCTGACCTCATTTGAATAGAATATTGGAGGCTAGGAGACAAGATGCTATTATTTAGGTCTGGGAGAGAAAAATGATCTCAATAAAAACCCTGAGAGGGAACAGTAAGAAAGTATGGCACAGAGTGCTAAGCTAGAGACAGGCCAGGCCAGGACGCCAGGAGAGCACTAGAGGTGGCCTCATCACGGCCTGGAGCGCAGAGGGGATCTGGAAGGCGCTGCCTCCCTAGGCCAGGACCAGGCTTCGCTGCTCCTCTCCTCTCCGGTGCTGGAGCGATGGAGACAGAGCAGAAGTAGTTCTGGCCAGGGCTGTACAGGTGCAGGGCTTGGAGTCAGTCAGAGAACACAGATGGAAACCAAATCTGCTTCATTTCTAGGAAGGGACTGCAGATAGAGGGTCTGACAGGCAGCTGTAGGAGGAGAGGCTGGCGGCAGACTGCACGCTGTGTTTCTGCTGCATCGGAATCACCCAGACAGCTTCTGAAAGCCTAGGAGCGGGTCTCTACCCTCAGACTCCTGACTCCCCAGCCCTGGGCTGGCTGGAGAATCTGCATTTCTGACAAGTGAAGCTGGTGGTGCTCCAGGGAGCACAGCTCAAGTACCACGGTCTCGCAGCATGTCCTTGAGGAAACAAGAGGACTGAAGACCGAGGCCTCATGGTGAGGTGATGTCCAGAAAGCAAGACTCATTGGACACAGCCCCTTCCATCCCTCAGAAAACACGGTTTCCTGAGCAGCTTTACTGAAGCGTGACTTGACACACACATTCACTTGTTTTCCTTATGAAAGTCAATGACTTTTTAGGAAAATTGCTGAGTTGTACAATCATCAACACAATTTGGAGTTGAAACATTTCCATTGCTGGAGTAAGACCCATCACAGCAACTCATAGCTAATGCTGTGCCCAGCCAAGATGGCCACTACTCTACTCGGCCTTCAGGGTTTTGGCTTTTCTGACACTTCAAGGACATGGAATTGTCCAATACGTGGGCTTTTGTGTCTGACTTCTTTAATTTGGCACAATGGTCTTCAGTGTGTCTGACTCCACAGCACATATTAATAATTAAGATTAACGAATAATATGTTATTTATGCAGACACACCATTTGATTATATGGACATGCCATATTTTGTTTACTCTTCATCTTTTCATGGACACTGATTACTTTTTTTGGCTTTTACTATTAATATGTCTGTGAAAATTTATGTAGAAGTCCTTGCATAGACCTCAGCTTTCATTTCTCTTAGCAATATAGTTAGGAGCGGAATTGCAGCATCATATGGAAAGCTCATATTTAACATGTAAAGAGACTGACAAATTGTTTCCCACAAGCTCTCTACCATGTTATAGACTAAATGTTCCACCCTCTGAGGGGAGGATCTGTATTTTCTTTAGAACTTTTTTTTAGGTTTTTTGAGACAAGGTCTCGCTTTGTGGTTCAGGCTGGCCCTGAGCTCAGCCTCCAACTCACATCACAATCCTCCTGCCTCTGCCTCCCGAGTGCTGGGATTACAGGCGTGAGCCACCACGCCCGGCACTGTGGTATGTGGTGCTGGGTATCTCCACACCCAGTATTGTTATGTGGTTAACCGGGGAATCGAACCCGGGCCCTTGCGCTTGCAAGACAGGCGCCGGAACCACTGAGCTAACTCCCCAGCCCCTCTTTAGAACTTTTAAAAAGAGGAATATAAGAGAATTTGAAGTCTATCTGGAGCAGGATGTGCAGAAATGCAGTGAAAATTCTGTTCCCTGGATACTTTAAGCACACACACAACAGTGCTGGGACACGTTGTTCCTTTGTGCTGGTTTCCATCTGGGCTCCATGCCAGAATCATCTGGTGAGCTTTAAAACCCCTGATGTCACAGCTACATCTCAGACAGTAACAAGAAGGGTCTGGTAGGGCTGGTATTAGGCGTTTAGAATACCCAGGCGATTCCAGTGTGGTCACTGAGGCTCTCTGATTCAAAAGAGAAAACTTTTATGGAGTCGTCCACTGAGATGACGAGCTGCACGGTTACAGATGAAGAATGACGCTGTCTGTGGGACAAACTGAATGAGGCTGGACAAGTTCTGTGGCTACAGAAGGAATGACTGACTGGCACATAGCCTCCACAATCATCCTGCAGTACTTTTCTGCTATTAGGTCAACATTTTGACCATGGAGAAGAGAAGAGAAGGTAACTCAAGCAGGTGCATGGTACAGGACATGAAAGGTTTCAGAGCTGTCTGTCTCTCAGAGACCTGGGCTGTTTAAACATCAACACCCCTCCAGAAACAAAAGCAGGGTTACTCGATGGCTAAGAGTCCACCTAGGGGACAGTCTGGCCCTGGGGTGAGGAAGGACAGAAGCTCTGCTTCTCCAGGGCATAAGGCAAGAACAGAGCATGCTGAGGCAGGTTAGCAGGGGATGAGGGAGGGAGCCAGTCTAACTCTTCCTTCCTGTCTCCTTCCCTCCCTCTTCTTTCCTTCTTCTCTTCAGTGACTTGTGACATAAGGTTATTTTGTAGGGGGGTTGTGAAGATAAGCAGGATGAGGGGCCAAAGTTTAACGCTTGAGGGGAATGGAGAAGACTTGAGAGAGATGTTGTTGAACTTGAGAATGTAACTTCTCAGGGAGCTCCAAGCCCAGATATCCAGACACTTCTGCTTGGACGTCTCAGAGGCTTTTGCTTTGTTTTTTGAGACAGGGTCTCATTTTGTAGTGCAGACTGGCCCTGAGCTCACTCTGTAGCCTAGGCTAGCCTCAAACTCACAGCAATCCTCCTGCCCCGGCCTCCTGAATGCTGAGATTACAGTTGTGAGCCACCACACCCGGCACTGTGGTATGTGGTTACTGGGGAATTCTTTATGTATTCACATGAATTTATATATAATTTCCCCCCAAACCTGGCTATTTCCTGAGGCTCCTATCCCAGTGAACTTCCTGTGTTGTTAGGCAAGTCAGAAATCCGAGAGCTTTCTACACCCAAGGCCTCCTTTTCCATCTCCCCAGGGTCATCCAGCACTCCTGCCAATTTTGCTTCCTCGGTATCTTCAGACGCCACTCACTCCTCTCCACCTCCTGTGCTACGGCCTGGAGCCAGCTTCTGTCTCTCAAAAGCACCTTCCCAAAGCCACCATCTTCTAGTCGATCGTCCACACCGAGTCCTGTGCTCTTCCCTCCCCTCAACAGCAACTCTCCACCGCTGTTATCCTCCCTGGATAAACACAGAAGCTTGCCGTGTGACACCAGGCCCTGCGCCTGTCCCAGGCCTGCCAGCCCGTCAGCACTCTGCCTGCCCTCTCCTTCATTTCCCTCACTGCCCCACACACATTTCTCCAGGGCAGCCTTCCTGACTGCTTCATCCCAGCTCTGTTGTCATTTGTTCTCCTGGGACAGCGGCCCCTTCCCAGCTCTCTCTACCTTGGTGCAGAACCACACATTCACCTTGGTGGTTGTTTGATCATGTCTGTTTCTCACACAGACCCAGGCTCTAGGAGAGCAGGAGCCACACGTCTAGTTTTGCATTACATCTCTTCCCCACATAGCAAGACATTTGACTTTAATGTGTGCTTGGAATTTTGTTGTTGATATTAGGAGAGCCACAAGATTGAAGAAAAGGCGTCTTAGAAATCATGTGCTAGTGTATTTTCTAGCGGAGGAAGCGGAGGTGGACAAGAAGGCCGTCAGGGGGTTCATCCATACGCGGTCACAGCTACGGTGGAGCTGGAAGGCGTGTCACTTCTCTCCAGCTGGAGACTTTTTCACCTCTACCTGGAAACTATGTATTTAATACAAACTCTCATGTTATGCTCTGTCACCCTATCAAGTGGAAACTCAGAGTTATCTGTGTTCAAACTGTGCCATCTTTGTGCTCTATAATGATAAAACATCAAGACATTGGTGGCAGACAGAACAGCACACTGCAGAGAAAGTGGGGGAACCCTATACCCTGCCTGCCTCCCCTTGTCCCGGCTACAATCCACAGGAAGAAGGTGGTGAGAAAGGCTCACCAGCCACAGGCTTTGTCCTGGGAGCTGTGAGCTCATCAGAGAAAGTTGCTAATTCCATCTCTCCCATTGCAGCAGGGACTGACGTTCTCTGCATCATTACACAGCAGTGTGTTTACAAAACTGATTGACACTATTTTGAAAGGCAGTTGCTTTTCCAGGCAATCCTTTCTTTCTTGCTGAGTAAAGCCTTTGAGACCTCTGGTGCTCACCTATAGAAAGATCTCATGCACTGGGTGAGAATTCTCAGTGCCTTGTCCCCACAACCCATTTCCAAGATCAGCCATTAAAAGCAAAGCAGCATTATAAACCAGAAGATGGCTTGTAGCAGCCATGGCCCCAAGCTTTCCGTGGCTGGGCTTATATTTTGCCGGCCCCTGTGGCTACACAGAGCTGTGATAGATGTGTGGACAGAGGCTGTGGTCTGTGACTGGGAGGGGCAGGAAAGGTGTGGCTGGTCTTCTGGAGTGAGCCATGGACGTGGCCTCCCTGGAGAATGACTGTGCAGTATGCAGCATCCTAACAACTCACTGTATAATGTGCTGTCCCAATAACTGTTAGGAAGGGGAGCTCCAGCCTCGTGGGTACAGGGCTGAGCCTGGGGACCTAGGGGTCAGGGGCAGGGAGTGGAACATGCTAGACTTGGGCTATCTGCAGAGACAGTTTTTGGACAAGGGAAGAATGAGGGCAATGGAAGGAAGTGGATGTAGCACTTTCAGATGTCCAGGCTGCTTCGTCGAGCATGTTTAGAAACCTGAGGTGCCTGTGGCTGAGGGAGGTGAACGTCCTGTGGGCAGAAGAGTATCCAGACTGACGGTGGGAATGGGAGTCGGGTGCTGAGAAAGGAGGTAGCGGGGTTTGTTGGGCCTTTTCTCAAAAGACTGGTAATGTCTGTTCTTGCTTTTCATCAATCTTTGATATATTCTTTTTTCTTATGTCTTTTAAATTATGTTTAGTTTTCTCTGCATGTGACAGCATTTCAAAAGTAAATATAAAAATTTGCACTTCAAAACATGAGGAAATAAATGTCTGAAAGAGTTAAAAATCACAAAGAGATCAAGATTGTTTAATAGTTACATTTTTGAGGGAAGTCCAGTCACATTTACCTGCACCGTTACACATACCATTATTTGGACATTCATACTCCACTAGGAACATGATAAATTACAAAAGAGAGAGGGACTTTTAAAACCACACTTAATTTTAATACAAAATCTGTTGCATTACTTTTGAAGTGACTCTTTCATGCACAGATAAATTTAGCATCTACCATTATGGAAGAGTAAAAACTATACCTTTATTCTTCTCTCAAAACATTGACAAATTTAAAGTAATTTTTATCTTTGTGCTATCTCCAAGACAAATTTGCTTTATTTTTTGTATTTCTGATAGATAAATAGATCCACAAAATGTGAATGCAGAGATATGGAAGTATTAGGGGCATCTTGACCTGGGGTTACTTCAACTACGCTTTACCTGTGTATGTCAAAGACGCTGCTCACTAAGCGTACTGAGCTCCATAGCCAAAGCTCTGAGGATTTCAGCTAGAAACCGGCTGTCAGTATGGAGAAAAGTTCACTATTTAAGTTTCACAGCAAAAATGGGGAAAAAACACAGAAAAATAAATGCTTTCCAATCCCACACACTGTATTAATCAGCTTACTTCTTATACCATACAACATAAACATCATTTGCTATTTATTTGTAGGTAATACCTATAGGCATATAGCATCATCTAAACTTTAAGTATATTTACAAATTCAACAAAATATCTACATATAAAAGCTTTACTTAAAATTAAACTTGATGCAAGTTATGAGAAACCAATTTATTGGCAAATGAAACTGAGCATTCCTTCAACCATAGGTTGTTGTCGGTTTTCATATTTGGAGCTTAACCATTTGGCAGATATTGTTTATGAATATGATCGGTTCTTGATGTTTAAACTGCAGAGCATTCCCTTTGGACTGTTGGTCTTTTAAGCACTTGTTGGATTTGGTAATGTGGCTGCTGCAGTTTACATACATGTTACTTAATGCTGCAGAGAATCACAAAAGCTCTTCTAGGTCCAGTCTTACAGAATAAAGTATTATGGTTGGCATGCTCTAGTATCTTTCAGCTTTAAAATAACTTGTTTGTTTTTCTATTATTTCTCTCATGTTGCCATCTTTCTTACTGGATGTGACTTGATTGATAGAAACCATAAAAAAAATCATCATGTGCCCCAGTTGATAATAAAGCTCTTCCTTTTACACTTCTGGGGAAATGCTCCTGAAAATGATGTCTTACCATTTTTTCACACTTCTTCATCTTTTCAGTCCTGCAATTTTCACTATTTCTGCTTTCTAAAAGTTACTCTTTGACAAGGACAGTAATCTTTGATGGAGTTGACCGCACCAGCTGCTAGAGAATGTGGTATGTTATGGAATGCATATTGTCTGAAGGCACTGCATGTGTCTCGCCCTGTGTTTTCTGGAGTAATTTTTGAATTTAATTTAGGTGATTTGCTTTCAATTCTTTCAATATGGCACAAATGCCAAAATGCACAGCAATACACATTGTTTTTACTTAGAAAGAACTGAAAATAGAGATATATAAAAAGTAGAACACTGTGCTGCTGTAATACCTGGAAGATTAAGAAGCCTAGACATAACAGGAGCAAAAGCAGGTAACAGGTCTCAGTAAGCATCGGCAAATGCAAGCATCATCATGAACTCATTTAGCAAGAATATACTGTACAACTGTTCCTAACAGTCTCCCAAGATGACTAACAACAGCTACACATAGATCACCAATTTCACAACAATGTCCACAAAGACATTGAAGTTCTAGAAAACACTACAGTAACACTCTTGACAAGGAAAATGGAATTCATATTTAGGGGTTCAGCTGAGAATAGTATGAACAAAGAAGCAAACCATGTTTTGATAACATAAACAAGTATGTCGTTTAAATATGCAGCATTTCGCATGCATCCTATTGTATCATGTTGATGATGTTGCATTATTTTGATCAAGTTCTGAAGAAATGGAAAAAACCCACATTAAATGAGAAAGTATGTGCACTTTGTACTGAAATTCACATCAGTAGATCATTTGACCAAGCTGTGTTTTTGCTTTAACTGTGCTCATGACATGAACGTACAGCAGAAAATATACTTTCAACCCATATGTTCAGAGTATGAGAGGCCTGACAGGTGCTCGCGGTAAATATTCTAGGGAAATGGGACATTGGCAAGGAGCTTAAAGGTTAAACAAAGGAATTCATGGCGTTGACAGGAGATGGTGCCTCTGAACTTTCATTTCCCTCAGCTGGTTCTTTCTCTTTCTTACCGCTGTACTGTCCAATGAAAGAGCCATCCTCATTGAACTGGCCATTCACCCCCTCACCATAGTCAACCAGGCTATCATCACTATCTTCTTTTTTCACAGTCCTGTCTGAAGGTGTTCGACTTCCTTTTTTCAAAGGCTTGTGGTCTTCTGCATCACTGGAAAAGAGGGGAGACATTTTGGTAAAAAAAGAAATGGTGGTCAGGTAACATATTTTGTTCTTAATAATCATGCATGCAAAACATGGAAAAGCATTTGGAGTCCTGAGCTTCTTTAGCCAAAGCTCTCAGGCTGACTCCAATGACGAGGATGGAGCCAGAATGAAAATCAAGTGCAGACATGGTTGAATCATGAAGTCCTCAGCAGAGTGGATGGCTTCTGACAGTGCGTGTTAATGTCAATGAGATTCTGATTCCTGATTGGAAAGTAATCCAGAAATAATCACAAGCATTAAAAAGAGAAGAACTGAGAAAAGATGAAAAATCATCACTCTGTTGAATTCAAGGGGCGAGACTGGGGCACAAGCTTATGACAAATAGAGAAGTTAGTATGTTAAACTACACATCTCTGATATCCCATTCTTGGATGTGAATGGAGGAGCATGGATTTGGTTAAATATGAAATGTGGATTTTTTTTCTGAGCCAGGAGAAGCAGAAAGTTTTGTATTTCATATAGTTTTGTTATCAAGTACAGGCCAGACTAGGAAACTTCAACCTTACCTTTCAAGAGACCTACAAATTCCATTAAAAGGATGCAGAAGAAACAAATGAAAAGAGCCTAAGAAGAAAAGCAAAATCCTTATACTGATAGGACACAGCATCTCTTTCTATAAAAACTGTAGTCAGTGGATAAAGATTTATTAATTTGAAAAGAGACATATTTAACTTAAAACTACATTGGTATGCGGGTGGCATGCCAGTATCTTCTGAGTGTGGCAGCCTAGCATGTCAATGCAGGAGTTCCTGTGCCCAAGCTGACCCACCGTTTCCTCTCTCAGGCCCACGCATGGCAGATGGGAATCTGAGGGAGACTTGAATAAAATCTGTAGGACTCTACCACTGTCACTATGACGACAGTGATGATGATGACACTGATTTTACATTGAACCCATAGGCACAAGTAGAAGGATAGTCATTATGTTTAACAACGTCCACTACCTGAGTGTGGGGGCTCATACCTGTGATCCCAGAACTCTGGAAGGCTGAGACAAGAAGATGGCAAGTTTGAGCTTAGTCAGGGCAATTTAGCACTCAACAAGACCTTGACTCAAAACAAACAAACAAAAAACAAAACAAAGGTAGGGGATGCAACTCAATGTGAAGGCTCTGGGTTCAATGCTCATTACAAAAAAAAAAAAAAATTCCACAAATATGGTCATGCAACTATGTAGGTAAGGACACTGACTATTCCTTAATAGGTAAAATTTGGAAAAAAAATAGTACAGGCAATCCAATATTTTGGTCTTTTCCCCAGGCAACAGAGGAAACATAAAATATTGGCTTTAATATAACATAGACCACCTTGGCTATTTATTTTTACTTTACATAGAAATTTGTGTTAAAATTTAATTGCTCCAATTCAGAGAGTGATTTGTCTTTTCTGGTCAAGCCACAAAGACTTTAAGATGCCAAAATATTCTGGCTCTTTTTGTTTTGTTTTGTTTTGCTCTTTTGAGACTTGGTCTCTCCATGCAGTTCAGGCTGGCTGGCTGGCCTTGAACTCTCAAGTGATCCTCCTGCCTCAGCCTCCCAAGTGCTGGAATTACAGGTATGTGTTATCATGCTTGGCTTGGCTCTTCCGTCTATTAACTTCCATTTCCTTTCATCTCCAAGAAGAGTATCTTAAGGCTGGGAAGTAATATTAGAAATATGACACTGCCATGTGCTCTTGAAAATGACCTGTTTTAAATAGTGTACTAGTTATCTGGCAATTTGAATAACTGATTTCATCAGTGCTGGTAATATATAACTGGAGTGGCATCAAAGAATGTGGTGGTGGCCTGTCTTTAGGGGCATTTTAGAAGGCACAGTATCTAGTACCTGATCTGCTATAAAAATAGCTTGCAAACATCTTTGGGATTTAATAATTAACTTTAGGTTTTTGATCGACTCCTTCCTGTGAAATATTAAGTATAACTTGGTGAGAAGGTTAATGCCACAGAAGAGGTCAATACTGAGCAGTACTTGTCATCTGGATTCCAACTATTCGTCTTAATTCTGCTTTATGAAATGAGTGTCCCAAGGAACAGACGACTGGAAATGTTTTTCTCCATGGCATTTCTTGTTTCAGAACCTATCTATTCATGGTTTTGTCCAATAAATGTTTATGAAGTGCCTATTCTAAGACTGATATTGTTCCACGCATGAGACACCTAGCAGTGAACCAAACAGACTAAATTTTTGGCCTCGCTGGGCTACTTCTAGTGGAGAAAATACAACAACCAGTCAGCCCCCAAAATAAAATCAGTCACGTCAGAAGTTGGCTAGTACTAGAGAAAGCAAAGAGCTAAGGCAGACAGAAGTGTTCGGGGAGGAGTGGGAGGTCGGGCTGGAGGCAGAATGACCAGGAAGGACTCATTAAGGAGTGGCATCTGGACTGGATAAAGATAAAGAAGTTGTGGTTCTTCCATAGAGTGGAGTATCATTCTGCTATTAAAAATGATAAGATTGAGCCATTCATACTCAAATGGATGTATTTCAGGACAGCCTCTTAAGTGAAATAAATAGGTCACAGATGTGTAAATAACATATCTTCTCTAGTATGAGAAAATGAAGACATAAATGACTTCTAGTATATATAGCTGATATTGTGAAACAGAAAATATTTAAAAGGAAAGAGGGTGCAGGAGTAAAAAATGAGGGAAAAAAGAATGTGATAGTAATATAAAAGGAAACAAAGTTTATGTATATAGGGGTTGGGGGTTGCTGGGTGGGTGGAGGAAGAGGAGAAAATGAGGATCAAATCGTGTCATATTCTGGTACAAACTCTCAGTGCTGAATGTGATCTTGATGTGTATTCATAATGTGCCAATAAAGACTTGGAGAAAAAAAAAAAAAAAGAAGTGGCATCTGATCCAAGATAGAAGAGTTAAGTTAGGCAGGCAGACAGCCTCAGTGATTCTGGCAAAAGTTGCAAGCAGGGTAAATGCCGCGGGAGGATGAGGCTGGTGGGTTCCAACAACAGCGAGTAGTTGGTGGGGTTGAATGGAAAGAATGAAGGTAAAGAAAGGGCAGGTCTAGAGAAGCCACTGGAGGGTTTCCCACAGGTGAGCAACGCGGCCTGACCTGCATTTTTTTTTTTTTTTTTTTTTAGGTTTTTTGAGACAGGGTTTCGCTTTGTGGTTCAGGCTGGCCCTGAGCTCAGCCTCAAACTCACATCACAGCAATCCTCCTGCTTCTGCCTCCCGAGTGCTGGGATTACAGGCGTGAGCCACCACGCCCGGCACTGTGGTATGTGGTACTGGTTGCTGCTGGGCGTGAGTCTCCATG